>JAMXBB010000009.1:32992708-33367709 GCA_024138015.1 Lumnitzera littorea | reverse complement strand
TATATATATAAAATAAGCGATAAATTCACAAAATTAAAAAGAAAACATATCTTAAAAATAAATGACATGAATGAAGCATAATTATATAAGTATGATTACACATTAAAAGTACCAAGTGTATAGGATACATACACATATATTAGTAAATTTACTAAATATTGATATAATATAGATAAAATATTGATAATTAACTTAAAAATCAACCAAAACCTATCTAAAACCATTGGATCTCATCTAATTTCATCATGGCAACCACAAAATCAACCCAATAGCTAAATCAAAAGGCAAATTAAGAGGAAAAGGCCACTTTCTACTTAGAAATTTTTGAGGAAAAGCAAAGAAAATTTCTTAAACTTGAGGAAAATTTTCCAAATGATCCAAATTAATATAAATAGGACTCCAAACTCCATTTCATACATTTAGAACCCAAGACCACTTAAAGAAAAATTTGTAGGAAATTTTAGAAAATTAGGAAAAATAAAAGAAAAACAAGGTACCCTATTGTCCTATTGCAGTTCCACAACCATACGATGACTTAACAACAAACCCTTGTAGCCACCACTAGTACACTTACTAACCAGCTCCACAAACATAACCTCACTGACCATAGGCAATCGAAGCTCAAACAAATTATGAGTCCCATGTTTAAAAATATTAAACTAATTAGGAAAATTATGAAAATATTTATTCAAAGGTTATTTTAGGATGCTTCCATGTTTTATTTTTATTTTTTGTAAAATTATGATTATTTTACATGCTTCCTTGAGAAATGCAATGTTCATCCAAATTTTCAAATTAAAAATAAATATATTAAATGATGTTGTTTTGACCTAAAAAATTTTCTATAAAATACCTATGACATCCACTTTAATGCTACCTATTCCATTTTGATTTCATACATGTTTAATATTTATTGTTTTTGTTACCCTAAAAATGGCTAAAATGGGTATTTTTCTAAAATAAATTGATTTTATATAACTAATTGAAGAAATTAATGTCCAATGAATTATGTAGACTTGTAATGATATTAGGACATGGTGGAATTAATTTTGTATAAAAATGATATTATTTGCTTAATTAATTGCAATTTAGAGGCAAAAATGTAATTTTACTTATATAAACGATAAACTTAATTGGATGAAACAAGTTGTTGGTTAAATTCCTATAGTTTTCTAAATCTACAAAAATTTTCATGGAATTCTTTGGTGATTATAGCTATTTATCATGAGTTTTCCTAGTAAAAATAGCTTAATTTACTAATCGGGATACATTTTTAGGAATACTAAACTAAAATATGATAAATATTTTATTAAACCCTACACATATCTATACTGGTTAGACCTAACTAGAATGGATTTCTATCATATTTTGCAATATAATATAACCTAGGATATGATATACGTGTACTAGGGTTAGATAATACATATTTTACTAAGCTATATTAGGAAACTATATAAAATATATTCTATTAAGACATTGTGAAAGCAATATGATAGTGCTTGTTATATTGGCATATATGTATAATAGAAATTAAAAATATCCTTTAGAAGTTATCTCTTGAAATATAAACCATATTATGAATCGTCAGGTTCGTACAAACCTGATGATATCACTTTTAATAAAATTAGATAATTCTATAATATTATGAAATTTTTCATACTACAATGACTTTATCATAATTGAAATGTAACTTAATTGATTAAAGATACGTTTCGATACAATCGAAACAACATATTATAAGTAATAGTATAACTACGTATATCGTTAATGTTCACTAATTTAATATAACTTATATAATAAAACTATAATAATTAAGTACATATTTAAATATAATCATTTTCCATAATATAGGATAAATATACTTCAAATATATATACATATATATATTTTATGTATGTAACTTCATGATAATACAAAAAATAGATAGATGCTAACGTTTTTGTAAATCTTATGCTAACGTTTTTGTAAATCTTATGAAAACTAAATCTAGGTTTATGTATATATAGGATTTCCTATGAGCAAAATGTTAGTAGTATAGATCTACTAGAGAGAGCAACAGTACAAATAAGTTGAGATCATGGCTTTACCGCTTATTAAGATACTATATAAAGTATCTAGAGACTTAAGACTGCTTTTATTTGTGACTGTAAATTAGCTATCTATGTGCATGTAACGTGCGTAATTGGTACTCTATTTTATGATAAGAGTTGAATTCCTTTGCATGCTATTCTACATGATTTCATCATGTTGTATTGTATGATCTTGTTTAGTCACCCCTAAATGAAACTAATAGTAATCAGACCACTAGCGTAACTGGACATGCATAGCAACCTCTTAGGGTAACAATTAGGTATGTCAAACCAAATACCAACTCCCTTTGATGAGAATAACTAAAATAGTCCTTTCCCATCCTTAGTCGAACTATGTGATAGGTAAAGAGATTGTAGCAAGGATAGCGGCCATAGTTGGAAAGTGGTTTTAAGAGGAGGGTATTCTCTATTGCACAAACATAAGTTTGATTTGATTTGAGTCACAGTAAACTCTTCAATCTGGGTTAGAACGGATATAATTTCTCTAACTTTACAATGGACTGGATAACATTGTGTGATGCTACAAATGATTAATTGTATTATATTTTATTATAATTAATAACCTTACTTGTATTTATACGATACTCTTCTATCTCCTTCTTACTTACAGGTGATAAGTAAGTGATTAGGATACACCAATATAACCACCTATAAGTTAGTGCATGGTTGGCTGGAAAAGTGAAGAAAGGAGGACCTACTAAATGTGGACTTTTGACTTTTCTTTTAGTTTTAAGGAAGCTAACTAGGAATTTGAAGAACACCTATTAGTTTCTTATCTTATTGTAAATAGACTTCAAGACCTATGGCTTTTGTAAACTCTTAATGTGGATTATAATGCTCTCTATGGAAATACTAATATAAGTATTGTTATAATATAGAAAATCGAACAACAGGATGTTTTGAATAGGTATTTTGAAAACCTATACCATAGGTTTTACTAATAATAAGTATTAGACTGGATGTTTTAAGCTGGTTAAATCGTATACGTCGGGAATAGGCTATATCTACAATAGTGGCTGTAAGGTTAGCTTCTATTTTAGGTTAGTTACACAGTAAGGCTATTATGACTTCTCTTACTCAGGGCGTAACACACTCCTGCCTTTAGTAGAGGAGTTGTTAACGTAAAAGGTCTATATGGGTATGGCAAGCTCTAGTTGTGGCTCATCTAGTCTAGTGTATTATGTTATAAAATCAACAAGAATTTGCACCTTGATTGCTTGTCTTAGGTGGAACTAGACTCCGTAGGTGCTAAGCTCAAGGGAGTATTTCATCATTCGACCTGAAGCATTAGGCTTTTGAAAGATAGCTCTAAATGGTTGGTCTATTAACATGATGATTAGATGCGACTAGAAGTAAGGCCAAAGCTTTCATACAATGGTGACCATAGTTAAGGTGAACTTTTCAACCTTAGTATACTTGATCTCCGACCTTTGCAAGATGTAACTAACGTAGTATATATGGGCTTATGCTTTTGTCCTTCTACTTAGACAAGGATTGATGAAAATGCTTTATCACTGACAGTAAGGTAAGGGTATAACTCTTCACAACTTGGAAAGTACTAATGAGCATTCCAAGAAGTCTTTCAGGTTATCAAAGGCTCTTTGGCATCTAGTTATCCATTTGAACACAGTAGGGTTCTTTAGTAACTTAAAGAATTTTGAGCACTTGTTGGTGCTTCTGGACACAAATCTATTCAAGGCAACTATTCTTCTAGTTAGTTGTTGCACTTCCTTTATGGTTTTTAGGGCTTGCATTTCCCAAACCTATTTGATCTTGTTGGGTTAGCTTCTATTCCTCGTTCTATCACCATGAAATTAAAGAACTTCCCATATGCAACCCCGAAGACACACTACTAGAGGTTTAGCTTCATTCAATAATGGTAGAGTGTTTGAAATGTTTCTCAGAGTTCTTCAATGTGGCTTCTCCTGTCTTTTCTTTTTACGATCATATCGTCTACATAGACTTCAATATTCCTATCAATTTGTAGCTTGAATATGGAGGTAACAAGCCTTTAATACATTGTACCAGCATTCTTCAAGCCAAAAGGCATAACCTTATTGCAATAGGTTTCAAAGTCTGTAACGAACGTGGTGTAAACCTCATCCTTAAGAGCTAATTGGATTTGGTTATATCTCGAGTAGCTATTTGGATTTGTCGCTTCTTCTGCTTGATTGGGAAGCTATGGAGTCGAGATTGAGATGATGAGTAGCTTTGGGTATGTTGATAATTCCTAGCATATCTTTGGAGGTAGACTCAAATAAGTCTATGTTTTGTTTGAAGAATTTTGTAATATTGGCTTTCTTGTCATCAAGCAACTCTATCCCGATTCTTATAGTCATTCTTGAGGTGCTTGTAAGCTCGATTTCTATAGTTTTCTCAACTAACTCTTCCCACAATACTGAGGCTGTGATGGTGGTTGCATTTATATTCATGACGTTGTCTCTAGCTTGGGCTTTGAGGTAGAGGGATCTAGATAATTTATGGTTCCCTTAAGCTTCACCAACTTTTGTTGGTGCCATGAATTTTGCTTTTAGGTACCTTTAGCTAACAAGCATGTCAAACTTTGTAATGCTTGGCTAGCTTAGAATTACACTCTATGGTGACCAGTGGTCAACGACAAGGAAATTGATGGACTATGTGGAGACATGTTTGTTGTTGCCAAGTCATATTGGGAGGGTAATGATTCCTTTAATAGGCATAGGTTTTCCTCCCTCAAGACCAGTAAGACCATGCTTATATGGTTGGAGGGGTTCATCCAACTAGTCTTTCATTTGCTCGTAGGCGTTATAGAAAAGTTTGTCTACTAAGCTTCTACTATCGATTAACATTTGGGGAACATCAAAGTAACTAATTTCAACATTTATTATGAGAGCGTTGCTATGAGGGAAGTTGATGCCCTATTCGTCTTCATTAGTGAAACTGATTGTTGTATCTATCCTTGGCTTTTTCATTTTTATGAGGTATACCTCGTGCTAGGCTGTTACAGCTGTAGCGTCCAAGAGGAGACTAAGGCCCCCAAATATGGTGTTTACTTATCCCTATCATCCTTGATGGTTTTGGTCGTCTACCAGAGCATCATTTTGCTCATTATGTTATTACTATCGAGCTTGTTGTTGCTGTTCTACTTAACAGCATTGGGTTGGCTACTATATTTGATTCCTTTCGTCTACTATGAGGTAGTTAATGCAGCTTTTGCGAACAAGACCTTTGACCTCATTTTTTGAGATGATCGCATTTTTTCATATTATGGCTGTGCAATCAATGGTAATCATAGAACTTGCTGGAGTTTGCTGTTACTAGGGTTTTGGGAATATTAGGTGCTCACAGGAGCTATTACATGACCTCATATATGATTTTCCTAATAGGCCTATATTTAAGGGTATGTATGAAGAGTATTTTGGGAACTTCTGTCTCTATCTTTCTCGTTTGTCCCATGCCAGGAACTGTAGTTTGGGGTCCTTAGGCCCTAAGTGGTCCTTGATCGACTTACTGATGTTGTTGTCCACCTCAAATCAAGGTCTAATGGCATCTTCTTAAGCTACATACTTCTCAACCACTTGTACAAACTCATCTAGGGAGTTGGGCTTATTTAATGAGATCACTTCGAACAGTCTTCAAGTAGGGTCTATTCCTATGATGAGGGCTTATAGGGCCATTCTAGTGTTGAGCTTAGATGCCTAAAGTAAGGTTTCGTTTGGTTGGTGCCTTACATTATAGGATATTAAAGAATCTCTTCTCGAGACCTTTAAACTTAGGAAGTGTTGTTGAAATTTGCCTCCTAAGTCATCGAACGATGTAATGAAGTCGTAGGGTAGGGTGTTAAACCAAAGCAAGGCTGTTTTTGCTAATGTGCTAAGGAAGGTCTTGCACATAATTGCGTCGAAAAAGTTGTGTAAGCTCATCATTTTTTGAAAATGGATGAGGTAGTAGTCTGGGTCAAAAGTTCCATCATGTGTATTGAGGTGTAGTAGTCTTGAACCTACAAGTAATGTTTCCTTTAAGATTGAGAGTATGAAAGGGCTCTTGGTTGTTGTAGAGCATAATTAGTAAGTGGATGACTCTACCTTCTTTTGCTTATTCATGATGGATATTTTCGTCTAGTTCCTCAACGTTCGTTTCCTTGAAGGCTTTCGGTGATTGTTATAAGGACAGGTCATCGACTGATCTACTTGTCATTATGTGCTTGCCTTACATATGCCTTTTGACACTATTGCAATTTAGCCACTCATGTAGATCCCTATGGGTCTACTAGCCATGCTAAGTTTAGTCCCGTAAGCACGCTAAACATATGGTTCATAAATTGCAAGTTAGATTTAGCTTTGAGGTGGAGTTGGCAGTCGCCTCCTCATAAAGGCCTTTTTTAGATGCATTTTTTAGCATCACAACATCTCTGGGTAAGGCTACATTAGATTATTGGGTCTTTTTACTTTCTTCAAGCATGTGTTTGACAAGAAATCTAAGCTCTTAGACTTTAGAAGTTTCATTGTCTAATGGTGGGGGTATTGCTCCATGCCGTGGTAAAGGCATTGCTATACACTATGGTGGGGTTGTTATGTAGCTGTCATATGGCTACAACGTATTGGTGTTGCCTAAATTTGATGCATAAGGGTTATTGTTTTTTCTTCTAGCCATCATGTGTGTGGTTGCTTGTAAACAATGAGCACCAAAATGTTGGTGTTCGAACCAACTTTGAGGGATGTTGCAAAGTAAGTCTTGATAGGGGTTAGGCTTCATGGGCTCCCTACTCTTAGTAACCTACAAGAAAGCCCCCTGTGGGTGAATCCATGAGAGCTTCCTATGGGTAGATCCATGAAGGCACTCTAACAATTAAGTTAGCAAGGAGGATTTAGGAAATGGAAAAGGAAGACGGGTAGGCACTAAGGTCTTATATAAGTAGTGCCCATCAAATATATGTATGTGTGAGAGAAAGGATTCAATCCCTTACTTGTTGGCTTCCTTTTCCTATTTATAATGAGGAGTAAGACTAATTGGATGCGTGTTGGCTCAGGGTTTGTTTGCACTAGTAGTTGGCAAGAGGGAACATGCTCTATGGAATTAACAGGGTGGCTCCAGCAATGGTTAGCCATGACCACGTTGGCAACCATGTTTGTCAGTAGCAAGTCTAACATCCTAAGGGATGTCGAGTGGGTTAGTCGTACTACAAATGTCAAGTGACAATTAATGAGCTAGGAGTAAAGCGTTGAATAGAAGGGCTGCATATTCGGATCTACTAGGTCGAGCACCTAATCGGCAGTAAGATAGGTGTCGAGCGAAATTGCTCAGTTTAAGGCATCCTAGCTTGTCGAGATCGGGCGGATGAAGGGGAGAGCTCTTCAAGCTCTGAGCTCTATGGATGTGCCCCTATGGTCCTTGTGCATCGAGAAAGGGCTTCACCCTGGTGCTCACTATGGGCTCGTCGGGCCTCGGGAGATAGTTCCCTACATGCCTTTAGGAGTTATGAAGAGAGAGAGGAGCTCAAGCGGATCCAAACATATAGATTGCTAGTGGAAAATAGAGGGGGAACGATCTTCTCCAAGGCTAATAGGCCTTCGCTAGAATTGGACCTCCAGCTAAGCGAAAAATAGGTGTCAACACATACATTTTTTCTACAAATAATTAATACTTCCAACACTATTCAAACATTTTATTGGTAGAAATTAAGCTGGATGAAGAATTAGGAAGAGAAGAGAAAACTACGATAAGCTTGTGAACGAAAAATTAAAAAAATAAAAATAAAAGACATAAGAATTTAATTGAATCATTCAACACGACTGTTTTTTCTCGTTCAAATCAAAACTTGGTTAGTATATTTGCCCCAAACATCACCGTGGATCACGGTTGAAAGTTATATTCAAAGGTAAACTAAAAACTAGCGTAGGAAACTAATTTTTGACATTGAATATATCTCATGGAAAGCAATATTATAGAAGCATGAAAAGGTTTAGAACAATCAGCACCTTGCTAATTCTGTGGGTCGCATTTGTGTCCAGTCAGATTCTCAATACACAGATCAATGAAGGCCAACAATCTGATGAAAGGAAGGGAGACGAACCTTCTCTTTTTTATAAGACGGCCATAGATGTGATTTCCCAATTCCAAAAATGCCATAAGAGCTCGTGGATCAAGGTCAAGAGTATCCTAAACACGATGCAGCTCCATCTTTTTCCTCCGAATCTAGAGTAAGCCATATATGTTTAAAATAATGAAGTGTGTTATGTAATTATTTTAAAGAAAAGATTGTTGATTCTTAAATTCTTATTTTATATGAGGATAAGAAAGAAGATTTTCTCATTAAGACATTTTTGTTTCGTGGAAAACGTTTCTCGGACCTTTTTTGATATTTGTTATAATCAAAGCTCTGCTGTTGTTGAATATTACAGCGATAATAGTTTCAAGATATTGAGAATGGTAGTGGGTTGCAGCATTAAATGATAAAGGAAAGGAATAGCAATAGGCCTCCCTAATGAAAGAAAGATTTACTATGTAATACTTGTACACACATCATATATAAATATTAATAAAATATTAATATAAATCATAATAAAAAAAGATCAAATTTGTTACCATTTATGATTTATAAACGTTATATATATAAATATTTCATTAATATTCATATATCACATATACATAACATATAGGATATATTACTCCTAATTACAGTACTTACAAACCATGGAAAACGACCTCGAAAATACCGTGATAATATTTGGCAATTATAACGTTTCTACTATAGCAATGTTGAGAAACCTTTTTCGCAAAACAGATAGACACGCCCTAACTTAAACTACATGTCCCCTACATGTTTTGTTTGTTTTTTTTTATTTTTTTATTTTTTTCCCCCACGCATACCTCTGGGTGTTGCACAACTTGGTCGTGCAATTTACGTGGATTCATAAGTCATCATGCATGTTGTAACAAGTGGTCTCATGAGAACAGTTTCAGAGGCGGGGATGCCAATGTGGATGCTAAGGGCAAGCAAGAGGATGGAAGTGATAATGTGGGCTCAAAGATGAAAGAGGCAGTTGTGACGAGCTTAAGAAAGTGCAAAGAGGCGGTTGAAGGACCTGCTATATCGGCTGGGAAGGAGGTGGGTGAAGCCATGCACATAGCTGCAGAGAAGGTGATAAAAACCATGTCAGATGAGGATGACTCAAAATCAGAGTTTTAGTTTGCTTGGCAAAAGTTGTTTACAATCGTTTTTTTGTTGAGTTTAATTAATAATTTTTACAGCAATGATGTTTCCTCTGTTTTTTTCTTTTCCTTTTCATCATATGGGTAAATGATAGGAACAATTGCACTCTCACCTTTAAAACAAAAATGTGACTTCTTTTAAATCTTCTCATCAATTTGCATTCTCACCTTCTTTTCTCCTTTGTGTCCTTTTCCTTTTCATAAGCATAGAAGAAGTTATAAGTCATTTAATCAGATTAATGCACTACAACTGCCTATATTTCCAATTCTCGTCGATTTATGATCCAAAAACATTTTATTTTTTTTCACCATTTAAAATCTGTAATTGCAATTTAGTATCAGCAGTTAAAAGGAATAACAGGGTTAGCACCATAAAAGGGAGCAAGTGTTTCCTTTGAAAATTTGTGCGACACGTGTGTGTGCTTGTGTGCATGAGGAGTGTGTATTATTTTCCCTAGAGTGCTGAGCGAAAGATTAGATGTGAAAATGGCAGTTGATCATGAGGCCAAGATGACTCGAGGGAAATTTTGGGAGCTTTGAGAGGAAAAATTTTTAAATGTACAGCACTGGTAGATATTTTGCATCTGTGATGTATATTTCTTTAAATTAAGAGGACATAAATATATGTCAGTCACCAATAAATAGGCTGAGATATTTAGGAAGGGAGTTGACTATCAGCATTCCATTGATGAAAGTTTCCTTTCCTAATCATATTTTTACCAATCATGTATTATCAAGTACTAAAAATATTCTATGGAGGTATAATTTTGTATTCCTTTCCTCCTATATGCTAATATATAATTAGCAAGGAGAGGGCGGAAATTTAGCACATGATTTTTAAAAAATTGGCTGAGAATGAACTAAAATTATGGATAAGAAAATTGATTAGTTTTTTTTTTTTTTTCCTTTCGGTAAGTAAGAAAAATGACTAGTTATCCTAAGAGAATTTAATGTCTCCAACACAAGGATGGTCAAGGGAATTATTATAGGCGAAATTCATCTAGGATGTAACTAAGCTTAGAAATTTGGTACTAATATTCCATTTTCCAAGTTTCTAAACCATGCTAAGTAAAAGAGGGAGTTGTTTATTTTTGGGGGTATTGGAAAATTTTTTAGAGAGAGAGAGAAAAAAACTTCTAGAAATTGTGCTAAAACTTAACAAACTAAATTGTCTATTACACAATGTTCATTTTTAAGCATTACATTGCATTTTGACTCTTCCAACAAGTCACGATTCTTGGAAAATTGACCCTTAATCATCAAATTGCATTTGAGCGAGTTACGAATTGAATCAACCATTGACTACAAAGTATCATATCCCAAATGCTTGAAATAAGAAGTAATAACTTTCAAATAAACTCATCAACTGTAAAATTTTGCAATGCTACATTCGTGCTAATCCCTTCCACTTCATTTAGACTAAGTCTTTCTAATAGGTATCCTCTCTAACTAGGGTTATAAGTTAAGGTCAAAAATACTCAAACACCCTTAAAATAGACAAAAGTATATTTTAAAAATTTTTAATTAATTTTGAGCTTTAATTTAATCTCAAGCTCTAACTTAGGCTAATCTCAACTCACTTCAAGCTTGAGTAATAGACGAGCTAAACTTCAACTTAAAATAAAACTCATTTATACAAACGAGTCGAGCTTAACATCATGTTTAGACTCGAGAATGGGCTTCTAAGTAGGTTCGTTTAGATTGTTAATGAGTCGAATCATCAATAAGCTCATGAGTAGCTTGTGAATAGGCTTGCTAGCTAATACATTATATTAAAAATCATATTATATAAAAAAATATAATATAAAAAGTAAGAATAAGAATGATATAATTAAAAGATTATAAATACAAAGGTACATTTTGAAAATTTTAAATTAATTTTGAGCTTTAATTTGATCTCAAGCTCTAGCTTAGGCTAATTTAAGCCTTTTTATGTAAAAAAGCTCAAGCTCAAATTCGTTTTTCTAAACGTTCGTTTATCTAAACAAGTCAAGATTGAACTTCAAATTCCATAATGCGCTTAAGCTCAAGCTTATAATTTGCAAACTTAGTAAAAACTCAGTTATGCTCAAACTTGATAATTTTTATATAAGTGGAACTTGAGCCTCAAGGAGCTTGACTTAACTAATTTATGGTCTTAGCTCTAACTCTTAATGTGACCTCATTCAGATCTCACATTAATGAGATCCACAAAAAGATCCAATTTTTGCAAGACACATAAATTGGTTGTCTATTATTTATAGGACATGGAAATGGAGGAGTTCCTATTTCATTTGCATCTAACTTATAAGAACCAAACTAAGTACATGTCAACACCCTTTAATTCCCATATTGCATTATCTAACAAACTTTCAACATAATGTTTAGTCTTAGTACTACTTTTAGCTAAATATTAAGCTTTCAAATGTTTTAAGGTTCACTTATGCACTTATTTTAAGGTCCATGTCACATAGTTGACAATCTATTAAACATATAGCCCTCCAACCCTCTAGCAACATGATAAAATTATAGATGGGTTTCAACATAAATCATGGTCTAAAATGTAAATCAAGAAGCTCAAGAGTGTGATAAGACAAGGCATATTCAACTAGATTCAAGAAGTAAAGATTAAAGTTGATAAATGAAGCAAAAAGGAGAAAATTACAATTCTACAAGATATAGTTCAAATGGCCAAACATGCCATCTAAATGGTGTAATTAGGCATACTAATCACATAATGCTTAACCATACCATCTAAATGGCATGAATAGGATGTCCATTTGGAACATTGAAATGTCTTTTATTCTAAGATTTGTTACACGTCTTTTATTCAATTTTATCCTTATTTACTAGTTTACTACTTATGACATCTTAGGGTTATATTTAAGTGTTTATTCCTTATTAGTTTACAACAACTTAAGTTTTAGACTATTGATGATTGACTGGCAAAAAAAAAAAAGGACTATTGATCCTTGAGTATTGACGGCAATCATGTCTTTGAATTCCTTTTAAAAATTGAAAGTATTTTTTCTTCATTTGAGTTCATATCAATCTATTTTAGATTGTGTGTACCTTGTTTTAAATCAATGAGTTATATCAAAATCCATTAAAACCTTTGACTATTTTGTTGGTTCTATGTAATATCAATTGCCAATGTAATTATAAACCTAGTTTGTTTTAAGAGTAGTACGTAATAACTAATATTGATTCATCCATGTTCCATTAAAAAAGAAACAAACAAACCAAAATGTATAATATTTATCTTAGTTTTTCTTAGACCCAAGATCTATTCTTATTGTAGGTGCATGTACTCTATAAAGATTGTGCCTTTATTCCACATATTGTGGACTCGGGCATATTAGGTTTGTGTTGGAAAACTTACCGTACTTAGTAAACAAATTTGATTTATTTGGATTTCTCTATGATATATCTAGGTTTAGATCTAGCATCTAAAATCGTTTAAATTCGCCAATCCATGAAAGTTTAGGGATTATCAATGTTGTTTTAAAGTTGTAAACTTAAGTTACTTAAGTTTGGAGGAGATCTTATATAATTAATAATTTGGGCATCTTATATTGTATTTGTTTTCTTCTTTTTGCTTCAAAAAGAGCAATTTCATTATGGAAATTTAAAGGCTTAGATACTTTATTTATAGAATCACTTAGTCTTATCTTTTATAGTATAATATGTAAGTTCCATATTAGAAGTTGTATTATAGCAAGATCATGTTTTGTTATGCATTCCCAAAACTTTAGGGTTATTTCAAACACAATGGATCCAAATAAAATGAATTTATTAGTTTTCAAAAGGATTTAGATTTGAACAATATTCATGTATTTTGTAGATCTAACAATTATTTGATTTTCCCATAAAGCTTTGATGATATCAAAATATTATAAGAAAACAAAGAGATAATAAACCCCTTCTAATTAATCTTTTCAACATAGTTTCATTTGTAATCACATTAACAATAGTTTTTGCATTAGATTCTTCATCAATCTCTTTTGAAGAGCTATCGAAGAATTTTATGCATTTGAATATTAATACTAATATCGAATTAGTTCATAGCTCAAGCTATTACAATAATTTGATGTAACAAATGGATGAGTTTATTACGTTTCATTAGATGTTAGTTGGATTACTCCTTTTGTCTCATTTCAATTTGCTATTATTAAAAATTTAAGTAAATTTTTTGTAGACTTTAATTTTATGAAGAAGCTTATTCCTTTGTAATATTTTCTTAGTAGATTTGATAATTACATCATGATTTATATTTAATATTTCCTTTAAGTGATAAACTAGTTTAATCTAGCCATAAACATGTTTATCAAATGGGTTAGGTTATGAGTTTAGATTTTCATACATAATCAATTAACAATCGTGTTACAAATTCAAATATTTGGACACAAATCTATTCAAATTCTAGTCTAATTCAAACACAAAATACAATCTATCATACTAATTAAAGAGGTAAGTAAGAATATGAGTAGGGTTTCATTCTTATAGGTAAGAAATTTCATTTCACTTTTATATTATCATCATAGGTCATGACAATCAAATATACATTGAAATGAAAAACCTTACTATTGAAAAGTAGTCATATTAACATCAATATGCTAATGAGATATTATAAATGGATGGCTGCTTTGTTCCCTAAGAACTTTCATGCCCCAAGAGTAATAAAGTCGTGACAATTTTATCATATACATCAGCCTACAACAAAAGCGACTACTCAACCGCTATCATAAACTTGGTATGCACAAAACTCATGCGATTAAACAACTTTGAAGCATCTTCAATTCATTATCTTAAGTAAGATAGCAACATTTGATTTGTATGATTCCTTTCAAAAATAGAAATTTAATTTATTTAATTCTTTTAAAAAGTAATAAAAATTTACATGGAGTTTTTATACAAGATAACTTATAAAAGAAATTCCAATTCTTATTTACATTATCAGAATACTATAAGTTAGGTTAAGCCATACACATAGCCTAATTGACTTCAAAATGAAAGACAAAAAGAATATTTCAAATCGATTTGCTCCTCACTCCAAACCCATTGCCCATACATCCAGGGATTGGTTGATCTAGGTATCTATCTTCTAAAACCTACAAAATATGAGTAACCATCACTCAGTAAGGGGATGGAGACAAAAGTATACATAGCATTACATCAAGTAGGGTTATCAATCAATTAATTAAATAAGATACAATGCAATGCAATGCAATAAGCATATGTCATCTGCATAATATTGTTTGGTCCATCATGAAATTAGAGAAAATGTACTTACTTTAACTCGGGTTGAAGGGATTTTGTGTAATGGAGGCATGCTCTGGCCATAATGCCTTCCAAACAAACCCAGGCCTGTACAAGAGAGGCATACTCCTATAAGACCTACAAATACGATGCCCCCAACCTTATGATGACCTTCTCTTCTATCATTTAGTTCAACCTTAAGGGTAGGGGAAGGCTAATTTTAGCTGTCTCATTGAAGGGTTAGTATTTAGACTTGGTATTTCGTCGAAAATCCTAACCGTTTTCTTAATAGGTTACAATGCATGTCCGATTAGTGTTAACGTCCAAATTTTAGATTTGTCTGTTTTAAGGGTGACTAACCAATTACAAATAATCAAATCAATGACTGAAACACAATAAAGCAATTACAAATATGGTATAACAATCAAACAAAATAGCAAACAACTTTTAAGCACATATATCACATGTATATAATCAACTACTTTACAACCACAAACAAGTATACACATCAGCCTCCAAGTACTTCAATATGGTACTTCAAAATGTCATTAAGTATTAATCCCACCTACTTAGATCTTGTAACTCAAATGCCCTAGTCTTTTTGTCATCAATGGTCCCTATATTGTAGATTATGTACCTTGATTTCAATACAATTCATTAAATAGTGTTTTAATAATGCACTTTTGTTTAGACTTAATATTCTTTTAGTATTCCTTAGTTGTTGATTATAGGTATTAAGTATTATTATTTTTATATAGGCTATTGAAACTTTTTACTCAACCTTTCATTTGGTTCCTTAGGTTTATAGTACCTTTTACATAATCTTCCACTATGGTCTATTAGATGCATAGTACCTTGTACTCAAGATTCTACTAAGATCCTTAATTATATTCTTTGCTTATTAGACCTTCTACTCTAGATTCTACTAGTGTTTTAACTTATGTTCTTTGATATGGAACCTCCTGTATAACCTTCAACTAGCATCTTGACTCGTGCTTCTTATTAAATAGATATTTTATACAACCTTTTATAGAAATTTTGGTTATAATTTCTACACCAAAAGACCTTTTATTGAAGTTTTTACTACTATAATTTATTGTCAACTTGATCAAGGAAGCTTCTACAATACCTTTTATATGTCGTCAATTTGCATAACACTAACAGAAGCTTTTATAGAATCTTATACAACTATTAGATTTGCTTTATTTCCTTGAAAATGCCGTGTTTCACTCTTCCCTTCACTTTCTTCAAATTCAATCTTAGTTGAAACTCCCCCAATATTGACCCGCATGCCCTGGAACTCATTTATGTCAACATGTAAAACTTGAAATTCAACCAAAAAGTGTTAACACAACTAATTAACTTAATTTACCTAAAATAAATTATAAGGCAAAAAAAATCATTGTTTTGCAGGTGAAAATACTTTACGTATAATAGCTAAAATCTTCAATCTACTACCAATTTTTAAGGATTTTTAACAAAAATGATCAATTTATCAATTTAGTGAAAAACCACATAAGCATTTAAGTCAAAATCGTCAAGTTTAGTTTTGAAAAACCCATCATTTCATAAAATCCCCTATTTACATTTAAAATTCAAGATCAACCTACTGCATGTAACTAAAAAATTACTCAAAAACGATGGAAAATCCTATCTAACAAAATCTTAAAAATCAACTCTAATCAAATGAAAAGTTTTAGGAAAAATTTTTACATAGCAATTATCAATATGATATAGGATTTTTATAGAAAATTTTTGAAAAGGAAACTACATCATTTGTTCTTTTGAAAATCAAATCGAAATTCAATTCCAAATGTTGCTTTTCTTAAAGATGATATATAAAATGAAATATTTTTACAAAAATAATAAATTTTATGAAAATATACTTAAAATTATGCAATAGTAACTTTCTATAAAAATTTTTAATGAAATTTAATATTTTTAATAAATTTTTGAAAATTGACTGAAAAACTAAACTCACCGATAAAAGAGATTTCGATGACCGACAATGATGGTGGCTTTCTTGGTCCAACTTGGTGCTGCCTTCACTATAGGGTAGTAGTAACCATTTGCTTCAAAGTGTCTAAGGTTGTGCATATACTCAAATTTTACACAAATTTTCATGTTGTTTTCTTCATTTTCTAAAAACCCTAAATTAGGCTCTCTAAATTTTTTCCTAAGTGGAAATGTGGCCAAAGATTGGAAAAGTAGGAGAATAGGGCATTTATAATGGTTAGGTTAGGGAGATAAGGGTACTAAGTGTCGTTGGTGTCTCATAATTTATGTACACAAAACCATGGTCTCTAATTGTTTTATTTTCTAAAACGATAGGTATCCATGGTTTTCAATAAAACCAACAACTTTACCATGGTTTCCAAAACTATGATTTCTCTTTTACCTATTACTTTCCCATGCATATTTTATAATAGTTATTATTTTATGTTAGTTTTAACTTTACATGAAAACTTCTACTAAATCTTCTATATCATAAGCTTAGTTACTTACACCTTATTATTATTATTATTATTAAATATTTCATGTCACTCATCACCTTTTTTCTTATTTATTTAATTTAGTCCTAAGTTTTATTATATTTTGAGTTATAGCTTTTGTGACTCCAAAGTATAACAAATTTTTATTAGTTTTATTGTTTTAGCTCCTATTAATGTTTTATTACTCTATTAAAAATCAAAATTTATGGGGTTGTTTTGATTGATTTTTGGAGTCCTATTACCAATTCGGAGGCTAAATTATCAGATTTTGTGGATACCTTAAATTTGCAAAATTGAGCTTTTATGATTGTAGTCAACTAAATCTTCTATATATTATTGTTATTATTATTTTATAATGTTGTTTAATGTCGCTTTGTTATATTTTATAGTTAGTTAATTTATGTTTGAGATTTCTTAAAATCAAGTCTTAAATTTCATAATTTTCTTATTTCGACAAAGAATGAATAAATTTGAAAACTTTTAGCTTCTAATTTGCATTAATTATTTTATCATTTGATTTTGAGTACGTAAAAAGTTTTAACTAATTTATGGAGCTAACATGTGTTATGAGTTAATAATGAGGAAATTTTTTGGATGTCCTAAATTTCGATGCTAAGGTCCTAATTGTCAATTACGGGTCTCAAATTTTGTTTTATTAGACTATTTCGGTTATGGCTTTTTCTTTCATTTTAATTTATTATATTTAAGAATTGAATTGATTTATATTTGTAGACTTTAATTTTACGATGCTTTCTAACATATACTTAAGAATTGAATTGATTTATATTTGTAGACTTTAATTTTACGATGCGATTTATTTTTAGAGTGATAAAAAGATTCAATCTAGAATTTTATTGAATGAAATAGGTTACAGGTTTTTGCATACAATTAATAAATAGGTTAAGGCATTTGGATACAAATATTTAGACTAAAAAGAGAAATACGATCTATCAATATAAATCATCAATCATATGTAAAAAAAAAAAAAAGAGAAGTTTACTTTCCTTTCATATTATCATTAAATATCATTGTCATTAAGGATCATGACCGATCACATTTATTTTCGAAATAACAGCCTCTAACATCGAAAAACAGTTGCATCAAAATCCATATGCTGAATTCAAATAAATAATCTTCAATTCTGGGTAGTCCTCCATTATCTAATATCTACCTCATCTATAGACTCAGATCGGACAGCAACGTCATCTAAAACTTGAGGAAGTGAGTTGGTTGGGTACCACCAACCTTATAGATCCACTTAAACGCACTTGATGCAGCAAATGTATCAAAAAACTGAAGAAGGACGCCCCCCGACATTTAGAAAACATTTTAATATCTGTTAGAACCAGTGTAGGATGCTGGAGAGATATATGGGGATGAGCTTTTCCTTTATCAAGTGGACGTATATTGAATTTACAAAAAGGTAAATTATTTTTTAAATTCTAGCACGTGTCTTTTTCTTCTTTCCCCCTCTTTACGGCTACCATTGGACTGATTATATCAGAACAAGTATTAATAAAATTATAACATGTAAAAAATTTTAATAATAACTTCTTTAGTTAATTATAATTTTTTTAAAAGCTAAAGTCTATTATTATTGGTATTTACATGTCATTCACTAATTTACATAAGACATTAATACTATTGGATCTTTCTTCATAAGAAAAAAAAAAAACAAAGGCAAATTAATTATCTCTTATTACATATAAAGCTGCTTATATGCAGCTACATAATAATGATATTATATAAGTCCTTCAAAAGCAAAGGCAAAACATTAACATGTTCAATGAAATGCACCCATTCATCTATAAGTATAAAAATATCAATAAAATTTTAAAATATAAAACTATAATTAGTATATTTTCAAAAAGTACGTTTATTCATTATTGTATACATAGTTGTTAAAATCACATGTCAAAAATACGATTCTAAAAATTATAATTTTATAATGTTTTTCTTAACTAAAATGGATATAAAATTATTTATGTATAAACTTTTAATAAAATTATGAATTTACATATATGATTTTATAAATTTACGATTTTATCGGTTTTATACGATTTTACCGATTTTATGCATTTAAATATTTAACAACTATAATTAAATATCAAAATATTATTAATACTTATATATCATTTATCGATTTACGTAATATATTATTATGATTGAATCTTTTTCCAATCACATCAGGTGATCTGCTAATGTATTCCTTTCTCTTTTGACATGTACAAGTCGGTTATCTTCAACATGGGATTCTTTTTTGCCTACAAAACTTAATCACGTGTGAGAATTGTTAACATAATCTTGCCTAGAGGTAGGCAACGATATGGCCACTTATGAATCTATGTTGATCTCAATTTTAATTCATCCTCATCTCAATATAATAGGTGAGCCTCCAAAATATTGCTTGCACCTCTGCACCCAATTTTTCTATAACTTCAGCGTGATGAGTCGAAAAAGGGATTGATATTTAATTTAGATCTTGTTTGAATTGTTTTTTTTTTTTAATTGTATCTTATCTATATATGTTTCAAATGTAGTGTTTAAAAAATTATTTTATCTATATCTTATCTATTTCTCTTTCATAATTATGATGAATATGGTAATTAGAGTATCAAAATTAATAAATAAAAATTCACGTTTTTTTAAGAGAAAGGATTTGAAAAGATATATATTATACATTGAAAATTATTATTTTAATTGATGTTTTTATAAATATAAATAAAATAAAGGATAGATAAATTCAATTTCATAGGATTTGTTGTATATTTAATTTTTTAATAGAGTGATATATGTGGAATGATTTTTTCATCTTTTTAATATATTATTCTTACTAAATACAATATTTAAATAGATACTAATAAAATACCAAAAGAACAGAAAAGAAAATGATCCAAATGAAACCATAGTCTCAATTGTAATAGGATCTATCCATCTTTTATAGATAAGAAAGATGAACCTTGTTTTGCAATTATTAAAGATATCCACGATCAAAATGGAGAAAGGAAAATGGGAACGGAGCTTCAAGATTCATGGTAAATGATTTGGCCAAATAATAGATGTGACCACAGTGGGGAACAAAGTTTCGTTGAATAGCTGTAAATAAACTGTAAAAAGTAAAGCCACTAAGAAGGAGATACATCTCCAAACTACGCCATGGAGCATTAAATTTAGATCTGGCTTATGGTTGATTGAAATAAAAAGATCTGCCATCGTGATCTGATTTTCATTTACATCCAATCATGGAGCATAAATGAATATTAAAATTCTTGAAGAAAGCAAACTCTTTTCCATTCTTGGACCAAGATCATCACTTTGGTCTCCTCCTAAACCGGATTGAATTAAATTGGACACAGATGCATCCATATATCATTTGGCACATCAAGAAATGATTGAAGGAGGACGTAGGGATCAATGCAAACTACAATACATATATGTTACTAGATATTATTTTCATCAAAATTACCATTAAGTAATACTTTTAAAAAATAACAACACAATTTCTCATAAGTTGTGACGTACCATTTTCAATAGATGTCCAAACACCCATTAAAACCACTAAATATTTGAAAGGTTGTCACAAGAAACCATTTATCTCATGGCTCTTGTTCACATTCATAAGATTTCTTTCTCCATGTAAAATGTTTATTTAATTGCTAAAGTTAGTGGAACCCGAAAAGGTTTATTCCATATATTGCGTAACACCCACAGAACCCAATACTATCCATCACTATGTTTAATTTCTAAAATCCATCTCATCGGAAAATTTTTAAAGCATATAGCCTTTTCTCTTCAGTAATATAAATACATGAGCCTCGAATAATTTCTTGATTTCAATCTTATGTGACTATATAAATTCAAACCCCCTAAGGATGCCTACATTGAACTCATATGAAAGATAAGGCAAAGTAGATTAAATACAGTAATAGTGGGGGTGGTCGAAGACATTATAAATTCTAGCCGTGATGTTTTTAATGGTGGATATTAATGATAGTTAGGTGCAGTCTTAATTGTGCTAGGTTGTAACACCAGTTGTGGAAAGAGGTACGAGCAATTAAGAGGTCCTAATCCAGGTGATGGGGTCTCAATTAAGGTTGCCTATTATTTTGAAGGTCTTGAGATTAAACTGTTAGATGTCCATTTATCTAAGGATGATCATGTGGTGGGGAAAAGTCAATTATCACTATTCCTAAGCTAATGAAGTGACGTGAGGCAATACACTGTAAAAAAAAGAGTATTGTTAGGCTCCACCTCGATGGTTAATCTATACATATAAGAGGTTAAAAAGCTAAATAAATGAATCGAGTTCAATTATGAGCTAAGTTGGAGTTGAAAAACACCCATTTTATTATCGGATCAAATCGAACCAAATTAAATAATAGAAAAACAACACAAAGAATGAGAGAGCTTCACAAATTTTCACTGTTGAAGGGGAATCCATGCCAATCTCACCTTGACAACCATTTTGCCTCAAGACAACATGTAAACCCGAAAATTTGATGAAGTGAAAGTACTCGACGGAGAAAAAGTCAAAGCCAACCTTCTAAAATAATTAGAACCCTCATATCAAATCTGAAGCAACCAGATGATCACATCAAGACAATCAATAAGTGTCAGATTCCAACAAAATGAATTAAGTACACAACCATGATACGGATGCAACATGAATTTTCCATGAAAAACCCAAAAGACCGTGAAAACTACAAATAAGACTAAACCATCACTAAGATGTAAACAATAATTCTACGGTTAATTTTCTTAATGTCATAGAGTACTATTTCCTTTGACAAGCCGCCTAAGATTTTCTATATGGTTACTTGCTACACTCGTCATATATAACAGTATGGGAACAAATATTTGAATAACCTAAGTTCTCTTGACCTTTTCAACAGGATCTACGTTGTCATTCATTTCATTAGAGGACCTAATTTTTCAAAAGTGAGGCAAAGTAAGGTTTTTATCATTCTCTATTACAAACATTGGTAAAACATGCTGATATGCCATCTTATTTTGATCCTTTGGAGATTCTGGCCTGCAAATGGAAAAAAACAAAAAGAAAAACATATCTTAAAACAAAATATAGGGAAAATTAGCTCCTTCCATTACATTTTCCCCTACTTTTCAATTTTTTACTTTTTTTATTTTTATAAACCCTTAAATAGGATTAGAAAAATCAGTAGTAACCGGGGAGAGGAGATAGACTTAAAAGAATCAAGGCTCTAAAAACTAGATCAAAACCATGATTAATATAGTAAGAAGATGCTAAATCGTCTGTTTATTAACTAGCTCAAATAAAGATCTTGATATTTCAAAACGTGCTCTCAAGAACAAAATAATTTATCTATTTATAATATAGTTTAGAGAATAAGTTTTATTAGGCATGATAACCAAAGTAACTACAAATATAAACCATAAGGTAATTTGGGTTTTAAAGATATCTATCAAGAATCATAAATGGAATAAAATAGGATCAAAAAATGAATTGAGAATTGGTTATGAAAAATGAAAGTAGGGATTGTATGAAATTCAAGCTAACAAAATTCGATTCCTCACGTTTCTTGATAGAAACATATAAAGCTTTATGTTACATTTAGCAAGAGAGAATGTTTTGAAATTGACCAGATTAGAATGAAATGAAATGGAACTAATTAAGATTAGAATCATAAATCTATTCCTATATTTGGAAATCTCCAAGGAATGGAATTAAATTATATGTGCATGGAGATGTATTTGTCAATAATACTAGTAATTATTGAATGTCATAATCACGTTGAAGGCTAAATAGGTAATTTTAACTAATAATAATTAATGAAGGGGAAATAGAATTATGATTCTACTTTTTTAAAGATAGAATTGAATTCCTACTTGAAGGCAAAACCACCAATCTCATAGAATTGCAATTTTGCCCTTTAAATGTACTTCCAAACATAAGAAAATGGAAACTATAATTGCAATTCTATCCCAATCCATTCCTACATGCCAAACATGGCATTAATTCTCCATACTCTAACTCTCTCAATGTAACTTATTTTATTACTTCTATTTGATGGTTTATTAAAAATAAAAAAATAAAAAAAACGAAGAAAATGCATAAAAAAAGACCTAAGATTTTTCCTATTTTTCATTTTTAGGGCCAATGCTTTTAACCTTTATTTTTTTTTATGTCGAGACCTGGATTAAAAAAAAAGTCAAAATAGGATATAATATTAGTATATATTAGTAGCATTTAAAATGGAAAGTAATGCAAACCCTCCTTTTACTCTTTCTAAAATTCAAGTCTTGAAATGTAAAAATAAAAATGTAGTTTCTTAAATAAAAAAGTGAAGAAAATTTAGATCCTTCTACTATACTTTTTCTAAACACTATATAATATATATGTGTATGTTTGTGTATGTGTGTATATAGAGAGAGGAGGAGGAGGAGGAGGAGGAGAAGGTTAGGGGGTGGGGTGAGGTGGTGATGGGATGTTTGGGGGTTTTAGAGAGAGAGAAGAGGAAGTTACAAAAAGCCTAAACCTTAATGCACATAATATAAAATAACTTTGGCATCAAGAGATACAAAATAATAAACTACCATAAGTATAACTACTCTTTCTCCATTTCTTCACCAACTTGCTCTTCTAAACTAAGTCTCCTGTAGTTCCAAGACACTAATTGAAGATATCTCCACTATTGCAACAATTTACACAACTCAATACACATGTTAATACCTTAAGCAAAACCTGCAATGAAATTCCTTTAATTTAGCCTCATTAATCATATACCTTCAAGCTACTTAGTTAACCACACATATACATAAGCCCTCATAACCCTATGACTATATGACAGTATGTGTCCACTCTAACAATTATGCCTAGTATACATTGAGTCACCAATTATTCCTTAGACCTCAAAAGTTCTATTATCCTCTAAATTCTCTACATCTTAGGTTCTCATAAAACACTCAAGTGAAGTAAAGTTTCTCAATGCATAGCAAATGTAAATTTTCCTATCATAGCAAGCAAGCATATAGATCCTTTGTCTTAAGATCAGCATCCACCATAAAATCACTAGAAATCATCATGCCTTGTATTAGAAACAAGTTACTAGATTTGACTCCTCTCCTCTCCATTCAACATGTCCATGCTATGCTTACTATGTTACTCTAAACAATACCATCTACCAAATCTTACACAACAACTCCTACACATACCTCACATCTTGATGTATTACGAGGCAAAAGCAGGATCATTTTGCACATGAATTAGAAGGATTTAAGTCTTAGTAAACAAATCATCCTACTTTGATAAGGCAAAGGTGGCAAAAATCGAACAATTTGGTTAAATTGCCACAGTATATCAAACTTAGAATAGATTGACAAGATCCATAATCCTTAGAACAAGTCAATTGAATATGATAAGCCAATGAGCGCCATAAGTATGAACAACATGGAGAATTTGCCACAATCCTTTTGACTATATTTGATTGATAAGAATTATACCCATTAATCACTATACCAATAAAATGGTGATAAAAATAATGTCCCAAGTTGAAAATACGTTCCCTTTACATGATTTTTTAGTGAAATAGAAACATTTTTTATTGATCTTTTGATGATGATTATAGTACAAAAATGAGGCATTCATAATGTCATCACAAACATAAAAGACTCTTAGATAATGACAATAATCAAAACTCTTCAATTACAAGTAATCACTAATCTAACAAGTTTCCTATTGCATGGTGACTCTTAAAAACATAAAAGACACAAAATAAGTCTACTGGATATAATAAGAAACAATAACAATTGAAGAAACATGAAACAATATGAATAAACAATATGTAATGTCACCATAAAATGTTCACCCCCAAGGATCACCCTCGTCAAGATGAGTAGTGATCTCCTTTAGCTACAAATTACAGATCTTCATATCCAAGATCACACCATTATGTAAGCCATGATCCCTACTGCTACTCCTATACTTCTCTAATCATTGAAAGACTTATGACCAACTTCTAATACTTCATTTCCACTATATTCCAACATTAATCTCTCTGCGATTGAAGAAATTTTATGCATATTCCAATCTTGAATTACATCACTTCCCCCGTTCTTCTTTTGGATTTGTCCTCAACTCCATGGATTCTTCTTCTATAGGAACTTGACGAGAATAAATGGTTGACAAGTTATTGTGCGAAATATTGGGCTCTAATACTAAAAAATGTAATATAATGCAAAAGAGGGATCATTTTGCACGCAAGTTATGAAGGATTTAAGTCTCAGTAAACAAATTGTTCTACTTTGATAAGCTAGAAGTGCCACAAATTGAACAATTTGGTATTGCCACAATTACTAGACTTAGAATAGATTTGATAAAATTCAAAATCCTTAAAGCAAATCAATTAAACATGATAAGCCAATTGGCACTACAAGTATGAAAAACTTGGGGGATTTTCCAAATCCATCAAACTATGTCAAATTGATAAGAATTACACCCACTAGTCATCATACCAATAAAATAGTGATAAGAATAGCATTCCAAGTTAAAAACACACTCAAGAGGAACTCTCTCTCTCTCTCTCTCTCTCCACAAATTTTTAGTAAAATAGAAACATTTTTATTGACCTTTTGATGATTATTATAATACAAAAACAAGGCATCTATCATGCCATGATGAACATACATGGCAATCATCACCAATCTAATAAGCTTCCTATTACACGTTGACTCTTAAAAACATAAAAGAAACAAAATAAGTCTATTGGATACAATAACAAACGATAACAATTGAAGAAACATGAAGTAGTATGAAGAAACAAAATGTCTAGTCGTTGTAGAAAGTTCACCCTTAAGGATCAAGCTGGTAAAGATGGGTAGTAATCTCTTCTGGTTACAAATTCCAAATCTTCACATCCTAGATCATGCCCGATGATGTTAACCATGATCCTATTGTCCATTTCGATGGTTCTCCAATCAATAAAATACTCACCTCTAATTTTTGTTACTTCATTTCCAATATGCTCCGACTCCAACATTTGTACAAATGAAGAACTATTAGTCATATTCCGATCTTCAATTACATCACATCTAATACAACATATATCTACTCTTTATGCAATCAAACCAAACTACACCTACTACTAATCTTTAGCCTTTAGCTATTGCTTATCTACCTATACTCATAAAACCAACCTTTTAACATCATATGGAAGAAATTAGAGTCTAAAATCTTATTCGTGGATTTTTCTCTTGAGCTCAAATGCTAGCTACATTATATCATCCATAGGCTCAACACTTGCTATATTAACAACAACTCTATCTCTATTATCCCATATAAGCCCTAGTTTTGCCTCTTAAGGCACTAAACCCTCATATGACCCTTTTGATTGCAAAAATAACACATAACTACCACTACAATTAAACTTACTAATCGCTAGCAATTAACCATATGAAGACAAACTACTCATAAATCCTATCTTCCTTTTTTATTGGTCTTTGATAAATAAATTTTACTTAACATCGTGTATTGACAAACAATCCTTATCATAAAGTCTAGATTAAAGGTAGTAGAGAGTACAACACGACAATCACCCATTTTTCAATCTCTACCTCAACATTTTTAAACCAAATAAGAGTCATGAAATATGAAATATGTTTCTTACTAATGACCCATCACTCATCTAAAGTGTATAGAAACTTAGTTGTCAAAATCATAATTCTATCCATATGATTTTATAAGTTTATGATTTTAGGAAACTCTTTTAAGTTAACTCATGCATAAAATCGTTTTCACATAAAAACTTATGTTTTTTGTCGATTTTACATGTTTGAGTTGAACGGGTTAAAAAAATGAAAAAATACAAATAAGTTTTTACAAGCCATCAACTATTAGGACATTATATCATCTTCTCTATCTTATTTTAATTTTCTTCCCCTTTCTCTCACTCTTAGTCCCTAATTTTATGTTTATAACCTTCATTCAAGTTTCAACTCCAATAGCAAAGATGATAAGGACAACTATATACTTCACTTTATACCATCAATAATTTAAAATAAATTGACATATTTGGTTCTCTTTAATTCATTGTTTTTTTTTTCACAAAAAAAAATGAAAAATTTAGTTTCAACATTGTTTGTCCATTTTCTATACATGTTAAATTACATATTATTAGGAATTTTTTATAGAAAAGAACTTAACTTCTTCATTTCTTTATTTTGATCATATATTTCAAGTTTTGAATAATTATTGTAAGTATGTTCACAGTTTTTTAAAGCTATTTTACATAGATTATATAAACTTATGTTTTTATATTCCGATTCTAGCAACCCTCTACCAATTCTAAATAGAACCATGAGCTTGATAACCTTGTATAGAAACTCCATTTCAATATTAAATGGTTCCTAAGAAACTTGACCACATATACCTCTTTCAATTTCTTCTACAATCCTACAACATTTATCTTGTTATTGCAATACTATTCTTTAAACTCAAGTGGATCATTGTCAAGGCCTTATCCTTACGTTTTGTCAATCCACATACTTCATAAGTTCAACTGCTTATCCAAAGCCTTCTTCAAGCTATACTAGGTCCCTTTGTAATCACGTTATAAATCGAAATTTATATAACCATCAAACTTCCCAATATCTACTTAATAGCCATCTCTTCGATATTTGATTATGAACTTAAAATTCTTAACCTCTCAATCCATTTTTGACACCATGGTAGTATAAGAAATGGACAAATATAGAAGATAATATGGCACATGAATTTTACAATGAGAACTCCAAATGAACCGGGCAAAAAATCCTAGGTCAAGAGTGAATAGATCGCTACAGTATAAAGAATAGTAATACAATCCATTATCACATAATCATGAACCACTAGCATAGTACCTTAGGATTTTATACTCTTACTTGCACTACCATATATGCATAATAATTTATATAGAAAGTAACAAAAGGACCTAACCCTAGTTTTTATACACTAAGAAAATATAAATACTAAATACATAACAATCCATGATATACTTCTTTACCTTTTTACTCTTCTAAATCAAAGGCTTATGTAAATTTAAGAATTAACATGTGAAATTTAAACTGAAGACATGAGACTAATGTATGCCACATCATTATATGATACATTACTATGTGCCATTTTGACCAAAATAATCATTGACCACATGTCACATTGACTCCCATATGAATTTTTCATAAATAAATGTAATAAGGTTCTATTTCAAGCTTTTAAGAATTAGTCTTACAATAATAAGAAAAAAAAAACCAACATCATATAATGCATTAGTTCATTAGAAAGGGAATTGAAATGTTAGTTAATCATCAACATTAAAACAAATATATATATATATATATACACTCGAGGAGTCATAAAAGCCATAACAATCCTACTACACTAGCCTTATAGAAGCTAGCTACTTTGTTATTATCATAGACTTAGTATACATAAGGTACATACAACTAAACTGCTCCAAAAGATGACAAGTTCAAAAATTATAGTTGTTTAGACTACATTGTATATAATAAAACATATATTTACATGAAAATTTACATAGAAAATGATAGGAATCAAGCTATTAGTCCTTTAGCCCATAACCGAGCTAGGAGACTAGAAGGACTGATGTGGCAAATCTTCCTTCTCCAACCAACCCTTGCCAAGGCTGAGTTGCTCCTTGTTGCTGACCAACTCCATATGTCGAGCTAAGTGACTGCATACCTCTCGAAAATCATCTATTAACTAGATGAAAGCTTTGCTAACAACCCGACCTTTCCATTTACTATTGCTCAACATATCCAAACTAGCCCCTAACTCGACAACATTTGTGCCAAGATGACGAGAGACCCCACACATGTCCGTAGCCACTTCTCTTTAGCAAAGCCTACATCTGTCTGGAGCCCCTGCTTGGTGCCCCTACTCAACACCTTGGCTCAATAGTAACCAAGCTAATCATATAGAACTATCTTTTTTGCCAGAAAGTCATCTACCTACAGCAAGCCACATGTCTGAGCAACCATGTACCAAAATCCTCTATACAAAATAGTCATTTTAGTTATATTTTCCCATTACACCCTTTATTATTCCTCATACATTACTCCTTTTAGGTTCTACCATTTTTTACTTTTCTATTTTTGGGCAAGTTGCCCTAGTTTTTCAGGTATAAATACCTACTGTAAATGTAGCCACATCATCTTATCATCATCATCAATATACTGAATATTTCCTTTTTGTGAACATTGCTCTTGTTAACCCTTAAGTAAGGCTAGGTGGCTAATAACCTTATCGGACCAACTCGTGTGTCGTATTGAGCTATACCATAAGTCCTCAAAAGTTTCATTAATACATCACATCCTTTGGAGCTATTCGTAAGTTTTCTTATCTTCACTCTCTTTTACTACAATGGATGAGACTATACCAATAGCCTAACAAGTAGAGAGCTAGAGAAGAAACAGAATGTCGACCTAACCTCTAATGAGCCGAACTAGTCATCCGAGCTGACCTAACCAAGGAAGTTACCGAGCTCAATCAAGTACTAAGCCAACCATGAAGGTAGATGTTTGAGCCAAACAAAAGGGCTAACCTGATAGTGACGTGCCAACTTGAACATATGAGAATAGACAAGGATCTGGTAGGAAGACAAGCCAAATCAAGTACTTTAAGTGCCAAAGGTTCAAATATATGGCTACTTAGTATTCAAATCAAAGGACTATGGTTATCAAAAGAGACACCCTAAAACTTAAAGTGAACAATACTAATGAGAAACCTGAAGAAGAGACTCTTGTCGACAAAGGAACTTCTCAAGAAAATAAACTGGTGAAGGAAGATGTGTTTGTTGAGGCCTTAGATCAATTGATCCTAGTTATCCAACAAATGATGAGCTTGGAACTCTCACCTAAGGAAGAGTAGAGAGAGAATCTATTCCATCTCACATACAAGGTGAACGATTAGCTCTATACTAGCATTATAGATTAGTGCAAACCGTGACCAAGAACTAATAAGGCCAATCGCTAGATGAGTCTAAACTTGTAGAAAGCTCAAAAAGAGTAATGAAGAAAATGCATGAAAGAATAGTGACTAGTGAAAGCTAAGCAAAACCCCAGAACAGCTCCAGAGGATATAATACACCAATGGAACTTGTAAGAACTCATGGCACAATTTGATATGATGCATAAATCAGTGAGGTGAGATTACTCGCCACCTAAACATGCTTAAGAAAAAGGATAAGAGTAATGCCAAGCATAACATAACAGAGCATTTACACCAGGAAGGACAAATACTCAAGTGTATTAATGATAATCTGTCTATGGCTTACAAATACAAAGGGTATTTATAGCTAAGAATTTAGGGCAACTTGCTTAAAAAGAGAAAAGATAAAATGGGCATTACCCTAAAATAGTAATGTACAACAATACAAAAGGGTAGAAATGAATATTCGCAGAAGCAATAATTAGTAGGGCAAATTCTATACGTAGTCCTGTACGTGTAGGGATGTTGTATTGGTAAGGTCATTAGAAGATGCAGACAAAGTAGTATAGCTAGTTGGCTTGTCCGAGCAAGGGTAGCTCATGTAGTTCGATCTCTCTTTCTCGGCATGGCGGCAAGGGTGATGCCGAGTGAGTAAGTAATCGGGTATGAAGGAGGATTGCATGTTGTCTTGACCATCCATTTCTCGGCATTTTATCTGTGAGAGATTGGTAGTCATTCGGCATAACTTGAGAAGTGACTCGACAAGGAAGTACTCAACCTCAATAGGAGTCGGCTGGAGTAGAAGAATTCATCTCATCAAGCCTTCCACTCTTCAAGCTCGATTACGGGTCAAAGGGCCAGTAGCTCGATTCCCATCAATAGATAGTAATAGCTACACCAATGTGGCATCAACTGATTTGATTACAAAGTTGAAGTTGCCGACTATCACACATTTGAAGCCATACAAGCTGCATTAGCTGAATGAGAAAGGAGCACTACATGTCACTCGACAAGTACTACTACCGATCACGATTGGAAACTATTTTGATAAGATTCTTTGTAACATGCTGCCCATGTGCACATCACATGTACTGCTAGGTAGACCTTGGCTTTATGATCGAAGAGTTATCCATGATGGATATAGGAACACATATGTGTTTCAAAAGGATGGAAGGAAAATTACATTGAACCCCATGATGTTGATTTAGTTAGCAATTTGCACACTAAACTTGCTTGTGGATCAAAGAAAACTTTAGTATTGAGCAAACCCAAACTTCGAGAGGCTATTAGAGTCGATACACCAACCTTCTTGTTAGTCAAGCTATTATTAGAGTTAAGGGAACGGGGTGAACTACCTGAGGAAGTAAAGGAGCTACTGAATGAATACACTAACCTGTTTCCTGAACAATTACTTAAAGGATTACCTATTGTTTGAGGCATAGAACATTGCATTAACTTGATACCTGGTACCGCCCTGCTAAACAAACCAACTTATCGGATAAATCCTAAGTAGGCTTCTAAACTTCAACAACAATTCAATGAACTCCTGAAGAAGGGTTATGTAAGGGAGAGTTAGAGTCCCTATGTTGTACCATCACAACTAGCAAAAATAAAGGACAGTAACTAGCGAATATGTGTTGATAGCCGAGCCATAAATAAGATTACAATCAAGTACTAGTACCTAATCCCTAAGTTAGATGACATGCTGGATGAACTAAGTAGAGCTAGGGTCTTCAACAAGATTGATCTAAAGTGTAGCTACCATCAGATTCAAATGATGCTAGGAGACAAATGGAAGACTATTTTCAACATTGGGCATGGACTCTACAAGTTGATGGTAATGCCATTTTGCTTATTGAATGCCCCAAGCATTTTCATGTGACTAATGAACCATGTATTGAGAGATTCAATTAAGAAGTGTATCATGGTGTATTTCAATGACATTCTAGTATACAGTGTCGACATGCCAAGTCACCTTAAATATCTCTGTACTATATTAAATGTACTTCAAGCCAAGAGGTCATTCAATAATCTGAAGAAAAGTTGCTTTTGCTAAGAGGAAGTAGAGTTTCTAGGTTTCGTAGTTGGTGAAAGAGGCTTGTAAGTGGAAGATGAGAAGATCCGAGCAATTGTTAAGTGGCCAACTTCAACCACTTGTACCGAAGTGAGAAGTTTCTATGGATTGGCATCCTTTTATAGAAGATTCATGAGAAATCTCAACACCATAGCCATACCCCTTACCAAGCTGATGAAGAAGAACATCGAATTCAAATAGGGAGAAAAGGAGGAAAGAAGCTTTGTCAAGATGAGGGAAAGATTGACTTTTGCACCTTTACTAGCTTTACCAGACTTTAAGAAGATATTTGAGCTGGAATGTGAAGCATCAGGCATTGGTATAGGCATTGTCCTTATGTAAGAAGGTCTACCACAACAAAAAGCATACAAGACCTCGGTTGAACTACTCCATATACGACAAAGAACACTTTGCACTCATCCAAGCGCTCCAAGTATGGCATCATTATCTATTACTGAGAGAGTTTGTCATCTATACCAATCACAAGTATCTAAGATACCTTTGAAGTTAAACCAAGTTATAAAAACGGCAGGCGAACTGGGTTAAATTCCTTGAAGGTTTCAATTTTGTAATAAAATATGAGCAAGGGAAAAGCAATGTGATTGCAAATTCTCTTTTAAGAAGGCATGCGCTCTTGCCCGAACTGTAGACAAGGTTATTTAGGTTTGCAAGTATCAAAGAGCAGTATTCTAAAAGCCCATACTTTGGACCCATATTTGGGCAATGTGCTGATGTAAGAACGATGGACGAATATCATAAGGAAGATGGGTACTTATTCCAAAGTGGAAAATTATGCATATGACCTGTTCATTGAAAGAGTTACTAATTAGGGAAACCTATAGTAAAGGACTCTCCAGACATTTTGGGGAGAGAAGAACATATGAGCTGTTGAACAAACGATTCTTTTGGGTGAAAATGGGAAGAGATATACACCCAATTGTTGAGGGTTGTGTTGTATGCAAGAGGGCCAAGTGCTAAGCCGAATAAGGGAAAGCAATGCCTTTGCCTATCCTAAGCAAACCCTAGACTAATTGAGCATGGACTTTGTTTTCAAATTACCTAAAACTGCCCGAGGCAAAGATTCCATAATGGTTGTCGTGGATAGATTCAATAAGATGACACACTTTGTGACTACTCTAAGACTAATAATGCTTCAACTGTAGCTTCTCTCTTTTTACAAAAAATTGTTTGATTACACGACATACTGAGAAGTGTAGTCTCAGACAAAGGTCTAAAGTTCTTGAGCCATTTCTAGAGAACCTTGTGGCGTCAAATGGGGAGTAAACTATTATATAGCACTTCTTGTCAACCCCAAATTGATAGTCAAATAAAGGTAGTCAATCGTACTTTAGGATCATTGCTCCAAGCTGCAATGGGTAAGAATTTGACTAATTAGGACATTTGTTTGCTTGTGCTAGAATTCGTTTACAACCGAACGGTACATGGCACCACTAAACAAACTCCCTTTGAAGTTTTCTATGATTTTAATCTTGAGTTACCCCTTAATGAGACCCCTACACCTATATCCGAATAAGAAGACCCTAAAGCAAGAGCCTAAGCATAGTCCCTGTAATACGTCTATGATAAAGTTACTCAGCAAATTAACCAAGCTACTAAGAAAATGCGAGAAAAGGCCAAAGGATGGACATCGAAGCAATTCCAACTTGCAGATCTAGTATGGTTACACTTAAGTAAGGAGAGATTCTCGAACAAGAGAAAGAACAAGCTATTCACCCGAGTTGAAGGTCTTTCAGAGTACTCTAAAAGATTGATGACAACGCTTATAGATTAAAGCTACCTGAAGATTACGGGGTCTTAGACACTTTTAATATTGTTGACCTCAGCCCCTATCTCCTTGAAGAAGAACTGAACAAAGACCATCCGGATGTGATCCCAAATCCAAATCAACTTGAAGGGAATCATAGGAATCAAGCTATTAGACATTTAAAACATAGATGAGCTAGGGGACTAGAAGGACTAATGCAGAAAATCCTTTTACTCCAGCTGACCCTTGTCGAAGCATAGTTGCTCCTTGCTGCTAACCAACTCCATATGCCAAGTTGAGTGACTGCACACCTCTCGGAAATCATTTGCCAACTAGATGAAAGCTTTGCTAAAAGCCTGGCATTTCCATTCACTCATGTTTAACATGTCCAAACTAGACCCCAGCTCAACAACATTTATATTGAGATGATGAGAGACTCCGTGCATGTCCATGGCTACTTCTCTTCAGCTAAGTGCACATCTATCCGGAGCCCTAACTTAGCACACCTGCTCGGTACCTTGGCTCAGTAGAAATTAAGATGATCATACAAAATTGTTTGTTATACCAGAAAGTCATCTACCCATAACAAGCCACGTATCCGAGCAATCATGTGCTAGAATCCTTCGTACATAATATTCATTTTAGTTGTATTTTCCCATTTGTACCATTTATTATTCCTTGTACATTACTTCTTTTAGGTACTATCCCTTTTGTCTTTTTCTTTTTTAGACAAGTTGCCCTAGTTTCTCAAGTATAAGTACCCACTATACATGTAGCCACATTATCTTATCATCATCATCAGTATATTGAATATTTTCCTTTTTGTAAACATTGCTCTCGTTAGCTAGTTTACTCTCACTTCACTCTTATCCTAACCCTTAAGTAAGGCTAGGTGGTGAGTAACCTCACTATACCAACTTATGCATCATATCAAACTACACCATGAGTCCTTGAAAGTTCCACTAGTGTATCACATCCTTTGAAGCTATTCGTGGGTTTACTTATTTTCTCTCTCTTTTCTATTTTCTCACACGCTTCCCATCATTCATTTCAAGCTTTCAGCAAGCTTGGACGCATCCTTGTGACCAGCCTTATCTGTTCTTGACTCCAATCCACATTAGAAAGTCTATAGAAGTAATTTGGATTTATCACATCCTATACCATGAATCTGATTGGGTAGCCCAAGGGGCCCATCAAATTCTAAAATCAAAAGACAAAAAGTGTTCTCCTACTCACTTATTCATCACTCTAAATGCCTTTACCTATCCTTTTACACTTGACAACGAGTGGACCACAATGTGCTTACTCTAAACTTACATAAGAAAGGTTAATAGAAATATGAACAATCATCACTCAATAAAGGGAAAAAAACAGAAGCATACATAATATAGAGGGAAAACAGGGCTATCAAACAATTTAGTTACATCCAATGCCATAAGACATATGTTATCTACATAACATTGTTTAGTTTATTGTGATAATAGAGAAATTACACTTACGCTAATTTGAGATAATGAGTTTTCAACATGATGTAGTGACCGATAGTTTAACCCTATGTTGTATAATGGAGACAATGTTCCTATTGACACCATCTTCAAAGAAACCCCCAACCTTATCATAACTTCCTCTCCTATCACTTAGTTTGACTAATGATGAGCAAAGACAATTTCGTTTCTCTCTTTAAAGGTATTTAGCTAAAGAATCCTAATTGTACCACTAATGGGTTACAATGCATGCCTAACTAAAGCTTAAGTTTAAGTTTAGCTTATTTCATTTATAAGGTGATCAATTAGTTAATGTAGCCTTATTGGAAACACTAACGATGCTTGGTTTATGCGTGGTGGCGCATGGTGTTAGGTTACCATTTAATCCTCTACCTATGCTTAATCGAATTCCTACACTAATTTTCTTTAGTTTTCTTCATTTATTTATAATCTTATTTGTTCTCTACCTATATTCTAAAACTCCTTCTCTATGTTAAAAACTTAAATGGAAGGTAAGATGTTGTTTTATCAATGAATAAGTAGATAGTTTTGTATATGAAGCAACCAAGTATGTTATTATTATTATTATTATTATTATTTTACATATCCTATTATATTTTAATATTAGCCATATGTCTTGATTGCCATTCCTTCATGTTTATTCATCAACTTATGAAGTTCAAATCTTACCAAATCTTTTGATGGGTTACCAACTACAGGCCCAATCACTCGCACATGCCTCAAAGGCCTTTAGTCCCTCACTCAAAGGATTCTTTCTCATCAACTTGTCAATGACGAAAAATATTATGTTGAAGGAGCATAGTTGAATTCCCTCAGAGCTCTGGGTGGTTATATTATGCTCTGTTCAAGTATCAATGCCGACTATCCTCTGGCCAAGAGCTCTATGCCGAATGATCGAACTTTCACCTACCGAGAGTCTACCTCCCTGACCGAGTATTTCTCTCTCAACATCTTACCAAGCTCTCACGATATCTCCTTCATGTCTCGGCCTCTATCTCTATACATCTTAATTCCTCCCACTTGCTATGCTCAAAGAATCCTGACACAGAACCAATGTCATACTGCCACCTATCCATTTCACTTGACATTGTATGATTTTCCCTTTTTTTTTTCTTTGGTTCTTTTTATCCCTTTTCGTATGTACTAGGATTTCCCTTTTTATATATATATTCTTGTAATTTCTTTATTTGTAATGTTGTTATAAGGACTTACTGTAGCTAGTCCCTTCTCCTTATAAGCCAGAATCATTTGATCTTAGACATATATATTAAATATACTGTTCTTGTGAGACAATCCTCTCTAAGTCCATTTTTCCCATGCACTCTTATCTAATCTTGTCGAGTAGCTCAAGATTAGTAGTGGGTGAACCTTAACATCAACTTGTGTGTCATATCAAGTAAAGTGTCGAGTCATATTATATTCGTTAGTGTGTTATATCCTCCAAGCAACTTCACGTCGACTATTCTAATTAGTTTGTAGTTCTATTCATTCTACTTTCTTCAATATTTCGAAGGACCCATTTAGTTCAATCCTATTACAGTAAGTCCTAGTGATAATTGAGCTCTTAAGCACATCATATAATTCTGGTATCATAGCTTGAGGTTATGACCCAAAGCTGTATAGAGATAGTCCCTACTTGTTTGCTAGTTGAGATACTCTGTTTTCGTTTAGTACTTATATATGTGTATGAGAAAAGGTTTCCTGTATGAAGAGTATTTTCTAAAGCTTTGTTTTGAGAATGTCAAATCCTAGTGTTTATGGAAAGATTAACAATGTCAAGAGTGATGGTCATAGTCATGATCGAGTTACCTAACAAACACCACTTACTATTAATGAGCAATTACGAGATCTTATTGTTATTGTGGCCAACTTAACTATCACAGTAAACAGAGTCTTAGAGACTAGACCATGTAAGAGAGTTGTTGAGCAGGGTCGAGAGATGAGAGATAGGCCGAGAAGGCAAATGAATGAACGAGTACTAGAAGCCTTTCTAGTGAACCAAGCACTACTGCAACGTGTCGATAAAGCTACGAGAAGAAGATTAAAGTTAAACGAAGTGGAAGAGTATGAAGAATAAGAAGACCAATACGTCAGGATTGATGAATGTGAGCTTAGAGCACCAAGAGGTGCCAAACACCTCAAGGTATAGATTCTAAGCTTCAACAGGTCCGGTAATGCTAATGACTACCTTAATTAGAAGGAGAAAATGAAAAAGATCTTCTACTTTTACGATTATGAAGATGTTGTCCATATATAAGTAGTCACGTTGAAATTTTCTGGATATGCGGTAATGTGGTGGAAGAAACTGCAAAATGTTCACTTGAGGGTTTGATAAGAAGTCTAGACGTGGAATAAGATGAAAAGAGTCTTGAGAAGTAGGTTTGTTCTCGAACACTATGAATAAGACACTTTCAGACGGCTCCAAGACCTGAAGCAAGGTAACAGATCAATAGCTAACTATGGTCGAGATTTTCAGTTGCTCATGATCCAATGTGATGTCGATGAACCTAAGACACAAACTATAGCACCATTTATCTCTAGGCTAAGGATCAAGATTGGTAACATAGTGGAACTGTAGAGTCTTACGACTTTAGATGAAACCATCCGAGTGGCACAAAGAGTTGAAAGGCAAAGGCAGAACCAAATTAGTTGGGTACTGAGTGGTCAAACCATGCTGCCAAATAAGGGCAGCGTATCAAACTGACCAGGGAATAACTAGGCATCAAACAGTCACAAAGAGGAATGTCGAGGGCCTATGCCAAGCCAACTAGAAGAAGGCCAAGGCAAGAGTAAGGCCAAGGAACTTGAGGTCTAAAGAGACTAAGGTCAGAGCTTAGGAAGAAAGACCTAAGAAATCAAATGATTCAAATGTCTCGGTTATGGACACGTAGCCAGTCGATGTCTGAATCGCCAAGTCATGACCATAAAGAGAAACAAGCCCTAATTTGAAGTAGAAAGTGCTATCGAAGAAGAGGAAGAGGTAAGAGTTGAACAGATGCTGGAAGAGTTTTAAGAAGACGCCGATGCCAAGACACCTCCCAAGCACAGTGCCAAATACTGTTTTGTTGCCAAACGGTCTCTCAATACTTTTGTAGCTAATGAGAATCAAAGGGAGAACCTTTTCCATACAAATTGCTAAGTAAATAGTAAGCTATGCACCTTGATTATTGACAGAGGGAGCTGTACCAACATCATAGCTCAAGGGGTAGTTAAGGCCATAACATTGCCAACCCTTCCATACCCCTAGCCGTATAAGATTCACTGGATGAACAAGAAAGGAGGACTACACATTGCCGAGCAAGTTAGAGTGCCGATTACTATTGGTGATAAACACAAGGACGAGGTGCTGTATGATATCCTTCCCATGTGTGCTTCTCACATATTACTTGGCTGACCGTAGCTATTTGATTTGAGAGTGTTACACAATGGGTATAAGAACACCTACATGTTCCAGAAGGATAGGAAGAAAATTATATTAACACCCATGAGTCCTAAGGAAGTGCAAGAAGCCAAAGAGAAGGTTGCTAAATCACTGTAGCAAAAGTCCTTAGTGATTTCCCAAATTCAATTTTCTCAAGAAGCCAGGGCTGACAACTTTGTCCTCCTCTTAGCCAGGAGACTCTTAGAGATTACAAAAGCCGAGAACATACCTACCAAAGTGCAACAGCTGCTTTAAGATTTTACCAACCTATTTACTGTCGAGATGCTAAAAGGCTTATCTCCCTTTAAAGGTATTGAACATTGCATTGACCTATAACTAAGAGCTAACTTACTAAACTGACCTGCTTACAGGCTCAATCTTGAACAGGCAACTAAACTAAAGAAACATATGGAAGAGTTAGTGGATCGCAGATATGTTCGTGAGAATATGAGCCATTGTGTCGTACCAACTATGCTCGTGTCAAAAAACGATGGAACGTGATGAATGTACATTGATAGTCAAGCCATCAACAAGATTACTATTAAATACTAATACCCAATCTTGCGACATGATGATATGCTTAACGAGTTACATAGCGCCTGCATCTTTTCTAAGATTAACCTGAAGAGTGGCCACCATCAAATACGAATGAGACTTGGGGACGAATGGAAGATGGACTTCAAGACAAGGGATGGTTTATTTGAATGGTTAGTGATGTCATTTGGTTTGACTAACGCGTCGAGTACATTTATGCGACTAATGAGTCATGTTCTCCGAACGTTGATCAGTAAATGTGTCGTGGTGTATTTTGATGATATTCTAGTCTACATTATCAACCTCATCACCCATGTCAAGCACTTAAGATTGGTGTTTAACATCCTCTACACCGAGAGATTATTCGATAACCTAAAGAAATGTATGTTCTATCAAAGTGAGGTTATATTCCTCATATATGTTGTCTCAGGGAAGGGAGTTCGAGTTGATGATGAGAAAGTTAGAGCTATTCTTTAGTGGCCTACGCTGACTAGTACTACTGAAGTCAAGAGCTTCCATGGTTTAGCTTTGTTCTATTGAAGATTTATTCAGAACTCCAATTCCATAAATACACCATTGATTAAATTGACCAGGAAGAACATTGAGTTTAGGTGGCTAGAGAAAGCTTAGAAGAGTTTTGAAGATGTAAAGTCTAAGCTGACGTTTGCTCCAATAGTCACCCTGTTAGATTTCAAGAAAGTTTTTGAGGTTAGATGTAATGCATCTAGTTATCACCATTGGTGCTATCCTTATGCAGGAACACCGACTCATTGCTTACTTTAGTGAAAAGCACAGAGGTGCAGCCCTAAATTACTCAACCTACGATAAGGAGTTTTATGCCTTTATCTGAACACTCCAAAACTGATAGCATTATCTATTGCCAAGAGAATCTATCATCTATTCAGATCATGAATCTCTCAAGCATTTTCGCAAGCAATAGAAGCTTTCTCAGTGTCACACTAAATAGGTCGAGTTTTTAGAGACCTTTTGCTATGTCATCAGATAAAAGAAAGAGAGCACCAACACAGTAGTTGATGCTCTTTCTCGCCTTCATACCCTAATCACAATGTTGCAAGCTAAGACGCTAGGATTTGGCACTTTAACTTATTAGTATGAACATGATCCATATTTTAGACCCTAAATCACCAAGTACAGAGCTGGAGGAGCTACAAAAGGGTTCTACTTTAGTTAGGGGTTATTGATGAAGGACAAGTAGGTTTATGTGCTAAGTGGTTCGACAAGGGAGCTACTCATTTGAGAAACTCATGCTGACAAGACCTTAAAGGGAGCCTAGTAAAATTGCCTACAAATTTTCATGTCACATGTGCACCCATAATATGGAAATCGGCTTACAAGTTAAAGATTGCAAGACTAAATGATAAATCACTAAAATTACTAATTTTAAGTAATTAATTTATTATAACATATAAATATAAATAACTATGAATGTCCGATATCCCACAATTCCTCATAACCGTAGAAAATTGATACCCCCTACCAAATGATAAGATCAAAGTAATATAAATTTAAAAGTTCAAACTTAATAAGGTTAAAAAATCTAAGTACATAATTGCTATTTACATTTAAAGTTTCACCTGAACTAAACAACTTCTCTCTAATTCTAATCTCTAAAATATCTTAATACTTGCACTCAACGCTCGGCCCTTAACCCATATCCGATTATCTATCTACTTGTAAAAGAAAAACTATTGAGGAGTAAGCTACAAGAGCTTAGTGAGTTATCTCTCATACTATACAAGCAAGTAAGTTATCAAATGAATTATTACAATCATATGAATGCATGCAAACACAGTATGCCGAATAATATATGCAGTTGATCGGTGCTGCATATAATATTAGATTTTAACGCCCTTCGAGATAAGGTTGGAGATACATTGGCACCAATCACAATCAAGCCCTAGCACCTATGTTTTTAACTGTAAATTTAGATTTCGTATTTTGTAAAATACATTTCCATCTCTAAGAAATCTAATAGTACACCAGAATCCCAAGTCTAGCGATGAGGCAGCCACTGCAGTCCATACTCATACCCTATAGCGAAGGTCTCTAAACTCAACCCTTAACTATACGGTTGGCATCTCCATCGCCTAATAAGCCTGTAGGATTGGATAAGGTCATATTATACGAGTGCACTGTACAAAAACACTTTAATATATATAAACAACCCCCGCAAGGCCTCTCTTTACTTTCGCATGAAGTGACGACCAAATTAAATAACGTAATGCATGGATAATGCTTAACCCTTTTAATTTAAGATAAGCCAAATATAATTAAGTCAAATTATGAGGCAATCAATCAATATCAGCAAACCATCCAAATCATGTAACAATCAAATCATCAATTATCATATTTAACAATATTTCTCATAGTAATCAATCAATATCAAGCATATGCATATCCTGAAACCCTATGCATCAAGTTATTAATATTCAATTTAAGTGTATTAACTACAAGCATAAACAAGTATAGAGTCATTGGAAGTACTCACTAGGCTATGATGTCTTGCACTAATTGCATAGTCCTCAGGAAGATCCCAACCCTCGTTAAGATCACCTAATTATTACAAGATAAAAATGATAGTAAGTAACTAAATGAACTAGTTGTTATAGGTATTTGTTCACCTATTTCTACTTAGATTCCTATTAGTTTTCAATCAGTTGAACCTTATCACCAACCGTATGTAACTTTTTTGTTTTATTTCCAATACTTATAAACTTATAGCCATTTTTTATCATTTTCGGACATATATTTACATGGTGATATCCGTTTTGAACGTTATGACCCGTGTTTTATGATATGGATTAGATTTATTGAAATTTTAACTATTGAAGCTTAATTATTCTTTTTGGCTAGTTTTATATCCTATTTTAGTAGTTAATGATTTCATTAGCCATTAAATTCTTACACTTAGATAATCTCACATTGGTATTACTAATTTATATGCTTAATTATGTCTAATTCAATTTGAGATGTGTATTAAGGCTTAGAGAAGTTTCGACCTATATGTATATGTATACATATATATATGTTATCTTATATTTTACTATTTTATAAGCTTATATCACCGCTTATGTCATCAATTACATATGTCCTTACTTCATACTTATACTCTTATGTATTATACACATAGGTTATGTATACATACACTTGTAATGTACTAGTATGTATTCTTATATACTTATATATATACTTGTACATATACCGTATTTATACTCGTACATATACCCATATATACATTCGGTTACATATGTATTTTCGTATGCCTTGTATATTCCCTTAAGAAATCTTTACAAAATCCATATTTTTGCACTTTATGGGCTTATTTAGTAAGGTATAAGTATATATAGTTAGTATATTCCTTCTTTTTGGTTATATGCATAAAGGATACTTATATATAAAAGTATCTATACACGTGTATATCAACATGTGTACATTAAGTGTATTCTTGTATACACATACTTAAACATATTTATATATGCTCCTTCTCTACTTATCTAAGGATTTCTTACACTTATACTAAAGATTTCACTAAAACCCTTACACATACACTTCACATATAATCACTCATTGTATGTAAATATATATTTCTACATGTGTCCCTAAGTATTTATACACTCCTAAGCTTCGGTATGGAGCTTTCTATCTTCAACAACACATAAGTACATAATACACAAAGTTTTTCCACTATCTTAACTTAAATAACTAATCACTAATTAAGATAAGAATTCATATAAAAACATACCTTTCTTCTACTTTATAATATGAAAGGGAAGACAAGTATATATGGTATGTTAGTTTATGGCAGTAGTTGAAGTTGTGTGTTGAAATTGTGAAAAGGTTAAAGGTGAAAAAGGCAAGGGAAGTTTACGGTTTGGAAGTGAAGGAGAAAAGATTGTTTTTATGTCTTCAATTGTGTTTTAAAAATGAAAACAAGTGGAATCTAGATGTGGTGAAAGATGGACGGCAAGAAGGGACAAAATTGGGACAAGATTACATGTGTAAATGTATAGAAAGTTAAAGAAGATGGGAGAAAATTCTAGATGACAATGACATTTTGTTAACTTAGTTAACCTTTGACTTGGTCAACCTTTGATTTAGTCAAATGTTAACTTAATCAACTCTCTTAAAATTACATGTAATTTGAATGCACATAATGGGGTAATTGAGGATAATTAGAAGAAAAATAAAGGAAATGAAAGGAAATATAAGATTGAATAAAATAATTAGTAAAATTAATTATTAAAATCTTATTCTAAGTATTTATATTCTATATACATCATTTAGTAGGCTACTTAATGTAATAATCATAAAAAATGTCATTTAGGGTACTAATACCTACTATATGTAATGTAAATATCATTAATCACTTAACTCTATATAATACTAACCTAGTCATATAATTAGAAGATGGATGTCATCTATAATGCAATATCCTAGTTTCTAATGGATTACTTTAGTATTATATATTTTTATGAATGATTGAAAGTTATCTTTGATCTTTTACGAATGATTTAGTATAATACTAAGGATATATTAACAATAAGGGTTTTAGTGTAATTTATAGTGGATTAGTGCTTTTATATCCTTAAGTTATAGTTTTGGGGTTTTGATGAGATTTGAGTCTGATTTTTCATATATGTGTACAGATAAAATTTAAGGTTTTCCTATACGATTGAGGTTTTTATCAAGTTTGGGGTCAAACTTTTACAGTTAAATATACTTAAGATTTTAAGATCTTCATATGCAATTAAAAGTTCAATTAGTAATTTAAGGTTTTTTTCATATTCGCTTTAGGTTTTGACTTGAAATTTTAATCAGTTTTAAATCTTATTGGCTTTATTGACTTTAGGAAATCATCTACAGTGTGTAAGTTTGATTCTATACTCAGAAGGCTTGATTTACAAGGTTTACACATGTTAGGGGTTTGGCTGGCCATTTTGGAGAAAAGAGGATGACTAAGATATTGAAGGAGCATTTCTACTAGCCTGGGATGATGAAGGATGTATGCTGAATACTTAAGAGGTGTAAGGTGTGTAAATATGCGAGGGGGAAGAGAGAGCCCTGTGGGGAGTACACACCCCTGCCTATCCCCGAGCGACCGTAGACTAATCTAAGCATGGATTTCATGCTCGGCCTTCCCCAAGCATCGAGAAGACATGACTTGATCACGGTATTGGTCGATTAGTTCAACAAGATGGGCCACTTCATCCCCTACTATAGAACTAACGATGCTTTATTTGTTGTTAAACTCTTTTTGTAGGAAGTTGTGCGATTACATGAAGTGTCGAAGAGCATTGTGTCCAATCGTGACTCTAAGTTTGCAAGCTTCCTTTGGAAAACCCTATGGAAGAAGCTTAACACTAAGCTCATATTCAGTAATTCTTGTCAACCCCAGATAAATGGCTAAACTGAAGTTATGAATAGAACCGTCAATAGCCTCCTGCTAGTAGTTGTTAGGAAGAACTCGCATAATTGGGATTTATCCCTACCTGTCATTAAATTTGCCTACAATCGCTTGGCTTATAGCTCATCTAGAATATCACCTTTTGAGGTTGTTTATGGACTTAACCTAAGCTTATCCTTGGATTTAATTAGCGGTCCAACTGTACAAGGAGAAAGTTAATCCAGCCTACAACGCATCGATGAATTCCAAAAGTTGCATCAGAAAGTTACCAAACGACTAGCCAAGAATGTAGCCCAACAGAAGGAAGCGGGAAGTCGATGAAGGAGACGAATCATTTATACACCTGAAGACCTTATCTAGATCTACCTTAGCAAGGAACATTTTCTCGGCAAAAGGACGAACAAACTATCTCCCAAAGTAAATAGGCCTTACAAGATCCTTAGGCATATTAACAATAATGCCTATGAGGTTGATCTACCCGAAGGGTACAATATGTCAACCACATTCAACATTGCTGACTTGATTCTCTATGTGCCTTATGATGATAGGGATCATGATTTGAAGGAAAATCTTTGACAACCCCAGGGAGCTGATGGGTTACCGACTATCAGCCCAATCACTCGCACATGCCTCAAAGGCCTCCAATCCCTCACCTAAAGGATTCTTTCTTGTTAACCTACCGACAACGAAAAATAGTATGCTAAAAGAGGATGGTTGAATTCCTTGAGAGCTTCGAGTGGTTATATTATGCTCTATTCAAGTATCAATGCCAACTATCCTTTAGCCAAGAGCTCTGTACCGAGTGACCAGACTTTTACCTATCACATCCCGGCATAGCACAGGATGCACCATCATATAGGAATACCTTTTGAAAACTTAACTCAACATACTCATTCATCAAAAGAAAATACTGTTTACATAATAAAGGGATTTCTACATCGGAGTTTAGCCAGATTCCTTGTTACAACTTATGTATACAACATAATATTTACATCAAAACATGAACTAGCTTTTCCCTTTATCATCTTCATAGTAATAGGATCTTTCACTTAATACAAGCTCTATACAAAAGTTGTTGACTCTAACTCACACTCTCAGTATATATATCCCCCCTTAGTATTAGGCCCTCCACAATGCTATAAATTTGAGGATAAAATATTTTATCCCCTTAACTACTAAAGTTGAGTGAGAGTAGATAACATGCAACGCAATATAGATAATATGATAGACAATATTGCATATCATAACTAAAACATTTCAATCATAGCCTGTAGGTTCAACTTCACATATGCATTTACCCAAACGGACATTTACTGCTAGCAATGCAGCATGCTATGCTCATGCATCGGTACCAATATCTTATGCCCTCCAAACTTCTTCCAATTAGTTGACATAGCCAAGCATCTTAATACAACGTCTAGGAACCTAGAGTAACAAGGAGTTGCTTAGAAGTAGGACCCCCACCAAATTGGACTATGCACTGTAGTCTACCATTATCAAAAAGGGCAACAAGGAGCTACTTGGGAGTGGGACCCCCAACTTTACAAAATTAGGCTACATATTATAGTTCGCCAAATCAAAGTAGCAACAATGCCAAATTAGACCATACACTATAATCTACCAAATCAAAGTGGAAATACTGCTAAATTAGACCACATACTGTAGTCTACTAAATTTAACTATCAAAATAGTCACAATGTTCGAGCAATGCAATCTATATGCTTCCAAAAACTAAGTTCATAAAGCCATGCTTTTTCCATGATCATTTAGAAGCCTCATTTTGAAAGTTATGACCCATAAGTCCCTTTTTATGCCATGTCATGCCATGCCATGTCATGTTATGCAATAACAACTCAAGAATATCAATCAGCACAATTAATCTTCCAATTTTATTCAACTTAGTGATCTGATTCTAGTTTTCGAACTCTCCCTAGTAAAATTATAATATCTTACTTGGGGTTCACTTAAGTGAATGCCTAGAAGATTAAGTTAGTAATTACTCAACTTCCCTAGTTAACATAATCATTCATAACATAAATCATCGTCCAACATGGCAACATAACAGTTTAACTAGAATACAGTTACTGTCATTTAAAATTACCACATCAACATCCACTATAATAGCATTTCAATTCAACTAAGATATGCCCATATTCAATCAACATAACATCAAACAATACACAATGTTATGAGTAGCAATATATCTACTTCAAGCATGGGTTAAATCCACTTACTTGGACTTAATAATAGCGCAAAATCCTAAACTCCGCCACATGGTCCTTCCTTACTTATCAAACCTATGAGTTTGATTAATTCCATGAAAAATCCTTTAGAATCAGAAAAATATGTAGTTTAATTATCGATTGTAAATTATACTAAACTAGCTATAATGTATTTTCATAAAAATAGTGATTTTAACTCAAAATTAGTGAAAATTAAGCAAACAAGTGAATTTAATCACAAGATAAAATTCAAATGTCCCAAACATCATTATCAACTTTCAAGAATCATAATACATATGGCTTATACTTTGATTTTATTAAAAACTAATTAATTCACTAAAATAGCAAAATTACCAGTTTTATCTAAAATAATTACAATAAATAGTAAACATGATTATTTTAAAAAATTCTTATTACTATAATTAAATACATATATTCAATATGTTATGCAAAAAATTTTAGCTTGAAAGAACATTACTTAATATTTCTAAAATTTAATTCAATTTTTGTCCAAATAAAGCCATTTCTTAAGGACCTTATATTTCCAATAATTATTTATCAAAAATAAAATTATTGCATTAATCTACACATAAAATAACTCCATAAAACCAAGTTTCATAATTAAATAGCATCGTTTGATATTTTTAGAAAAATTACAAAGTTTAAATCGAAAATTTGGTTTGTCGAAAATTTGGTTTACCTAAACCAGCCGCCTTTAGCCACCCTACCTTATCGGAACACCCCATATGGTGGTGCTTTCCTTGGCTTCAAAAGGCCACCACAACTGGACACCAATAACCTATTAAATAAGCCTGATCAAATCTCGTGCCCTGTTTTTAATCTAATTTTCTTATTTTTTATAATTTGTTTCAAAAAATTTTTGAGTGATTTTCTATTTTTTTAAGACTTCCAAAATGTTTTTTTTGAAGTTTACAAGGCCTATTTATATTTTCTAATTGGATAAGAATTTGCAAAAATTGGACATGTGACTTATACATGTCGGTTTCTTATTTTTCCAAAGCATGAGGTGTCATTTTCTTATTATTTGCCTTTTGACTCATCAGTCCAATTTAAACCTTGACTGCCACATCATGGGATGACTCATCCTTGCATTTTTTTTATTGATTTTGCAATTTTTTATATTAATTTACCTTATTTTAATAATAATAATTTCTTATTATATATGTATATTTAATACAAATAATGCATATTCTATGTTAATACATGTACATTACATATAATTCAACTTCGTTTATTGCTTTTGTAAGTTAATTAACTTATCTCTAATATCTCGCTATATTTAAAATCTTGAATTTCTCGTTTTCAATAATTATCGGCTTTTAGCGATAAATTAATATTTTTCTTAAATTAATATTTTTATATAGCTTATTTTGAGAAATTGAATTTACTTAAATTACTTCATCTAATTTTTTTAACTTTACTATGAAATTTGAAATAAAACTGATAACTTAGCTTAGCACCCTAAATTTAAGGGCTTGAACCATATAGTTATTGAACTAACTCAAAATCCTTAGGTATTACATCACCTACCAAGAGTCTATTGCCAAGTAAAAAGATCTACCTCCCTAGCTAAGTATTTCTCTCTTAGCATCCTGCCTAACTCTCACGGCATCTCCTTCGCATCTCGGCCTCTGTCTCCATATGTCTTAACTCCTCCCACCTACTATGCTTAGAGAATCCTAGCACAAAACCAATGTCACGCTGCCACCTGTCTGTTTCACCTAACATTGTACGATTTTCCCTTTTTGTCTTTTGTCCCTTTTACCCCTATTCGTATGTACTAAGATTTCCCCTTTTGTATATACATTTTTGTAATTTCTTTATTTATAATGTTACTCTTAAGACTTATTATAAATAGTCCCTTCTCCTTATAAGTCGGAATCATCCAATCTTAGAGATATATACTAAATATACTATTCTTGTGAGACAAGTCCATTTTTCTCGTACACTCTTATCTAATCTTGTCAAATAGCTTAGGATTAGTGGTAAGTAGACCATGACATCAACTTATGCGTCATATCAAGTAAAATGTCAAGTCGTGTTATGTTTGTTGGTGTGTTATATCCTCCGAGCAGCTTTACATTGGTTACTCTAGTTAGTTAGTAGTCCTATTCATTCTACTTTCTTCAATATTTCGAATGACCTATTTAGTTCAATCATACTATCAGAAGTTCTAGTGATAACTGAGCTTCTAGACACATCATCTTTCATTCCACATTATTATTTAGTTATTTTAAAGGCAATATATATATATATTGGGTTAATGTTAATTTATGGGTATATGTATTTCACATATCATGTATATTTAGTGATTGTACATTTCCTTTAAATATCATTTCATGTCATTTTATTAACATTATTACCTAAATAATTTATCTATTAAGTCCTGTTAATTCTAAAACTTGAATTATGTGTTTCAATGAATAGTGAATTATAACCATATACTTGACATTTTAGTCATACTGATATTTTATTGATCCATTTCCAAAATCCAAACTCAATGATCACTTTTATTAATTTTTATAGCCCCATCTTAGATTTAGAGTCTAAATAGAGAATTTTTATGGGAACTCTAGATATAGGTTTTAATGTCCTGATTGCAAACATAAAGGGCTTATAATTTCTAAAATGCATAGGTCATAAATCCTAGTCATAAATTAACACATGCACTAAAGAGAAGTGTACATAATCACTTATGATGGAGAAGGCATACCTAAGGCCACCAAAAATGGCACTTTCAAACCCCCTGAGCCTTAAGCCATCACCATTATCAAAGCATATTCATAACCTGTTTTGACCTTTGTTTACCTCTTTACTTAAGTTAGCAAAAATAATCTACTCTCATGTCAACTCCTTTATAAACAGAGCAAATATGGAATGGCGAGAGACCATGTTAGGACTTGTTATAGGTATAATGTTTTCAATTTAATGTGTAGGATGCTCTTAAAGAAGGCCACATTTAAGCTTCCCAATATCAGGGTTAAGAAGGCATTTTTTGGCATAAATTGTTAACATAACAAGCCAATTAGTAAATTTTTCTTTGCATCAACCAATTAGTTGATTTTATTTTTCCCCATTTTTTAGATATCCGCGTAAATTGATTAATTTTAGTTGCATGTAATATGATTAGCCATTTAGAAAATTGAAAAAGGGTATATTTGAAAAACGAAGTTAAATTCGAAAAGTTAAAAAGTGATACCCATTTAGGGTTTGATAAATTAGCCCTTAGATTTAGATATTTGGTTTTTAAAAATTCGTTTTATAAATTGGTTTTTTAATCGATAGATCGATAGCTAAGTTAAAACCAATCCACCCAATTGGTTATAACTTAACTTTTTTTCTTAACTTCGGTCGGGTGGTAACTCCAATACCTTTTCAAATTGAAAAAAAAAAAACGATTTTCTTTATACCCTAGTCAAGAATCGGTATTAAACGGGTAAGACTTAGTACTAATTAGTTTAAAGAAGGCATAGTTTTTTTAAAGAAAGCCTAATTTTTATAAAAAAGAACCGAGATGGTGAAAAACTAAGCTCAACACCATCTCACTTCCCGTCCATCAAACCCATTGACTCATTCTAACCCTATTTCGAGATCCACTACTGTTTATTCAATCCATATCACATTTGTATTAGAGCTTTAGGGAGACACACGTACTAATGTTCTTTAAAGTTTGATTAGTGGTTTGTACCTCTCTGTTAATCATTGTTCTATAGTATAGTGAGCTATTCGTAGTAGTTGTTTGTCAGTAGTAGTAGCTGCAGAAGCTGAGTAATGGTTGTTTCTGGGTTATTATAATTGTGTTTTGTTGTTTGTTCTATTTTTCTAGAAAATTACTATACGGACAAGAATGTCGGAGGATAGTGTTAATAACATTAGTGATAGTCCTCGCAGAAGCTTAAGGCAACATGTTGACAACTTAGAATATCAAATCCAGAATCTCACTTATTCCATCCAAGAGCTTACTAGTTTAGTCAAAGGCCGCAGACATAATAACCGAGAAGAAGGAAGGGAGCGTACAGCCACAAGTGGAAATGGTTCCAATGAGCTTAATAATAATGAACGACCACCAAAAAGAGCTGCTAACCAAGAAGAAGAGAAAAACGACCTAAGCCAAGGAGAAGCAATGATAGGAGTATTAACTCCAAGGTAAACTAAGGAGCCCGAAGAAGAGAATCAAAGCTGAAAAGAGACGTAGCCAAGCAAAGCTCTAATAAAAGTAGCCAAATCGAAGTGAATCAACCAGCTCGAAATACAAGGGATGAAGCCTGAACACCTGGCCGAGGAGCCAACCTGAAGAATTCCTTGATTAGGTTCCCTAAGTCGAGAAGTTGTTTAAGTGCTACGAATGTAAAGAACAAACAAAGGTTAAGCTGGCTTCATTATCCTTTGTTAAGTATGCAAGCCTTTGGTAGGATAAGTTAGTTGCCAAGCGAGCTGCTGAAGGAGAAGAGCCAATCAAAACATGGAGGCTTATGAAGAGGTTGATAAATTAGTGCTTCGTGCTGACTTACTTCAAGCAAGAGATGCTCTATGCTTTTCAACACCTGAGACAAGGTCAAAATATTGTTGAAGGGTATTTGCAAGAGTTTGAGACCTTGATGACGAGATGTGAGGTTACCGAGCCATAAGACTGCACCATTGCTAAGTTCATAAGTTAACTCCGAGATTATATTGTTAACATAGTTAAATTGCAATGGTTTAACTCTATGGACAAGCTAATTAATTTGGCATAAAGAGTAAAGAGATAGAGGAGAAGAAGGCATCAAAGGCGGACTAGCCGATCTCAACAAGGCAACCCTGAGCCTGAAAGGTATGCGAAGAAAAGGCAAGAAAAGAAGATGGAGAAAGAAGAGCCTAGCCAACCTATCCATGCCAAGAAAAAGATTGCCGAGAAAGAGAAGGCACCTAGTAATAAGGCCCAAAAGGTGAAGTGCTTCAAGTGCTTAGGCTAAGGACACATTGCTTCTCAATGTCCAAATAAGAGGATTATGGTCTTGAAAGGCAAAGGACCTAACACTCAAATAGAGAGGCAGAGTGATAAGAGCTCAGAAGACAAATTGATCAAAGAAGATGTTTATGTCAAAAATCTAAATGAGCTCTTATCCCTAGCAAGTCGACTAACCAACCGAAAGGCAGATCCCGGACAAAGGGAAAATTTATTTCATATGCTGTGCCTAGTGAATGGGAAGACTTGTTCCATTGTTATCGATGGAGGTAACTGTACCAACATCATTTCTACCGAGTTAGTAGAAAAGATGAAATTGCCGACTTACCCACACCCCCGACCTTATGGATTGAAATGGTTTAATGATAAGGGTATAGTCTATGTGCATAAAAGAGTGCAAATCGCATTCAAGGCAGGACAGTATGAAGATGAGATCGACTTCGACGTAGTACTTATGATACAGTGAATCTACTTCTTAGCCGACCATGAGAATTTGATTAAAAAGTGATCTATGACAGATTCCTCAACACTTATACTATTCAGAAGGATAGGAAGAGCTATCTCTTAACTCCAATGAGCATTAAGGAAATCTAGAGACATTCGGCACCCATAGTAAAGCGAAAAGGGAGAAGGAGCTTATTCAGCATCTTGGCCCGTACTCAACATTTAACATCGAGGACGACTTCTTTTCAAACCCACGGTAATGATGGGAATCAACCTCTAACTATATCCAAGTCAAGGCAGACCTATTCGAAGTCGAGTCCTATCAGTGCTTGTTAAGGCTAAAGAAAAGCCAAAAGGACAAAAGGCAAGAAGATAAAAACTCAGCATCAAGTCTGTCATCAGCTAAGGTGCCGAGCTACTACAAGGCTGAGTACTCAAGACCAAAGAACCACTCAGCACAGCATTGAGAGACTCATGCCGACTGATTCTAAAACTCGACAATTATGGGCTAACCTTTCTAGTGTCTTAACTAAGCACTATAAGACTTCAGGGACTCCTTCCTAAACCCACACATCCAACTGCCAACCTTGTCCTGTTTAGATACTACTACTTCTAGGACATGCCAACTCCCCTTGTAAAACGTATAGTTTTATATTCTTATACATGTTTTCCTTTATTTTATTTATAGGCCCAATTCTTTAGGATTTAAAGCCTTATACTTTATTTACAGTTTTATCACTAGGGTTTAGGACTTGCTATAAATTGCAACATCTGTAAACATCAAACGGAGATAAAGAGATATACATACATAGATAGATGTTGATATACAAAATCAGATAGAAAATTAAATTCCTGCAATTTGGAATCTTTTCCTTTTTTGAGCAAGGTTATTCTTGAGCTAACATTTGCCAGATCATCTAGTATAGATTAACCTCTTTAATCTCTCCCACATTCTTATCGATCTTGACTTTTAGATTGTGGCGAACCCCTTCATTTGAACCAGTTAGTGACTTGCATCTAACCTTCATTTAAATCCCGAGCAACATTTAGTGTTAGTGAGTTGTATCGAACCCTATTTTGAGCTCAAACCCTTGATTGTGTTTGTGTTTTGGTAAGTGATATCCATTCACATTCACCGTCGAAATCAACCATCTCACATCCCATCTATTAAACCCATTTGACCCATTCTAACCCTATTTCAAGATCCATTGCTGTTTCTTCGATCCGTATCACTATACGAGTAGTTGATGAAGTAGGAAAAGGTACTTATAAGCTCGAGACAATGGAAGGATGAACAATCCCTAGGGCATGGAATGTTTAAAATATAAAACTTTGCTTCTTTAGACAGAGTGACAAGAATTAAAAGCATTTGTAACTATGACGAAATGCAATGAATCAATGAAGCTTCTAGCATTTGCTTGTCTTCCTCTCTCAAGCCACTAATCTTGGGTCGATTTTCATCCCCAAGCCGATCCTCACACCAATGATGCAAGCACCTATCTAAGGCTTCAATTTCCATCAAGCCACTAATCTTGGGTTGATTTTCATCTCCAAGCTTTGCCCAAGTAGATCCTCATACTGACAACACAGGCACCTATCTTAGGCTTCAATTTACATCAAGAGCCTAATCTTAGGTCAATTTTCATCCACAAGCATTATCCAAGTCGGTCCTTCCACCAACGATGTGAGCACCTATCTTAAGCTTTGATTTCCATCAAGCCCCTAATCTTAAGTCAATTTTCATTCCCAAGCTTTACTTAAGTCAGTCCTCACACTAACGACACAAGCATGATCATAGGGTACTAATTTGCATCAAGCCCCTAATCTTAGGTCAATTTTTATCCCTAAGCTTTGCCCAAGTTAGTCCTTACACTAGCATCACAAGCATCATCATAAGACAACAATTTACATTGAGCCCCTAACCATTAGCCCAATCCTCATCCCTAAGTTTCACCCAAGTCAATTCCTACACTTATGGTAAAGGCACTTCGCCCAAGTGTTAATCTACCTAATTCCCCTAAATGTGAGTTGATCTTCCATTCTCGATCATTCATCTATGTAAGGATGCTATCATAACAGCTATTAGACACAACTCAAAGTGAAATTGAACAATGGAAGATAGGGAAAATCAAATCAATTAGTAAGAAGCAATGATTAAAACAAGAATTTATTTCACTAATCAAACAAAGCATAAAGTTTAGCAGGTCAGCATACTGAGCCCAACTACATTGAAGAAGAAAAATGATATGAAAATACACAACTATGTTCTATACTATAGCTACTTACTTCACTTGAATGGCTATTGCTAGCCCCGACTTAACTTCTTACTTCGAGATTCTTCCCCAAAAGGAACTCATCCCAACTTAAACTTAGCCAACTCTCATGTTGTGACTACATACTTAAAGTCCTCATGACTAAGCCTTGAACTATAAAGCTCCTAGTAAGGCTCAACCTCTAAGTAAAGGTTTCCACCCTACAAAGTAGAGCCTATCTTCCACAAAAGCAACAATAGGTACTGCCAATCTAGCTACTCCACTCAAAGTGACGAGCTGTCTAAGACCTATTGGCAACAAAGTAAAGTCAATCCTTTACCCAGACTAGACCAAAGGACTTGCAAAGTAAAGGAGTCCCACAAACCCCTCAGTCTTCAGGTAAGGGTGGAGAAAAGACCCCCTCTACTACTATAGTCACCATGGCTGCCCTCACCTGCTCAGGGTCATTTGGGACAATACATAGTAAAGATGACCTAGAACCTTGTATAGATGAGCTACGATGAAGCTGCCATGGACAGGCAATAGGGTGTATCTGAGCCTCCCCTCTTCCTACTGACATCATTGGAACAAAAAGAAGGCAAGAACTCGAGGTAGTGTAGGCCTCTCAATCATAACTCATGAACCGACCACTACTACCGAGCAACTGTCTATGCCTCACAATCACAACCCAAAGAAGAAGGTCGAAGACAATAGTCTCCCTAACTCAAGCACACCATCTCGTGACATGATTGCTTCAAACAGACTCATGAAAGCTCTTAAGTATACCTTACTAAATTTGTTTAGGTAATTGGCATGGTGAGGCCAGGACCCATGCACCCTTTATATAGGATCTACGAGACATCCCCAGTCGTACACATGTTGGTAGTTATATGGCCCTAAAGCATCGAGAACTAAAGCGATGCTTATGGAATTAATGATAGGCCGTATGGGAATTAAATATCTTTTGGAAGGTGCTCTACCTGAAGTGTTCCACCTGCCACAAGAACACGATACCCGAAATGAACTTTGTAAGATGGATAACATATGCTACTAAGAGATTTGCTCTATCGAAATCCCCTGCCAAGGAAATCCTATGTCATCATCGCAAGATGCGTTCTTGCATGCACATCTCTACTCCACGTAGGTCCTTACAAGAACCCTGAGAACCATTATTCATTCGAAGGAAAAGGGACGACAAGCCCTAGTAAGCATCATCATAAGATAAGATCACTTAGTTAAAATTAAGGGTAAGTGTAAGACAATTGGACATGCAAAAAACAAGTAGGTCTACTAAGGAGCAATCGATATGCACCAACTCGGGGATGTAGAATTCGACTAATCTCACGACTCAACAAAAAATGGGATCTAGCTCAATGAAAACCCTCACAAAAAAAAAAGACTTAGTGAAAAAATAGATGGAAATCAAGCATATAGACATAATATGAAAACAAGGAACTACAACCAAGAAAAACACAAGCACGAATTCGAAGAACATCAATAAAACTTCATTCATTCAAAGGTTCAAGAAATTACATAAAGAGAGGTCGGCATCTTGACCACTTGCTGAGTGAAAATTACAAAAAATTGCAAAATAGGCACACATCGCCTAAGCTAACTATACAAAATAAACAAAAAAATCCAAAGACACTCCTAAGCATCCTAAACTTGCCATTGCCATTGTTGTCGCTGCTCCTACTATCACTCTGGCTTCTACTCAATTTTGTTACTACCACTTACCTACCTGAAGTCTGCATTATAGCCACTACTAGAAGTTCTTGACGAGTCACCAAATGACTTGCAACTTAACCCACTCCCAGTAGCAACCTTAGGTTCATCTAACCAATACAAGAAGGACAAATTCGCATGTGGCATATTTTGCCTAACTTGTTTCCTCACCTCCTCTGCCATTGCATAACCAGCCTTGGTGACAAACTCCTCAATCAAGGGGTCCTCTAAAGTTGCAATGAAGATATCACTCTTGACCTTGGTGAACAACCCCATACCTTTTAAGAGCTTAGCCTCCCTTATGCCGAAGTTGGCACACACTTTCTCAAGTTCCTCATCCTTAGCTCTCAACTCTACAACCAACCTACCCTTCATGGCCTTATTGGACCCTTCAACCTTACTCAGCTCATCATTCAATCGATCCACCCGACCAAGTAGCTCCTTAAATTAGTGTTCCTGGTCATTGAGTGTAGCAGCTAAGTCGTTGTACATTTTTTCCTTCTCCTCCAACACTTTTTACATTCTCTTTACCTTAGCCCTAGCTTCATCTCCTTTTGATAAGAGAACTAAGTGGTTATAGGCCAAAATGAAGTCCAACAAGTCATATAGCTGCAAAGATAATCAGCAGTCAATGATCACATTAAAAGCAAGCCATTCAACAAAAATACAGAAGTGGCTTACCTCATTACACCTCCTCGGCATCACTGTCGAGGCCTCCAATTCGTTGTAACCCACAACAAGCTACCCAAACCATACTTACAGTTGCTTAAACCTTTAAGGGGGTCAATCCATAGGTTACACAAGAGTCTACTCAACGAACCAAGTGTTCAACATTCTCCTCATCAACAATCTCAATAACTACCAAAGTAGCAGTTTCAAGCATTCAATCCAAAACTTGCTTAATCGACATCTACGCAAGTATTCACCACTACAAGACTCGGCTTAACCATAGCACCAGCAACTGGAACCTCTAGAATTGCCCCCTTACCAAATGCCCCCCCAACCACCACCATAGTACACAAAAGCACTCTCACCGACACATCACTTCCCTCTTGAGTGACCTTCTCTTCTTGGGCCTCACAATACTCTCAAGTAGCCTACTCTATATAGCCAGCAACTTTGCCCCTCAACTTCTTAGAAGCTAATTTAATTGCTGCAAAACAACAAGTGAAATACTTAGAAAAACAAGCTAAAACAAAGACAAGAAACTTACAATATTGAAGATGAGTAGCCCAATGTCCCCCCTCTAATGGAAAGGCGACACAATGCGGTAAACAACCAACTACCCTTCCTCGGCCAAACAGGATAAGTGCCTGTATCAACTATAAACAACAATGCTCTACTCTTATACTTTTTACATATCGACAAGGGTCTAAGTTTCTTCCAACCCTCCAAATTTAGAAGCTCAATGCTAGCCATCAAGTCTTCATCCCCCAAGCCCTTCAATGTCATACCCTTAATTGGACATCTCCACTTAGTTAGGAAATTAAGGGGCTCTAAGGCACAAATACAGTAGAAGAATTCCTTCTACCCCTCCATCTTATTCAACTACTTATCCATTATACTCATCCGCATGTCTTGAGTAATGATGTAAAGCCACCCATTAGCTAACCTCCTCATAAAAAAAATGCACTTGAAAAGTTGCACAGTTGGCCACTACAACTGTCAAATACATAATGCCTCGAAAGGAAGCAATTGAATCCATGCATTTGCATTTAGACTACCAAGCATGACCTTAAAATAATGGAAGAACTCAACCAAGAATTTAGAAAAAGGAAGCTGCAAACCCAACTCGAATGGCTTCGCATACATCACAAAAGATCAGGCATCTCCTATGTCATATGCCCGTTGCCCTTCCTAAGGCTCCTCTACTCACCACCTAGGCACTGCTTCTGTTGCCTGGCAAACCAACCTCAGCTTCTTATACCTTACTACATACGGAACACGAGCACAAGCATGCTCATTTGCACATGTCGTCCGCAATAACTCACCAATCTTGTCATCTTCACCATTCGGTGGATATGTGTCACATCAACATCCCTGCGCGTACTCCATCCTCTCTTCCTAAGGGAGTATTATTATGTCATCCTTTCTAATTACCGTCGTCGCTTTAAGGGGAAAAGAGTTACCACCCCTTATCTAGGACGAGCTCTCATCTCTCAATATAAATGGATGGGATGACTCACCTTGACTGTTGGTTGTGCTTTGACTAGCCATCACAAGAATTTGGAAATAAACAAGAAAAATGTGTTTAGCTTACAAGACAAAATTTAAGTAAAGTTTCCTTTAGGTGAGCAAGACAAGTGAAAAATGAATGCCTAGACCAACCTTTATATAGATAGGCAAGAAGAAGAATGGTTTCTCCACTCTCATAGCACGAACCTACAATAAGACATACGTTAAACCTTAATCATCTACGTACCCTACTCCTTTATCTAAAGGCTTCGATTAATCCCTACACATGAATCCATGATGTAGGCTAACAGTGAGTTACTTCATGTGCATAGCTATTCTTTGCAAACCATAATGCATGCTACAGTTCTTGATGACAACCATAATGACACATCAAGTAATGCAATGGACAAGTCAATAAAGCAATGACCTAAAGTGCGGAAATTAGTTCACCACAACCCAAGAAGCAGAACTCGTCCCTTAGTCAAGGGATAGGCTTTGGTCTGCTTACAACACTTAGATTACTCTCCTCATACCTAAAGTGCTTATGAGAGTGGGGGGACAAGTATTAATACTCGATTCTCACTCGAACTAAGGCCCAACAAGTGAAGCCCATCACAAGATACACCCAATGGGTACTTGAGCAAGCAGCAGTCCCATAAGTGACCCTACGATTCTCTCATGAGTCCATGAGCTCAAGCTAATGAAGAATGCCAATCAAGGGAGAGCCAGTTCCCCGCATCATAACGCGCCTTGCAAACCACATAACAAATGTACAAGCAAATCAGTACTCGACCGATGAGCCAACACTCGCTAATTGTCTAGGGTGATCCCGAGGCTTAACTCCTTCCATCAAGCATTGGTTGATCCTCAATAAGCATCTCAACCTCGAATTTTGTCTATAGTAGCTACAACCCACTGCAACTCATTAATGAGCATCTAACATCGGTAATACAGCCAACACACTGAGTACCTCTACTCCTACCAGATCATTGAGCTATAGATTTGGTGGCTTAGTTAATAATGGCATGCCACCCATAGTAAAGCTCTATCACCCACAGCATAGTACATTGTTCAATCAACAACCAGTACGAGTGAACCCCCGTTCACCACATGTCCAGGTAAATCACATAAAAGGTGCGAAGCACCAACAAGTAGGCAAATCTAATCTAGCCCTCTCAAATCCCTCTCTCTCTTATTCTCACCCTAAGAGACTTCTTCTCCTCCCTTTCCTTAGAGAAGGGAGATTGAAGACACCCACTCACATTGAGCGAGTACAGTCCACTAGCTCTCCAGTGCTTACCTCCCCCTTTTTTGGTCCTCCTTACTGACTTAAGCATCGTAGCGGCCTTATGACCTTGTTTACAGGGGGCTTTTTTGTAGGCATTGAGGAGTAAGAGGTGAAGCACAGTCCAATCCAACCCCATATATCTTAGTTGGTTTACACCCAATCAATAATGAGTATGAGGGATATGATTACAGTTTACATGTTAGATTTTTTGCAGTTTAGATTGATTTTCTACGTAAATTCAGTCGGGACGTAATAGATTAGGCAATCAAACTTGTTGATAAAGTTAGGGGTTTGAATGGTTGATTAATAAATTCAAGATTTTTGATGGATTCATAACATTAAATCTAGACCTCTTATGGTATACTCCTATCATTATTATGCCAAGAAACTCAATGAGCAAAGACTTCATTCAATTTGATCTTGGTCAGTTGCAAGTTACAAATGACTTTGAATGGTATGGATGTTTGGATGAAGATCAATCAGCTGTTCATGTGAATGTTCTTCACGTAGAGATATTGGGAATAAACATGTTTGTAGAGATTGATGGTCGCATCAGCCAACCCATGATAAGGGAAGGCCAAGGACTTGATGTTTCTACGCAACTTAGTTTGAGGGATGTTTTTAGAAAAGTCCCAAACTTTTCCCTTGCAGTGAAACGACATCAAGTTCACATGGCCTGAGCTCCATCGCAGCGAGCATCGACAAGAGTTAAGCATCGCTCTTTACCTTTGGGCAACCTAAACTCAATTTACCGACCTATTAGGTACCGCCAAGCAAGATTTGTTGAAAGAGTTGAACCGCAACTTGCACTGTTGAACTCAGAAGTTCGCGTGGCTAAGTTCCTTCTGATCAGCTCGCGTACTTGCCGAGCCGTTGACTTTCAGATCGATCGAGTAGCAGAGCATACCAGTAGCGTAGTATTAAACGGCCGAGTATGACTTTGTGCTCTGACAGAATAGTGGTGACGAGCATTGTCCGACCTAGACTAGGAATAATAACCAAGCTCTCCACAAGTGCGCCTTCTCTGTCGATGCATGCCCAAGCTATTAACTTTAGCTCTCAAGTAATGCCCGACCTGCACTATCCGACCTCCGAGCCGCATGTAGTTGAATCGAGCCGCCGCATGTCTGTCTTCGGATCTCTAAATTCTATCGTTCTTGCAAGTAACGGCATCACAGTGCTTAGATCTTTGCCATGCCGACGAAAGTTATTCTACCGAGCACCTAAAATGGCTGTCAAGCAGAGTGTACTCCAAGTCCAACTAAACTTAAGATCAGGTTCTGACCTAAGCAAGGATTGAACCTTCATAGCAAGACCCAAAGTTACACGTTGAATCCGAGCTGTCCGCGATGTGAGCAGTAGTTGAAGAGGACCGACTCTGTTATGTTCTTTAACTTGTGCCGAGCTTTCGGGTGAACCAAACTTTCATGCAATAAACGAGTCGAGCTCTTTCAAGTAACAGAACCGAGCTTCAAGTACCAAGAGAATCTCCGTTGTGCCAAGCATACAAGTATCAAGCAAATTTTTGTTGTGCCGATCTATATAGTTACAGAACATTCAGGCACTGAGCTGCAGCATGCCTAAGCGTGAGCTCCGATTAATTACGAACAGCTTCGGCAAGATCCGAGCACTCAAGATACAAGCACCGAGGTCCAAAGTGCCGACCGGAGTTGAATAGCTGAAGCAAGCTAAACTGAGCAACAATTGAAGAGGCTGACTGAACTTTTGCGGACCAAGGTTGACAGTTGCCGATCTCCATGTTCGAAAGATCGGTGGAAGCCATGAGTGTAGGCCTGCCCCGAGATAAGCATGAAGAGATTGAGAAATCATTATGTGTCCCTTTATTACAGATGCAGACAGCAAAAGTGGGACAATAACACGACAGGTTCCCTTCTCATCAGTTGAAATTTTACCATCAACTCTTTTCTCAGGCAAGACATTTTTCTTGTCCCTAACATTTTTATGCATAACTACTGGAGAAAAGTTAAGGAAAATAGCTGCTAAACAATTTCAAGCTACTTGCAGCAAAGAACTGAGCTAGCTGCAACAAGTCCGAACTCCTCTCACTTCATTTTGTAGCTGACCTAAGCCACAACTTTAGCAGAAAATGCTGAGCTAATAGAAGCAGCAAGTTCAAGCTTCGGTGAAGCACGGCCGATAATGCCCAAGCTCCTTATTATAACGTGGACAGCAATCGAGCTTGCATCCACTCTTGATGATCGAGCAGCAACGACTTGTTCGAATCCAAACCTGCAATTCCTCAGCAAACTATCCACAGCACAATCCGAAATCCGAGTTGAGTTTGAAATTGAATACGAGCTGTCTTGTAAATGAGCTAGCCGAAATATAGTAACCGAGCGTGTACGCTTTGGCCGAGGATGGAGATATCATCTGAACTTCGATTTTACTTAGAGATTACTCGAGGAAAGTTTGAAGCGTTTGAAGTCGGTGAGAGAAAGCATTTCTTTCATAGGAACAAACTTTAAAGAATGGATTGTGGATCGATATTAGCATGATAATGTAAGCTTATTAAAGAGTTTATCTTTAGAAGGCAAACTTGGGCCTGTACTGCAGTTGCGTAGAAAAATGATAATGGAGGGTGCTATCCTCAATCTTCTTTCTCGTAATTATCTCTTTACTAGACTATGCAAAATGCATACGCTAGGATTGGCAGACTCACTTTTTGAGGAGACGTTAGAATCTGGTCCTTATCCTACTTTTGTCAACTGTAACATCTATATCAAGTTTTCCTGCCTCATCAATAACTTGGACAAAGCTCTCCATCTTTTAACGACCATGTTGAATGCTGGTATTTGGCTAAACAGGATTACATATTACACGAACCTTGCCGAGCTGTTCCAACAAACATCCAAACGACACTTGTGAGCTGCGATTTCTGAGCTTCTTTCTATTAAACACGGACAAGCTACTTACAATGATGACCGAACATCCGAACTCCGTCAGTGGCCGAACTGCGTGCTCAAAGACCAAGTTTAGTTTGAGATTGAATCCGAGCAACGAAACCAGACTCTAAGTCTAGTTAAGTTACCTACAATGATGATGGCTATTGAACATGATTGATCTCGATCACAATCATTCCGAGAACAAAGGAAGACAAAAATGAACTATACTGACATCAATGAAAGAACCCATTCCAGAATTACATTTAAGATACAAGAGGAAGCCTTTTATAATAACAGAAAACTCTAACTAACTATAACAGCCTACCAATAAGGAAAATACACTTGTACAAACCACTTATTGCCAGCTGTACAAAGAACTACTAAAAGCACAATGAAATAAATATATATACTCTCGTATCCCCCTCAAGTTGGAGCTTATTGAAGTCTCAACTTGCAGAGAAGAAACTGAACATGATGTCATGATAAAGCCTTGGTCATAAGGTCAGCAACTTGATGAATAGATGGCAAGTATAATAGCTGAAGAAAACCAGTACAAACATGATCTCAAATAAAATGTATATCGATATCAATTTGCTTGGTTTGACCATAAAGACAAGGATTGGTCACAATGAGCAAAGCAGAGCAATTATCACAACATAATGTGATAGGTAAAGAAAAAGACAAATGTAAGTCATGCATGATGTAGGAAACCCACAAAAATTCCTTAGTAGTGAACATCAAACTACAATATTCAGCTTCGGTGAAAGATGTAAAAACAATAGATTGTTTCTTAGTCTTCCAAAAAACGAGGCAATCACCAATCATGACACAATAACTAGAAATAGAACACCTATTGGTTGTACTAGTAACCTAATCCGCATTAGAAAATCCCTTTAACTCTAGACTACTAAAAGAAGAATAGAAAAGCCCCAAAAATATTGTGCCTTTGAGATACCTCAATAAATGGAATGGTACAAGCAAATGAGCAACACGTGATTAAGCTAAATACTAACTCAAACAATGCACAACAAAACAAATATCAGGCCTAGTCAAAGTGACATATAACAAGTGCCTAACCTAGAAGAAGAATAGAAAAGCCCCACAGATATTGTGCCTTTGAGATACTTCAATAAATGGAATAGTACAAGCAAATGAGCAACATGTGGCTAAGCTAAATACTGACTCAAACAATGCACAACAAAACAAACATCAGGTCTAGTCAAAGTGACATATAACAAGCACCCAACCATTCTTCAATGAAAGGATAGATTAAAAGGGATGTCATCATTCACTTGATCAACTTAAAAACTACTAAGAAGTGGCATAACAGCAAGCTTAGCCCCTGACAGACCTGCTTCAACCAACATGTCAACAAGAAATTTATGTTGATTGATCTAAGTACCTTGATCAGTCCTGTAAATGTCAAGACTAAGAAAGAACTGAGCTAAACCAAGGTCTTTTATGGTAAACTTAGAGTGCAACAGAGTCTTAAGCATAACAATTCCATCAAGATCAGTTCCAGTTACTAACATATCATCAACATAGAGCAATACAACAACTAAACCAACCGTTGTGTGTTGAACATACAAAGAATGATCATGAGATGATTGAACAAAACCTTATGCAACTAGAAAAGTAGATAGCTCAATGTTCCATTGATGAGAGGCTTGCTTCAAACCATATAAAAACTTTCTTAGTTTACAAGCTTAATTTAGCGCAACTTTATTATAACCCTGAGGTGAAATCATATAGATTTCTTCATCTAGATGACCATGCAAAAATGCATTATTTACATCTATTTAGAGCAAAGGCCAATTCAAAGTAGTAGCAACAGCTAATAGAACTTGTACAGTGCTAAGCTTTGCCATCGGAGAGAATGTCTCATTATAATCTTCCCCTTCAAGTTGTGTAAAACCCTTAGCTACAAGCCTAGCCTTAGGTCTTTCTATACTACCATCGAGCGTATATTTAATTTTATATACCTATTTGGAACCAATAGCCCTTTTACCCTTAGGTAAAGTAGTAAGTTCCCAAGTCCCATTCAACTCTAGTGTATCTAATTCAACTTACATAACATCCAACCACTCCTTTTGTTTTGAAGCTTCTAAGTAATTTGCTAGCTCGGAAATAGTCAATATGTGAAATAATGGAGCAATAAAGTCAGAAGGCAAATGATCAAAAGAATTGTGTTTAAATAGGGGATAAGGAGTGGATGTAGGAGGAAAAGCAACAATATGATTCTTATGGACTAAATGAACATAATCTTGTAACCATCTTAGTGTTTGATGTATTCTAAAAGACCTCCTTAAGCTAGGATTAGATGCAACATTAAGAGTATTAGGTGGACTAAGATGTTCTGTAGAAATAGAGGACAAATTATGTAAAGACACAATAGAACCTTCATTAACAAATAAATTGTGAAAAGGTACAGAAGGAAGTGAAGATGAAGTAGAATATGGAACAAGTCTAATTGTATCTTTGAATGGGAATATGTGCTCGAAAAATACATCTTTAGAAACAAAGATCTTTTTATTGTCTAGATCATAGACTCTATAACCCTTATACTACTATCCATACCCAAGAAATACACACTTAATGGATTTGGGATCAAATTTTTCCTTATGAGGCAAGTGCTTCCCAGCATAACATAAACAACCCATTACTCAAAGATGATCATAAGAAGGTGGTTTACGGAAAAGTCGTTCATATGGTGTTTGCCAATCAAGTACTTGCAATGGCATTCAATTGATCAAATAAGTAACAGGAAGCAAGCATTCTCCCCAAAGCTCTTTTGGTAAATTGGCATGTAATCGTAGTGCTCATGTAGTTTCTATTAAATGCCTATGCTTTCTCTCTACCCATCCATTTTGTTAGAGTGTATAAGGTATAATACGCTAGTATTGTATTCCTAGAGTATTAAACAAAGCAGTACAATGTGAAGAAACAAACTCTCTAGCATTATTAGTTCATACAAATTTAAGAATGATACCAAAATGATTAGAAATACATCTAAAGAAATGATCAAGAACAGTACTCACTTGTGACATAGGATGTAAAAGATAAGTCCATTTACTTATGTTATGATCATCAACAATGGATAAGAAGTATTGAGCCCCTGTCAAAGACACTACACTATATGGCCCCCACATATCCATATGTAATAGACGAAAAGGAAACTCAAAAGTTTTCTTGTTTTGAACAAAGGGAAGTCTATGAAACTTATGCATTTGACATGTTTCACAAAGAAAGTTCTTGAAATTTAGGTCTTTACAATCAATCAAATGTTAAAATTTAGAAACTGACATATGTCCTAATCATACATGTATAAGATTAGCATGATTACTAGAAGAAATAGAAACATTGTAAGAACTTGCACATTAGATTCTACTAGAATAGGTGAAACACTAAGAGCAGGACTATGTAAAATATAGAGTCCACTTACTAGTTAAGCTTAAGCAACTAATGCTTTACTCTTCAAGTCTTGAAACACACAATAGGATGAATCAAATCTCACATCTAATTATTGTTTTGAAGTGATTTGAGGAACTAACATTATATTATGTGTGAATGCTGGCATAAAGAAATCATTTTGTAGAATAAAAGTGGAACTCAATTGAATAAATCCAACTCTATCCACATTAAGATGGCGGCCATCTGGCATTCTGAGTAGGATTGATTTTGGTAACCGTTTTATGTCATGTAAAAGGCTCAAGTTAGGCATCATATGATCTATTGCTCCAGTGTCGACAATCCAATAATCTAGCTTATTACTTATAAGGCTAAAATAAGAAGAGGTAATTGTCATACTTGCAAACTGAATATTGCTTGTAGCAGCAGCTTGATCCTCCATCATTATGATCTTTTTCATCTCTACACATAAGGCTTGATGCATTTCTTTATCAAACTGAATGTTTGATTTAGCCATAATAACTTTAAAACCATTTGTACAAGTAAAACTCAAAGGAGTATTAACTACAAAATTAGAATCAATACTTCTAATTGTATTAGCTTGTTTCCCTTTAACAATACGTTTGCCCTTGTACCAATCCGGGTATCCAACAAGTTGAAAACAATTTTCAATAGTATGCCCTTCTCCTTTACAATATTTACACACAAACTTCTTAACCGCTTCTTCTCATCTTGATTTCTGATTAAGTCCTCTTTCACCAGATTAAAGGCTAACATCTCAACATTAGATTCTAACATCCCATTCACTTATCTTTGTTTTTTAATTTGCTGCACAAGATAAAAAGCTTTACTAACATTCGGAAGTAGTTCCATTGATAGCACCTAATTTCATATTCCATCATAGATTTCATTTAATCCCATAAGGAATTGAATTAACCTTCCTTATAACTCAAAATCTTAGATCCTATCTTTAATATTGTAAACACATCCTTCATAAGCACAAGTTGGTTATGAATGCAAAGCATTAAGCTCATCCCAACACTTCTTCAATCTATTTTAGTATGTACCGACTAATAAGTTTCCTTGTTTCAAGCTACAAATCTCATTTTGTATCTAATATACTAAAGGTCTACAAGCTATTCCATATTATTCAAGCACTTCTCTCCACAATTCTTGAGTTGATTGAGTATATAGGAAATTCTATACTATATCATTTGTCATTGAATTTATTAACCAACATCACACCATGTAATCTCATCTAATCCACCTAGCATGATCTGGCATATTCTCCTCAAGTTTCGAAATAGTTCCATCAAGAAAACCTAATTTGATTTTAGTGCCTAATGCTAATTTAATCAAACAACTCCACGAGAGAAAATTACATCCATTGAAAACAATGTTTCCTATACTCATGCCAAGATTATCAAATCTTGAGATGAATAAAGGATCTAGAACTAACTGGTCTCCATTCACAGCCATGATCATACAGAATAGAGTAATAATGGAAGAAATAGATCCATAGAACATCAAAGATTGTCAATTGTAATCGATACAAGAAAACATAAATGGAAAAACAAAACCTAGAAAAGCGCTCTAATACCATATTGAACATGATTGATCTCCTATGCTTCAATTACAATCATTTCGAGAACAAAGGAAGATGAAAATGAACTATACTGACATCAATGAAAGAATCCATTCCAAAATTACAATTAAGATACAAGAGGAAGCCTTTTATAATAACAAAAAACTCTAACTAATTATAACAACCTACCAATAAGGAAAATACACCTGTACAAACCACTTATTGCCAGCTATACAAAGAACTACTAAAAGCACAATGAAATAAATGTATACACTCTCATAATGGCTACAACAACATACGCAAATGGGGTTGAGCAACTAAGCCAAGCTTTAATACAAGTCGAGCTTATCATGATAGACTTCAGTGAAAGTAAACAAATACAAGCTTAACAACTCATAATCTACACACACCAGCTAAGCAACTCTCTACTCATTTGTACATGTCCTTGAATGCAAAGGTAGAGGTCCTTATTAGAATGCCTTGATTGTGCCTTAAAAATGATAAGGTAGCCACATAGCTAACTTGCAAAAAATAAAAATAAAAAATAAAAAAAAGGGAGGCAAAAGCCAGTTGACATCAAAACTAAAGCAACCTACCCAACAACAAAAAGTTAGTGCCAAAGTTTCACTACAAAATTTGCTCTAAGTAAAATCCTCCCAAGCACCATAGCACATCACTACAAACACTACATTGAGTTCTATACCCTAGTTAGAACTCTACAACCAACCACTACTAAGTAGTAATTTTAGATATACAACACCAAGCTACCAAACTTCAAGCATACACTCCCATGCTAACTATCGTTGATGAAAGATGAATAAAACTTACTACTACTATTTATGATATGTCCATTATTTACTCTCCTAGATATACTTTTATATAGCATCATGTGCTAGTTTGTTGTTAGTATTTACATCCAATTCATGGCTTATGCATTAAGTTATATCTATCTAGATGTTACTCCATGATCTGAACTTCGATAAGCTGATAATGAAAGGTGTCGACCATTCAACACTTGTAATGAATTAGTAAAATCTTAGCAAGTTTATTTCTATCTCCTTTAGAGATGAGTACAAGAACTCGAACGAATTGAGGCTAAAGAAATGCCCTTCACCTTAAGCCCACACAAACATAATCTACTAATGAGCTACTCCTCAATAACTTTAAACCCTAAGTATTACGAGTGACAAGTAAATGACAAAGTACTAATCCTGAAGGTTTATATTTGATAGACAATGGGAAAAGGATATTCTTAAATATCTAAGTCCTAAGAAAGGACAATAAGAAATAAAGCCTTAAACTCTTTTAAGAGTGATAGGCATAATTGCTATAAGTCCTAATAAAGGATGTTGAGCTATTTGAAAAGCTCTAAGCCATTAGTTGACGACAAGCCTAATGCTCTAAATCTAACTAATAGACAACAAGCTATTCAAAAGCCTTAAGCCGTTAAATGGAAATAGACAAAATACTTTAAGTCTAAAAACTTACACAAACAACAAGTAAATAAGCCCAATGTCTTATATCATTAAAAGACTCGAAGCTAACCCATCTCTTCAGGCCTTCGCCTCTTTAGCCTCTTCAAGCCTTTGCCTTTTCAAGCCTACAAACATCTTCAAGTGCTCTGACCTCTCTCAACCTTTACCTCTTTAGGCCTTTACAACATCTTGGTCTATTCAAGCCTTTAATCACAACTTTTCCAAAACTTCTACAGAAATGACCCATCTAGGTACTCTCTTTGCTGAATTTATCACCAAAGAGAGTGGAGGGAGTAAGTGTTGACCGGGCTTTTATATAAAATAAGTTGTAGGCTCATATTAACTGACCTAAGACTTTAACACAAGTCCAATAGCCTAAACCGGGTGCAACTTATCTTCATTTGCTATAAGTACAAACCAAGACACCCAAGTAAGGAGGCTCCCTTTTTCCATTTTTCCTCTATCACATAACTTTACAAGTTTACTCTCATGATAAGAGGACTAACTTAAGTATCGGAGTAGTCACACTAAAGCACCCTCCTGCATCTACAGTAGCTATTTTTCTGTTTTGCAAGTGTTCATTCATCAACACAAAATTTGACACCAACAGTTAGCATAAGGTAGAGCATTCGAATGCCTAGGCAAATAGCATTCAGATGCTGAGTGATAGGAATCAGAATACTAGGCCTTTAACCCACAGCTGAGCCCAAAGACTGGAGGCACTAACCAGACGAATCCTCCTGCTCCAATAGACTCTTGCTAAAGCAAAGTTATTCCTTGTAGCTAATCAACTCCCTATACCGTGCTAAGCAATGGCGCATCTTTCAATAGTTATGTGTCAACTAGAAGAATGCCCTGATAACAGCCAAACTCCACACTCCTACTAAGTCCTATCCAAACCGAGCAGTTACTCGGCATTATTACTACCGAGAGGCCGAAAGACCTGTCCTGCACAAATCCTCAATCACTCTTGTTCAGACGAGTCCATGCTTGCTCCACACCCCTACTTGGCCAACTAACCAGATCGTACTGTTTTGTCTACATCTTCCATTGGCATCACCAATGCATCACTGCTACATATCCAAGGCCATATGAAGAATCTACTACACTAATCATTATTTTCCTTTAATATTTGTTTTTACCCTATGTATTCTTTGTACATTACTTCTTTAGAACAATATCCTTTTTGTCTTTTCCATTTTTAGGCAACTTGCCATAAATTCTCAAGTATAAATACCTACTGTACATGTAGTCGTAGATGAGTCAAATTATCATTAATATACTAACTATTTTCCTTTCATAAACACTATTCGTTTACTCTCATTTCACTCTTATCATAGCCCTTAAGCAAGGCAAGGTGGCGAGTAAGCAAAGCAAGGTGGCGAGTAACCTCACTAGATCAACTTGTGCATCATATTAAGTTGTACCGTGAGTCCTTAAAAGTTCTACCGATGTATCATATCATTTGAAGCTGTTCATAAGTTTCACTTACTTTTCATTCATTTCTATTCTTTCACGTGTTTTCCCATCACCTTTTTCGAGCTTTCAATAAGATTAAACCTATCCCTACAACCGGCCTTGTCTATTCTTGGCTATAGTCCACATCATCTTGATATTAGAGTGGAGATTTCGTTTGGATTGTAGTAGTTTGTTCTCGAAGTTCCCAGTTTATACCATTTTTTTTTAAGCGTATGAAATAGAGCAAATTTCTATGTTAGCTTAGCTGCTATGATACTAACTACTAAGCTTTTGGTTTGAAGAAAGTGTGATGTGTTGCTATATTTAAAGAAATAATGTTAACTATAACTCAAATTTGAAGACTATAATTGAGTTTGTTGAGAAAATGACTAACCCTAGTGTTAATACTAGTGTTAGGGATGACAATAGTGGTGTTGTTCACTATGACGAACAATAATGGTGTCAGCCAGGGTACCCCTAAGAGTACGAAGGAAAGACTTAATGAGGTAGCTAACCTCCTTGTGAATTTAAATCAAGTTATTCATGCATTAGCTTATAAGCCTACTAAAGCTACGCATAACACTCCACAAGTTACCTAACCTGCTAGAGGCCAGAACCTAACTTAATAAGTTTATGGTAGAGAAGTAAGTGGATAAGTGAGAAGAAGGATTGACTTAGGAGATCTGGATGAAGAGGACGAGGAAGAGTATATTGAAGAAGAAGAACAATCTCAAGTACCCCGAGCGTCTGACCATGTAAAGCTTTAGATTCCAAACTTCAATGAGTATAGAAGTGCTGATGAATACTTAAGTTGGGAGGAGAAGGTAGAACATGTTTTTTATTATTATCAATATGAAGATTACGAGAAAGTGAGAACTGCTGCCATTGAGTTCTCCGGATATACCGTTATGTGGTAAAAGGATTTCCAAGTTATGAGGAGATAAGAAGGATATAGAGAGATTAATACTTGGCTCAAGATAAAGAGGATACTCAAAAATAGATTTGTGCCGGATACTTAACTACAAGACACTTTCACTCAACTTTAGGAGCTGAGATAAGAAGGCCAAACTTAAGACAAGTATGTCCAAGAGTTCTAAATGGTTATGACCTACTGTAAAGTAGAGGAACCACTAATACAAATAGTCTCTAAGTTCCTTACTAGATTGAAGAGTGACATTCAAGACATTGTGAAACTCTAACGATTTACTACAATGGATGAGGCCATATGAATAGCTCAACGAAGAAAGGCAGAGAAGAAGCAAAATGCGGACCCAACTACTAGTGAGCCAGACCAGTCATCTAAGCCAGCCTAGTCAGAAAAGTCTCCAAGCTCAATCAAGCACCAAGCTAACCAAGAAGGGAGGTGTCTAAGCCAAACAGAAGGACCAACCTAATAGTAACTTGTCGACCCAAACATATGAGAAAAAACAGGAATATGGAAGGAAGACAAACCAGATCGAATGTTTCAAATGCCAGGGTTTTGGATATATAGCCACTTAATGTTCGAACCGAAGGACTATGGTCATCAAAGGGGACGCCTCGAAGCTTAAAGTGGATAGTACTGATGATGAACCTGAGGAAGAGGGTGTCTTCGAGAAAGAGCCCACATAGGAGAATGAACTAATTGAAGAGAACGTATTTGCAAAGGACTTGGATCAGTTGATCTTAATTGTCTGATGCGCAATGAGTTTGGAACCTTCATACGAAGAGGAGTAGATGGAGAACTTATTCCATGTCACTTGCAAGGTAGATGACCAACTATATGCACTAATTGTGGATAGTGGTAGTTACACCAATGTAACATCAGCCGATCTAATTACGAAGTTAAAGTTACTAACTACTACACATCCGAAGTCATACAAGTTGCATTGGCTGAGCAAAAAAAGAGCACTACGTGTCACTCATTAAATACTACTATCAATCTCAATTTGAAATTACTCCAATAAGAATCTGTGCAACATGCTACCCATGTACACATCACAAATTTTATTAGGCTGACCGTAGCTTTTTGACCGAAGAGTTATCCATAATGAATATAGGAACACCTATGTGTTTGAGAAGGATAGGAGGAAGATTACACTAAACCCTATGCCGCCAAGTCAAGTTAGCAAATTATAAGCAAAGCTTGGTCAAGGATCGAAGAAGACTCCGATGATGAGTAGAGCCAAGCTTCGAAAGGTAACAAAAGCCGACATATAGACTTTCATGTTAGTCAAGCGATTATTAGCATTAAGGGAGTAATGTGGATTACCCTTGGGAGTAAGAGAGTTATTGAATAAATATACTGATTTGTTTTCTAAACAGTTACTTGAGGGGTTACCCCCTGTCTAAGGCATGTAGACAATCCATTTTTGCCCCTTTTTTAAAATAAGATAAAAGGTCCTAAATTAAGAAAAATATAGAAAACAGAAAATTAAAGAAAACCCCCAAAAAAAAAGAAATTTAGAAAAATACAAAAAAGCACAAAAAATGAGAAAATACGAAAAATGGAAAAATATATAGAAAATTGAAAAGTCATAAAAAATAGAAAAAATGAAAAAAAAAAATAGAAGATTTAAGGATTTTAGAAGCTAATAAATTTTTAGTTTAATAGAATAGAATTTTTTAATATAAATAAAAAGTAAAGAGGGAGTCATTTAGGCTTAAGCTTGAATTTAAATCTAGCTTAGGTTGACCTTATCCATATGTGCAATTTAATTACATATATTGATAAAGTATAAGCCAACGACCTAACGAATAAGCACATGGACTTGACATTACATATAACTTAGAGGTTTAGGGTTCGAGTCTTACTAATGACAGAAAAATACCTTTTTTTTTTTTTTTCTAAGAAACACACTTGCCACATGTCACAATATTACTGGGCCATATACCCAATTGTGACACGTGGTACTTCACGGGTACACTACGTCATACATACGTATCAACCGTATGGCATGATACATGTCAACTACATAGCTGACACATAGCGTGACATGTCAGTCAACTACGTATCATTCTTGATACGTGGCATTTCCCAATTGGACCCTACAGCTGACATGGCGCCACGTCAACACTATGTTAGCTATCCCCTTCTCTCCCTTTCCCTCTTTTTCCTTTTCTTTCCTCGGATTGTCTCTTCATTTCCTTACTAAGCAGCCTACTTTCATGCTAATTTTAAGACTTTTCCTTTGCAATTTCACCAAATTAGCGAGGCAATCACAAAGTTAACATAGCCTACTTAGGATCGAACCCCAAAACACATCCAAATACGAAAGTTTAAAGGGTTAAAAAGCGAATTGAAAATGACGGAAAGTTTACGAAGACCAAATTTTCTTCCACTTTCCTTCGTGAGGATTGAGCTTATTTAAAGCAATCTGAAGTTTCTGTATAGAATTTTTAGCAAGAGTGAAACTCAAGGACATACAATTGACCAAAATTCAACACAATTCGTACCCAAATCGCAAATCATGCCCCAAACCGTACACCCACATTCAAATCATGATTACCACCTTCTATTCTTAATCCAAGCTTAAACACTATAAAACGGAACTCAGGTAAGCGTTCAAGGGAGGGGGGAAGCAATAGAGAATCACTCACAAGCTTTCTCACAAGCTCGATCATCTCTCATAATCTCTCTCTACTTGGTCCACCTCTTTCTCTCTCTCTTTGAATCTCCTCCTCCACACATCCCCATCTAAAATCACCACCACAATCAAGCTTTGTGGTGGTTCAAACCCTCATCTACAACTCCTTTTCGACGCCATCGGCCACCGAACCCATTACCCTAACAACTACTGTAACCGCCTAAACACCAACCATCTCCTAAATAATCGTTGTTAGCCACAGCACAACTCCTATCCCTTAAAACCCAATAGGATAGCCACAAGTCACCCCTTCCCTGATAGTTTAGCCATCAGGATCACTCAAAATCAAGCTTTGTCGACTACTGTAGCTAGGACCCATTGACCCAACCCAAATCTAGCGTTCGACCCAACCAACCTTACTTAGGACTTTACCTATGTGCTTCTCCCTGGTCTAACCCTCCTCCAATCTAAGCTTTTGTTTCTTTTTTTTCATTTATGTTATTTTTATTTCATTTATTTGTTTTCCAATTGTAAATGTAATTATAAATAAAAAAAATAGATCAAAAGAAAGAGAAAAAAGCAAGAAAAGAAAAAAAAAGGAAAAGAACCAAAAAAAAAAGAGAGAGAGAGGAAAGGAAAGAAAAAGCTAATTTTAATTTTACTTTTAAGTTGTAGTAAAAAAAATAATAAAATAAAATAATGAAAATAATAAAGTTATTTTATCACTTAGAAATAACATTTTTTCAAATAAGCAAAATAAATCAAGCCATGTTTAAAAATTAGGACAATTCAGAATTTTCCAAAAAAAATAAAATTCCCAATTCAAAACCCTTTGTTTTTTTAATTTCCTTGAATAAATCAAATTAGGTTAAAAATATAAATTCGGCATACTTTCAAAATTAAAACAAACCCAACAAACTAAAATTTTACGAAAAGAACTACTACGTATAATCCTGAATAGCAGATATATAGACACCTACAGGGCGACCATAAAAAACGAAAAACCTATTTTTTTTTTTCCATTTATAATTTAGATTACTTAAATTATTTAGTTTACTTAACCAATAATTGAGTTTTGCTTTATAGAATAGTTTATTTAAAGGTGATTTTTAAGATTAAGATTAAAATTAGAAAGTTAAATGGTACCAGCAAAGATTTAAAAATTCTAATCCTCAAATCCTTTTCTTTAGTTTTAAAACCATTTTGAAAATTGGTTATTATCGAAAGATCAGTAGCTAAATTGTAACTAATCTACCCAATTGATTATAATTTAACTCTCTTTTTTTTTTTTACTTCGGTCAAGTGGCGACTCCAAAGCATTTTCAAAGCTATTAAAAAAAAAAAAAAAAAAAAAAAAACTGGTTTTCTTCACACCCTAGTCAAGGGTCAGCATCAAACAAGTAAGGTTTAATATTCATAAGTTTAAATAAAAACTAATTTAAAAACCGAGAGGAAAAAACTAGGCTCAACAAGGTATAGAATATTGCATTAGCTTGACACCTGGCACCACCTTGCTAAACAAATCAACTTATTGGATGAATCCAGAATAAGCTGCTGCGCTTTAAAGGCAAGTTAATGAATTATTAGAAAAGGGGTACATGAGGGAGAGTCTTAGCCTTTGTGCTATTTTGGTGGTACCTAGCTAATATGTATTAACAATCGAGCCGTAAACAAGGTCACGATCAAATACAGATATCCTATCCTTGGGTTGGATGACATGCTAGATGAATTAAATGGAGCTAAGGTCTTCAACAAGATAGATTTGAAATTTGGCTACCATCAATTCTCATGAGACCAAGAGATAAGTGGAACATTGCATTCAAAACTTGGCATAGACTTTACGAGTAAATGGTTATGCCATTTGGCTTATCGAATGCTCCGAGTACTTTGATACAACTAATGAACCATATGTTAAGAAATTTTGAAAGGAAAGTGTGTCGTGGTGTACTTTAACGACATCCTAGTGTATAGTGCTAACATGTCGAGTCATTGTGAACATCTTAATGCCATATTTCATGTCCTTTAAGTTAAGAAGTTACTCAGCAATCTAAAGAAATGTTGCTTGTGCCAAGAGGAAGTGGTGTTCTTAGGCTATGTAGTTGGTGGACAAGGCTTACGAGTGGATGATGAGAAGATCCAAGCAATCGTTGAGTGGCTGACTCCAACTACTAATGTCAATGTGAGAAGTTTCCATTAACTGGCATCCTTTTATAGAAGGTTTATAAGGAATTTCAGTACCTTAACCACACCCTTCACTGAGCCAACAAAGAAGAATACTGAATTCAAATAGGGAGAAAAATAGCAGAAAAGCTTGGCTAAGGTAAAGGAAAGACTAATTTTAGCACCTATACTAGCTTTACCTAACTTCGAGAAAATATTTGAGCTAATTAGTGATGCGTCAGGCATTGGTGTAGGTACCGTCCTAATGCAAGAAGACCAACCAATCACCTACTATAGTGAGAAGCTCTAGGGACCTCAACTAAAATACTCCGTATATAATAAAGAACTCTTAGCTCTTATCTGAGCTCTCCAAGTATGAAAGCACTATCTATTATCGAGAGAGTTCATCATCTATACCGACCATGAATACTTAAAGTATCTCCAAAGTCAAACTAAGTTGTCAAAGTGACAAGCGAGATAGGTTGAATTCCTTGAGGGATTTAATTTTGTGATAAAATACAAACAAGGAAAGGAAAACGTAGTTATAGATGCTCTTTCAAGAAGACATGCTCTCTTAACAAAACTATAAACCAAATTATTTTGGTTTATGAGTATTAAAGAGCAATATCCTCAATATCCACACTTTAAACCTATACTTAAGCATTACGTCGATGGAAGGATAGTGGATAAGTATCATAGAAGATGGGTACTTATTCTAATGAGGGAAATTATGCATACCAACCTGTTCATTGAAAGAGTTACTAATCAGGGAAACCCATAGTAGAGGACTCTCTAAACATTTTAGAGAAAGAAGAGCATATAAGTTGCTGAGTGAATGATTCTTTTAGCCGAGAATGAGATGAGACTTGCACCGAGTTGTTAAGGGTTGTGCCATCTGTAAGAGGGCCAAGAGTCAAGCTAAACAAGGAAAAGAAATGCCTTTACCTATCTCAACGAAGCCATGGACTGAGTTAAGCATAGACTTTGTTCTCGGATTACCAAGAACTACTCTAGGCAAAGATTTCATAATGGTCATCATAGATAGATTTGGTAAGATGGCACACTTTGTGTCCTACTCTAAGACTAATGATGCTTCGACTATTGCTTCTCTTTTCTTGTAAGAGATTGTTCGATTACACATTGTGCCAAGAAGTGTAGTATCAAATAGAGACTTAAAGTCCTTGAGCCATTTTTGGAGAACCCTGTAGCGCCGAATGGGGACCAAACTACTACTTAGCACTTCCTATCAGCCCCAAACTGATGACCAAATAAAGATAGTCAATCAAACTTTGGGATCATTACTCCAAGTTACAGTAAGCAAAAACTTAGCTAATTGGGATGTCTATTTGCCTATGGTCGAATTCGCTTAAAACCAAATAGTGCATGATACCACCAAACGAACCCTTTTCAAAGTTTTCTATGGTTTCGATCCCAAGTTACCCCTCAATCACACCCTTGTGCCCATATTCGAGCAAGAAAACCTTGACGTGAGAGCCTAAGCACAATCCTTACAACACATTTATGACAAAGTTACTTAGCAAATCGACCAAGCTACTAGAAGAATGCAAGAGAAAGCCAAGGGTAGGACGACAAAACTGTTTCAACCTAGAGACCTGGTATGGCTACATTTAAGCAAGGAAAGGTTTCTAAGTGAGAGGAGGAATAAACTGTCTGCACAAGCTAAAAGACCCTTCAAAATCCTCTAAAAGATAAATGATAACGCCTACAAATTGGAGCTTCCCAAAGACTATGGGATTTCAGACACCTTCAACATTGCTATCCTTAGTCCAAATCACCCTAACGAAGGACTGAACGAAGACCAATCGAATTTTATCCCAAATCCAAATCAACTTGGAAGGAATTATAGGAATTAGAATACTAGGCCTTTAACCCACAACCAAGCTCAAGGACTAGAGGAACAAACGAGGCAAATCCTCCTAGTCCAGCCGCCTCCTACCAAGACCAAGTTACTCCTTACTGCTAATCAACTCTCTACACTGTACCGAGCAACTACGCATCTTTTGGAAATTATGTACCGATTGGAAGAATGCCCTGACAACAACAAAAGTCTACGCTCCTGCTCAGTCCTGTCTAAACCAAGCACTTTCGACATTATTACCACCAAAAGGTCGAGAAACCTGTCCTGTACAATTCTTCAACCACTCCTGTTCAAACAAGTCCACGCCTACTTGGCACCCCTACTCAGCTAGCTAACTAGATCATACTGTCTTGTCTAGATCTTCTAATGGCCTCGCCAATGCATCGCTACCACGTATCTAAGGCCACATGACAAATCTACTATACTAATCATTATTTTCCTTGAATATTCATTTTTACTCTTTTTATTCTTTGTACATTACTTTTTTAGGACAATATCCTTTTTATCTTTTCTATTTTTGGGCAACTTGCCCTGAATTCTCAAGTCTACATAGCTATTGTATATGTAGCTATAGATAAATTAGATTCTCATTAATACACTAAATATTTTCCTCTCATAAACACTATTTGTTTACTCTCATTTCACTCTTATCCTAATCGTTAAGTAAGGCAAAGTGGTAAACAACTTCATCAAACCAACTCATGCATCATATTGAGTTATACCGTGAGTCCTCGAAAATTCTACTAGTGCATCATATCATTTAGAGTTATTTGTAGGTTTTGCTTGCCTTTCATTCATTTATGTTCTTTTACGGGTTTTCCCATCACCTTTTTCAAGCTTTCGGTAAACTTGGACCCATCCAAACGATCGGCCTTATTTGTTCTTAGCTAAAGTCTACATCACCAAGGGTCTTAAAAATGTATAGAAATGGGAATTCAAGATAGCAAGTGGATACCATCTACTTGCTAGGTCAGGGTTTAAGCTCTAAATCAAGTAAATGCATCATTTATTGAAGCCAAAGAAAGAGATGCTAACATGTGCTAAGTTTTAGATGCCACCACTTCTAACGTCTGAACACCATGCCCCTTACATGAAAACTCTACTCTCCTGATTCCAAGAAAATTAGTCATAATTTTAAGATTTTAGTTTCTTCATTTACGAGCTTTTCTCTAGTTCTCAAGTCCTCTAGGGTAGTTTTAGAGTACATCAAGTAATTTTTATTGATTTTCACATTACAGCATTGTAGCATAAATATCTTGTGGATTTTGGTGTTTTTTAAGCTTAAGTTGTGGATTTGACTACATTTCCATGGAGGAGGTTTTTGGTATTTTGAGAAACTCCATTATTAACGGTTTGGAGCTTGATTTTGTATGCAAACCCTATTCTCTTTCATGTTTAATGCATTATTTTCATTGTTGTTTATGCATATGTGTGATGTTTGATGAAAATCCTCCATAAACAAGAGTTATGAGTTTAAATGCATACTTAGGATTTACATAAATTGATGAATGGATTATGGAATGATGATATTCTTGTATTGTAATTGTGCAAATTTGAATGTTTTGCTTAGTTCTATGGTTAGAATTGGGTCTAATTTTGTATTTAAAGAATGTCTAGCTAGATAATGGTTCCCATACATTAGCTTTTGTCCCCTATTGGTACAATAAGATTTTAAAGACCTTAATAACATTAGAATCTAAATCTCAAATGGAACATAGGATTCCTTTCTAGTTAAGTTAATTCTTGTTATTTAAGGTTAAAATCCTAGTACTCACATAAGCCAAAATTGATTAGATTGAGAAATCAAATTAAAATGATCATTTAAGGACTGATAGGACTTAAGTAATCAACAATTGATGTAGATGACTAATTAACAAATCAAGTCCCTGCTACAATTGAATGCATAACAAGAAATTAGTGTGTTTATTTAGTAGAGTAACACTCATTTTTAAACAATCATAAATACTTACTTAGCATTGCCATAATGTATTCAAGGATTGATTACACTAAACCTAGCCATTTACAATTTGTAAAAAAATCTACTCCTAGTGCTACGAAAAATCACCAAAGTCTATGTTTATATTATAGTTAAATTTCCTTAGATTCTTTAATCTTACATGCACTCTTTGCTCAAAATCTAAAATCGATTACTTAGCTTAGAGTAGGGTTAGAATAGTACTTGATGGCTTTCCAACATTTTTCTCTCTTCCTTGCATTAAACATGACCTTATTTACTCATCATACACTCATTCCAACCAATACGCTAGTTGTTTTACTATTGTTTCCATAATTTGATTCTAAAAGGTTTGCAAGCAATTTTGGTTCGAGTATAGTGATTCTACTATTTTTATAAAAGGAGCAATTTTCATAATAATAAGTGACATTTATGGAAGAATAAGGCAATATCTTGTATGAAACTTCAAGTACATGCAACAATTTGTCAATAACTCACCTTCATTCCACATAAGATGTTAAGATTCATGCTTAAGGTTTTACACAAACTCAATATCTCCCCTAATCAGAATGTCAATAGCTCTTACCTAAGTTAATCACAATAATTCTTAACCTCCACAAGTCATGTAAAATAGATAACCATATTCCAAACTCCCATTATAAGGTGTTACCTTATCAGTGCTAATGTCTTAAGGTATGTTCCTTGTGCTTCCAAATTAATATCAAAGAGAGAGCGTAGTGCTTTACAAATTTCAATTGAGATTTTAACTTGTACAAAGGGGAGCTAATAAGCTTGCTCTATTTCTTAGCTTAAGTGGTCCCACTAGGGGAAGGGGTGCCTAAAGACAAGGATTTAAGTGCTTTTTCAATTGGTCTATTGGCTTAAATAGCTTTAGGTATGGGTATGTTTGTGCATGTAAATTGTTGTTGCTTTTGATGCTTCGAACATGAATAAGGAAGGGAAATGTGCTATAGTTGGGATATTCAAGGTTTCACATGAGGAAAAATAACAAGCAAATGGCCTAGCCACTCTATTGTACCATGCTTAGTATTTTTTATGAAAGGAAAATGCATAGAAATGAGTAAAAATGGAATAAAATGTTATTTTCATTTTGCTATCTAGTAACATATAAAGAAAATGGAAGTGTTTCCATTTCCTTTACTTAGTTTATCCTAGAAAATGAATGGAGGAAAATCGAGTTAATATAAAACAAAATTACCCAACCTTTATTTTGATGAACATTTTTATAAAGAACAATTTTGCATCATCTATTACTTCACCCACTCTCACTCATTTCTCTATAATTTTGAAGAGAAAAGAAGTGGACTCCAAAATGGAAATGTTTCCACTCATTGCTTTCCTTTTCTACCCATTTCCACTCCTTACTTAAGTTGCCAAGCATGTAATTTCCTCTCATTCCTTTAATTTCTGTTCTTTTTCACAAACCAAACATAGTACCAAATACGATACAAAAGTTCAAAAAATCTCGATCTCCATCTAACCCTTCCCTATGCCAACTAGATGCAATTACTTGGTTTGCAAGTTACTTCATTGAAGAGTCATTTAGGTAGCTTAGAGGTTAATCTTTCGAGTGGATATAAGGTTTTACAAGTTTCGTGATGTGATTCTATGCTTTCAGTGCTTATTTTGAAATTCTATGTCCCACTTAGTTTCTTTCCAAATATTTTAAGTATAGCTCTTAAATTTGTGAGCTCGATCACATTCTTTTCGAGTCCACTTTCATATTTTACAAGTCCTTGTATCCATACTTAAACGTCTAAGTTGTATTCCCTTGGGAGTCTTCACAATGCCCAAAAACTGTGCTCCTTGGTTGGGTCTTTCGTGTTCAAGTTTCTCGACTTATTCAATCTCCATGCAGATGTCTCTTGCTGTTTTTAGTTTGATCCCCAATTAAAATTTTACTAACTTAAAACTCAATTGTGTTACATAGGTTATACTATCTTGAGAGTGGAAAGCTACTTGTTGGAAAGGATGTGTCTTTTGATGGATCTATTATTTTACATTGGAGAAAGGAGCTCTGTATGTGCTTTGATGCGGGCATGGAGATTGATCATTGAAGGTGATGTATAAAGTGAGCAGTTTTTTTGTTAGTCAGAAGAATCCAATTTGATCCTTAAAAAAAAAAAAAAAAAAAAAAAAAAAAAAAGGAGTCAAAGGATGTTTGTCACAAAGGATCTGACTTCTGATGAATCTATTGTTTTACATCGAAGAAAGGAGCTCCGCATGTCCAATGCATGACGAGAGAATGTTTAATGAAGGAGGAGTATAAAGCGAGTAGGTTTTTTGAGTCAGAAGAATCCGTATAGATCCTGAAAAGGAGTTAAAGGATTTTCATACATTCACCACCCTCATGATGGCTTATTATAAGGCCACAGAAAAGCCCATAGGGGGCCTTTACGGAGAAGGAGAGGTGTACATACAAGACAAGGTGGGGATTTGTTGGATACGAGATTTTGGTATTGATGGCAAACACTTAAAGCATAAAGGATGTTTGTTGCTGCTGACACGTTCGCTAATACAAGGAAAGTGGAGTTCGTACATCGATCCTGTATGGAAGCTTGCTGATGGTGGAGATGCCGTTTTGAACTTGGGCGGGCTGACTTGGATAAACTGTAGTAAACTATCAAATGAAATCAACTTTGCTTTGTTATATAAAGAGAATATGTTATTTTTATGGGCGAGTTCGGGTTGCCTTTGAGTGGTCTAGGCTAGACCAGGGTTGTGGGGAACGCTGCCATTATGCATCCAAAAGATGGCTATTGGGTGGTCGTTTCAATCATTGAATCTAATATTAAGTCTTCAATTAAGTACTAGGCAAAAAATAAAATAAAAACAGAAAAATAAAAAATAAAAATAAAATCAATAGTACCAAGGCAATGGTTTATCATGAATTCTAAGGATGGTTCTAACAGGTTCTCAAATTTGGCCAATAAGGGATGAAAATTTAGAAAGGTGGTAATCTTATTTAAAATGGTTAACGGCAATGAAGCCAGCGCCTCACTCTTGACGCGATATTTCCGCGGATGTGAACTTGAAATGTAGAGGAAGTTTCCCTTCTAATTGCCATCTCTGTGGAAAAAGTAAAGAGTCAACTCCACATGTGTTGATCGAAGTGTTAGAAAGAAATGGAATATTGTTTTGGGGGTTGAGATGATGCGTATTAGTACCATATTAGAGAATCTTTTAAATAGCAGTATTTATTGGAATTAAAATCCTAAGTCTAATAATAAAAAGCCATGGAAGAAATCGAGTTGAAGAAGGCATGGTTGAGGGATTCTTATTACTGGCGGCAAGTTATTAAAGGATAGGCTCTGAATCCTGGCAGGGTCAATTATAATAATGAAGTTAGTCAAGATTCTAGTTTAGGAGGAACGTCTGAGAGAGATCAAGTTCAAAATCATAAAAGAATTCTAATCAAAAGTCTATCCGGTTCATTAATAAGAATGCTTAATAGTTCTAGCTCTAGATGTAAGTTAGCTTTTGGATTAATGAGAAGCTTCGTATCTAAACAAAGGGTCAAAACCACTTTCCATAATAAGCTAACAACTTTTTAAAGGGACTTCTAATAAACCCTTCAAAAAGAACTTTCAATAACTTTTAAAAGATTTTATGTATTGGACAAATCTTAATTCAAATCGGCCCACATTTTGAATGTTCTTTATTAGGAAAGTGAATCATATAGAGGTTAACGAATTACGAACACAATTACTTAATTAGTTATTTTATTTTTCTTCTTATCAGTAAGAGTATTCCTCTAATATTAGCAATCTTATTGATCTTAATCCTATGTCATATCGGTTGATTCAATTAAACCCCTTTAATTTTCATAAATTATGAATCATATCAGTTTTGAGATATCAAAATCAACGCATGGTTCAGTAATCAAGCTAGAATTCTCTAATTTAATAACTGTCCATATTCTTTATATTCATTTCTCATAAGAAAATCAGAAAAGGAATTGTTCTTTCTTGTTATTTATATCCACAAAACACGAGTTTTATCCTTGTGCTGTGCATCTAGTTTATGCTAGATTCTTATGCAAGGGTTTAGGCACATCAGGTATAGCAATAATCAAGGACTAAGTTAGATAGTAAAGGTATCAGTAATAAGCTTGTTATGGCAGATTTGGCTTTGCAGCAATAGGGGAAAAAAGATATGAATACATACCATCATCAACGAAAATTCTTATGTATCAGACTTAAAAACTTCATCAGACAAATCAAACAAAGGTGACCGTGTGAAGGATTTACTACGTGTTACTGCCATGGATTCAGCTAGAAACGAAAGACTTGATTTTAACTCTAGCAAGTAGAAGAGTAGCACTGGTTGTCAAATAGTATCCTCCCTCCTTCAGAAAAGAGTGAGATTGAATATGGATGTTTAGCTAATGGTAGAGGATGCATGGGAACAGTTCTTGATGCGAACGGAGCTTTACCTGATGCATATATTTGCTTTAATTAGCTGCTGCATATATCCGAAATTGATTCCAGGTTATCTGTTTGCAAGAGGAAAGAACTATCACCAGACACCATCCATATTGATCATAAAGTTGATTCCATAGTTGCATCCAAATGGTTGCAAAACTGGACGTGATCCAAGGGGGGTTGCTATTTAGTTAGGTCGGATTTCTTCTTTACTCCATGATCTGAATGTTCCAAGCAATTGTACTGAAGCAAATAAATTGTGGCTAACAAATAGAGCGATGATTAAGCGTTGCGATTTTGAATATTCGAAAATCAGGAGATTATTATCCGGAAAAATAAAAAACCAGGATGTTAGGCCCATATATCTTTGATTGGTAAATTCTGGATTGACATCCCTCCCTCTATATGGGTTTCCCACCGGAGAAGAAAGGGGAAAAAAATAAAAGGAAAAAGGAAGAAGAGGAGCTCACTTAGTGTACTATGAGAATAGTTGGAGACTTAAAAAAGAACATCGGGAGTAAATATCATATTTAGCACTTAAACTTTACCCCTTTTTGCAATTTACTATTAAATTTTTTTTTTTTTCTTTTGGGCCAATAAATTTACTATTAGAGTTTAAGTATCGATTTCACACCTGAACTTTTCCTATTTTTAAAATTAGCTTCGTATCCAAGAGCAGATAACATATACCATGTAAAGTTTTACTTGGTAGCAAACCTTTCAACAATATGGCCTATCGGTGAGTTTATTTAGTTTAGTTACAATTCAATTTCAATTCTTCATTTTTGTTGCAAGGCCTCTAACTTCGTACCTGCTAAACCCTATCCCCATGGCATCAACACTCCCAAGCTCACAATTTCATTGCTTCCGATGATCGGATACACTTACTCAAAAAACTCGTGCTGTATTGTCATCTCCTGGAAATAACTTTAGTAAATATAACACATCTCGTGAAAAATATGCTGTTGCTAAACATATCTAATTCACGTCTGGGCATGTAAAAACTTCACTTCTCTCAAGTTATCTTACCCAATATATTTCAACAATGGGACCAATACAAATCGTGTAACAAAACCTAAGGGTTAAAGAATAATATGACGAATTTGTTATCTTACCCAATATATTTCAACAATGGGACCAATGCAAATCATGTAACAAAACCCAAGGGTTAAAGAATAATATGACGAATTTGGCCAAAAAAAGAACAATATGACAAAACAATTATGTATACAAAGAATAACTTTTATGTTATTCCATGGTGAATACAGTTATGATACATGCCACCAGACCACAAATTGGAAAACCTATGCAGTGAGAGAACCAGGAGCTTGAAATGAATTGATGGACCATATAACAAGTAACAAAAGAATCAAACAAATTACATAATACCCTTCCAAAAATGACCTGCTCATACCAAAATGAATGCTCAGACATTGATATCAGCACGCTTTGATCTGGCAGTGCTGCTGATCTCAGAACTGCTCAAAGAAAATCTCGGAAAGGTATAATTCTCAGGAGCAGAAAAGGGCTGCTGAGGATACAAAGTGGGAGGCGGGGTGAGGTTGCGCTGTGCTGGTAGTGGAGGAAGCATGTTGTATTTGTAAGGATCACCACTTAAGCTGCATGAATGAGTGAAATTCAGAATCACACTGTTATTTCAATATATAGAAAGGGGACAGTGAGGCAAAATAGACAAAACAAGACATTCACAACCACCCCCAGCATGACTGGGCAAATGCACATAAAAGGGGAGGAACCCATTAGCATAACATCAAATATCTTCTTATTTCTTTAATTTCCAAATGACCTCAGAAAATATATTCATTTAAAATATAGGGAGAGAGAGATAGAGAGAGAGAGAGAGAGAGAAGGCAACAGTGACTTTTCAATCCACCCGATAGTTCCCACACTTCTGATTCATTAGTGATAAAACTTGCATGCATGTATTAACTACTCATAAAAGGAAGGGGAGAAAAGCATAACTGCATTGAGAAAAAGACAATAATGGAGAAGTAGCTGACACATTCTTCATCTTTCTTAGATGGCAGCATTCAGGGTATCCTCTTATAAGGATAGACTGCAATCTTGCTCAATGTGAAAATGCAACCAAATGCACAACCAAAAGCTCTTATGCTTCATTGTAATCATAATAGATATGTCAAGAAGGAAAAGATGAGCTGATGAGGGAAGACCAGTATCTTGCCAATCATCTTTATTAAAGTTAACCATCTTTTAGATCTCATAAAAACTACCACAGAAATACACTCCAATCTCAATAATAATATAATACTGCCTGTTCCTTGCTAATATGTGGGGGCAGGAGGTTCTTAGCAATGAAATAATAACTCTAAGTGAGACAACTGCTTTTATGGTTAAATTCATACTTCAATGACAATGTTCTCCAAGCAGAATGATGAAGAAAACTGCAGTTAGCACTAGGTACATGCAAGCAACAAGTGAGAATTTCCAGGACAGGGCAAGTCCCAGCCACAGAAAGCACATTTATCAGCCTGCAAATAATTTGCCAACAAAACAAACTGCTACATCCAAGTGGGAAAAAACCTTGAATTCTTGTAAGGAGAATCATCATCACTCAAATTATCATCCAAACGTTGGGCCAGTCTCTGCACTGGAGAAATGGACCATGGGTTGGCTGCAGGCAACTCATCAGAAAAATACCTTCTCCGTATTAGCTGTGGAAAGGAGAGAAAGCAGTTGAAATTTTCCAAGGTAAGTGGATTTAAAAAACTGGTGAGGGAGAAATGGCAAATAAAGAATAACTAAATGACACGATATCAGCAGAGAACTATTACAAACCATCCGAAAGAATTTCAGTATAGCCTCTTTGTCATATCTTCCTTCTTTTGCAGCCTGTATGTGAAAATAACCAGCATAAGGTAAGATGTCTAGATTCTTATCCAACACATAATTAACACCATTTAGATTGCCTATGTTAGTACATATCTTCAAATTTCTGGTGACAGCTAAATAAATGACCATATATATAGATCTGTGTTAAAAGCATAAATACAATTCATTCTGAGATGTAACTGGCAGAGTAAAGATGGGAAAAAGTTTTCATTCCTTGTCCCGTCTTATTTAAGTAATTTGAACTGAGACAAACAGGTGATTTTTAATTATAAAGAATTTGAGCTACTTTATTTAGTCTAAAATGTGTTTGGCACATTAAGAGAGTGGAAATGAATGGAAAGGAAAGGAAACGAACTGAAAAGAAATGAAATAGTTTCCACTCATTTGGTTAGATCTATAAAAAAAAAAATTGAAGAAATTCAGGACTAAAAGGAAATGGAACAAACAAAACTTATGCAGACTAATACATCTCTTACTTTGTATCTTTAGCAAAGCTTTAGAGTGTTTCATAATTTTATACACATTTCCATGTTTTTATCTCCATATTTTGAGAGAAACCACTTCCGGTTCCACCCATTTCCCTCCAATGCCATCCATTCAATTTTCATTTAAAATTGCCAAACATTAGATTTCCTTGGATTTTTATCATTTTCTTTCCATTTCCCTTGATTTCCTCTAATCCAAACATATGGTTAAAGACAAGCTCCAACATATTCAAATTAGAAGCTCCATAATAAAAGTTATGGTTTGGAGGATGGGGGCAGTATAAAGATAAGGAAAAAACCTTTTCCCTCTTTTTCCAATTTCCCCTTTATTATTGTTTTGGTGCAATCAACAGAGGGAAATAAGAGCGATTTCAATGATAAAGAATTTGAGTTAATAGCACTAGAAACAAGCTTGTATAATTTGTGCTTTAAGTATAGTGGAAAGGATTTTGTTAACTTTTAAGCTGTTATTGACTATCTCTTGTAGAAAATTTTGTATGGGCATGATAGCCCTCATAATCAGTTAGGACATTCCCATATTTCTATCTCCCAAGAAGGAAAGAAAAAAGAAAAAAGAAATCACATGGTAAAAAACTGAGGTGATCACTCTACCAATTAGTTCTCCTTGCAAATTTTGTTGCCAGAAAACTTATAGTTGAGATTTTAGTTTCTGAAACAGGTAAAAATTACTGAATGTAACTTTATTCAAGGGAACAAGAATTCAAACAATTGATGAAGATCATGACGTTATCCTTCACTTCTCATGTGGCACTTCAGACACAGCCACACACTAATCCCTATTGGAAATGTCCAATCCATCAAGCTCTCGGGTTCCCATGTTATTAACAAAGAAAACATTTCCAAAACAGAAAAGAGCATGATATAAGACCATGAGAAAGAGCATAAGAGAATAATAGTACCGCAAGAAGGTTCCCACTGCCAGGAAAACTCTCTGTAAGAGGAAGCTCCTCAGTGGAGGGAAGTAAACCCTGTTTCTCAACCCACTGTCGAGCAACATCAACAAGATTACCACTGCTTCCTCTTTCCGTTGCAGCAATATCGGCCTTGTTACCAATGACTATATACGGGACAGGAAGGCCACCGGGACCTTCAGATCCTAGTGGAGCAGAAAACGTCCCAGTTGCAGAAATTTCTGCTGCCCATTTCTGCAGGCTTGATTTAGTCCTCCTCTGAGAAAGGTCATGGATGAAAATAACACCTGTGCAAAAGATTTACTGCCTTATTCCAAGCGGCAAAAGATAAATGCACAAGCAAGGTTAACAACACTTCTTAGATAAATTTCCATTAATACATTGAATTTGGCCTTTGGACATGCACTTCCTGAAGCAAAATAGCCATTATGACAAAATGAGGAGATATTTTGTTGTCAACTGCATAACAGCTATCAGTCTACATATTATCTGCAGACAAATTGGCTGTAAACTGTCTTATTTGTTCAGAAAGAGAAGACATTAAACTAGAGTAACAACTTGGTCAGACAGATTTTTATTTTAAAGCATAAACAAAGCATGAATAGAAACAAATAAAATTCTCATAATGACATCAGGCAATTTTGTTCCCTAAAACCTCAAGATTTCAACCTCAGATCATAGACAGTATAAGAGAGAGGGAGAGAGAGAGAGAGAGAGAGAGAGAACAAAAGAAAAGGCTTCAACATTCAACATCAGCATTTCATAAAAATAGGCAGTATCACATGCATTTATGGCATTGAAGAACTGAATGCTTTAGATGCATAAGGGGTGGCCATGATCACAAAGTTTGCATTTTTATCATTGGAAGCCTAGGTCTTGTTGAATCAGAAAACATAGTAAGATGAGACAGGTAATCCTAGATGGCATTGCCAGCACTTTGTAGACAGTTCACTGCAAACAAAACATATAAGAAACTAAAGAATGGATGAATTCACGATGTTTCAGGTATGTCATCTTTTATAATAGTTCATCATTATTTTTTACTTCCTTTTCTTTTTTTTGGGGTATACTCATGTATTCCTCATGGACAAGAAGACTTCACTATAGAACATCTTTTTCTTTCAGGGGGGGATAAAAAGAAGAACAGAAAAGTGGAGAGCCAAAAACAAAGAGTGGGTGGGAAGGTAATGTGGATTTTATTCTCACCATTAATCTGTGAATAGAAAAGTGACCGGCAATCTTTGTATCGCTCATGTCCTGACACATCCCAAAGTTCAACAAAAAACTCTCTCTCAGCATCACCATTTAAGCTGCTAGAAGAACTACCAGGACTTCCATATGTAATGTGCTGGATAGAAGAGAGGTGTAAACTGTTGATTATGAGCTTGCAGTCCAAGAACATCCAAGTTTTCCACATGAAAAATTCAGACATACCTTTACAGTGACTGTACACCCGATGGTCTGAGAAGGGCGAGCGATAGAATAGCCTTTATCAATGAGATGAACCAGTGAAGTTTTCCCGACTCCTACCAAGAGATTTTCATAAAATTAGATACACCCTTTCTGTTAAATTTGGTAGCAAAAAAGGGGGAAAGTTTTCATCACATAAAAATTTACTTTGTCTCCTAATTTGCAGAAATTTTCTTAAACTATTTTATCTTTCATCATGTCTTTGAAAGTTGTCAGATTGAAAGAAGCAAGTATTAGTGTTGAATTTGTTTCTACAGAAATAAGAGGATCAACTTTTCCCCTTCTCTGTTACTCACTAGGCTCTTTACTTGTGCCATTGAGAGTAAACAAAGAATTTGCAGCAGGCAGATATAAATATGAGCTCAAAAATGATTAGCAGCATCGACTAAAGCATCCTTTATTCAATTCTCAGAATTATTTCTCAATCGATTATTCAGTGAAATTATTTGAAGAAAAAGTAGCTTGGCTTCCTATTCTACCTTTGTGTTTCTATTTTAACTTACCTAGTCAACTAATTTTCCTGTTCCTCATCCCTTCAAACTCACTCCTTGTTTGAACACCGCACAAAATGTCATCACTACTTATGACATCCCTAGTCTCAACATCAAGGATCTCTACCTGCTTATTTAAAAATAGCTTCAAAACCAATGCTGTCTCTTTAATGGAAAAGGTGCAGATCTATAAGCTATATCTAACTACAGGAATTCTCTAGCATTATAATGCAAGAAAGACCTAAAAGCAATGATATAGCATATAATCACAAAACTTCTCCAATCCCTTCAGTCATTTCAACACTATAGGATCCCACTAACTGATATAAGTTTGATCCCACCCAACAATGCCCTAAATTCTCACATCAATACTCTTAAATTCTTCACTTAAGTCAAGCCATACTTTCCAATAGAAAACTTCTCAACAAATATTTAGTGGTTCCAGCTGCATGCACCCTAACGAGTCATCAGTCATCAATATCTAAACCAATTCATGTGTCAACAATAACAAGAATCAACTCCACACAAGAATAATTGAGTCTCTCTTATTATTTGTCTCAACAATCCCGTTATTGCATGACCAACATCGCATGCTATAAATCTATTTTATAGTCGTATCTATGAACCAAATTCAAATTAAACTCAGACTTATCCAGCGTAAATTTTGAAAAAGTAACACAACAAGAAACAACAGAATCAAGTACCTGAATCACCGACCACAAGTACTCGGACCTGTCCACAAGGCAAAACGCCATTTTGTTCTTTGATCTCCTTATCCTTTCCTCGCCAAAACATACTTTCTCTTAATCGTGAATACTTGTTCAACTAGACAGCATACTATTCAATTAAAATAATTCTAAAGCATCTAGAAATCAAACAGTCCCATATTTGGACTTCCACTTCTATTTTCACTATATAAATCACACTCTCTATCTTCAACCAGAATCGACGCTCGAATACAAGTATCGAATGGAGAACATTGTTCGATCTTGCTCTTCTTCTTATTCAACGTTTAATTTGTACATCTCAGGACTAATTTATGATTCAAAGAGCTAGGGTTTTGCTTCGTTCTCGAATTCTTCGAAAGCAAAAGAGGTGAAGAACTTTTAATGAGATCTCAGGAATTGGATTTTGAAATGAAGAAAGTAAATGATAGTTTAGTGATTTTTTAGGGTTAGGGCTTTCTTTTAATAACGATAAGGAAGTAATTTCCTGGGAAACTGGAAGACGAGATAGATCTCACAATTGAGCTCAGGGCTGGACCCTCGACCTGCCAATGCAAGCGTTGTTATTCCTTTTTGCTTTTCTAATATTTTTTATCTTTTTGGGTATCTTTTATGCAAAATATTGCTTATGTTGTAATATATATATATATTAGAATTAATATCACGTTTGATATCCCAATTTTATCAAGACTTAACTTTGTTAGCAGCAACTTGAGCTATCGACACTCTCTTCTCTTGCCATGTCCTCAAATATAGAAGAGAAGGATTTCGTATCCACCATGTATTCATCTTCTTCCTTCTTTTCTTCTCTCTCTCTCTATATATATATATATCTTTTTGTTAACTCAATTAAATCTAAATATAACCCTACTCCAAAGCTCTATTCTAATACTGTTATAAATCTCCTACCACCACTATGGTAAAGATACCCTGTTACTCTGGAAAAACATGCCTAAAATAGGCTGAATATTTTGACTTAGACAAAATCCAAATCCGATAACAATAAAGCCACTCAAACATGCTACATTCAATGGGTTTTTCTCTCTTCTCTATTCACCTCTCGATAAATTACTACCATCACTGTATTATGGATATGGAACACTACAAGACATATCTTTTTTCTTGACCTAGATCTCATGAAGTAACAAGAAAATCAAATTCAAAAATCAAGCTTCACTTTTTTTTTCATATAAGTTATGTGTGAAAAATATATATACATTAAAGATTCGATTTTTATCATTAAATCTCTATACAGATTACAGATAATGAAATTTAATACATATTGAAATATGTGTCGAATGATTTTATCAAAAGAACATGCTTAGAGATAATTAAAATGTCAACTTAAATTCGAAATATATATGCACATATATATATGTGTGTGTGTGTGTATGTGGTGATACTTTCGTATTAGTGAAAAGTCATCTTTGATTCCATTTTTGAATATGCTTTTGGCATATTTTGGATAAAATTTTTGTATAATCTACAAGTAATCTTAGGGTAAATTAAAGATATTGTAACTTTATGGGATTTAGAACTCAAATGGAGAAAGAAAAATCGTAGTTAAAAATTGACTCTTGTATAAGTAAAACTGCAAACTTACAATTTAAAAAGCCCTTACATTATTATTTGTCCCACTTAGATTATTTCTTTTAGCTTCTCTTCTATATAATAAGAAATACTAAGTGAGGACATGAAAGTGAAAGGAAGCAGACAGATATAAAATTTGGTGGGATGGGTTTGAGGCTCGAGAGTTTCTTGTTGCTTACTATATGAGCACATAGGTAATTTATTTTGATTCATTCTAGCTGGAGCCATACATAGCAATTGACAACACGTATCAAGCTATCATTTGTCTGTTTGTCTACTTAACTTAACGGCTAATTGCATCTAATAAGTCAGGTACTAAATTCAAAGACAACCACCTATGAAAGTTACCATCATTTATATATTCATGCAATCAACATATTTACTTTGTCAAATAGAATAAAATTGTTGTCCAATAATTATTATCGAGGAGTGGATAAGCAATGCCTTGTCGCCCGAGCTGTGTGATCCAACTTTTTCCTTTACTTCCAACTATTGGTACTTAAAGATAGTTTATTACTGTTATCTCTAAGTTAGAGATACAGCTAAACTTTATTTCAACTGTCAAACCATATAGCTAACTTAATTTTATTCAAAAGACATTACTATTTACAACAAAAAAACATACATTAAAGTTTAGCTTTCAACTTGACAATATCACAATCTATACATCACAATATTACAATCTTCTTCATAACTAAACTCAAAACCATAGTATTTCATTTTCCATGCATTATAAGTTATCCTCAAAAGGCTTACTCCATCCTTTACGCTCTCAAAAGTCCTTCCCTCATTGCAATGGTGCCCTTTCTAAGTTTCCACATGACCTAAGGATAAAACACTTATCCCATGAGCTCTCCATAAGTTAATTAAGAGTAGATAAACAAATAACATAGCACAAGCATATCCAATAATTATAAACAATATGCAATTAGATATTTAATCACATAACAAATAATACGAAGCCAAAAAATCTATGTAAAGGACGTGTGCAATGTTTATGCATGCAAGCAAATGAATTAGTATCGATATCCTAATCTAGCCTCACTTTTCATTTGGTTAGTCAACTTAACTAAACATCCAGATACAAAGTTTAGAAACTTAAGTTGGTAACAAGGAGTCACCTAGGAGGAAGATCCCCAAAATCATCGCCTAACAAGTTAATCATATCCAATGAACAAAATGCTTAAGTGAATACAATTTTACATGCTTTTAAAATACCCAACCTTTTTCAAAACTAGCCCTTATTTAATAAAGCACATTTTCCATAAAACCTAACTTATAATTCATTTTCTTATCATGTCATAAATACATCAATGATACTTCATCGTAACATTAAGCACAATTTCTAAGATTCCTATCAAGCGCCTGTTAGTTAACTATATTTTACTTTAGTGTCTTATCATTATAATATAAAAATCATATATAGAGTTCGCTTAAGTGAACACTTGAAATATTGAACCATTTCCTAATGTTTTCCAAAATCAGAAGGTATCCTAGCAAACATAACACATAGAAAGAATATTAGATATTTATTGAGCAACACATTCATAAAAACCTTCTATGAGACCTTCTATTAGTTATTCAGATGAGGACTTTCTATATTATTCTCTATTCTAAGTCATTTCCTAACTAGTTAGACCACAACAAGTCACCTTTTAGTCTTTATATTAACATATTTATTGCGAAACCTTATGTAGTTGCTTCTACATGGGTCATTTATTGCTCAAACTTACTAAAACTCCACATTTTTGTTAAGACTCAACCATTTTAGACCTAACTCAATAGGGGACTCACTTTAAAGGACTATTTCCATGTTGGTTCAAAATGGTGAGAGCATGTACATGTTAATTAATGAAATAACGTCGTACCAACTATGCGAAAATGATAATTTTAGCATTTAAAAACATGATAAATCATGCTATTTAATCTCAATGTTCAAGAAAGAATAAAAAATCAAACGTAGCGAAAAATCCTTTAAAATCAACTTATTTTTCATAAAATCCATATTGAAAGTTTTCAAAAATAAAAAATTAACGAAAATCTATTGAATTGATTCAAGAAAACTTTTTATATAACATGAAAGTAGACATTATAGGGAGGCTATAGAAAAAGTTTAAACTTAAAATAATAATGTTTACCCTTTTGAAATTTAGATTGAGAATTCACTCAAAATAGGTCATTTCTTAAAGAGTTTACTATAACATGCATATTTTACCAAACTAATATTTTTATATGAAAGTACACTGAAAATAAACTCAGGAATACATTTTTTTCATAATTTTATCATGTAATTTACTATTTTTACATAATTAATAAAAATCAAGTAAAAATCTAGATTCACTAATGCAACACTCTCCCTTGATTAGCTAATTGCATATGATTGTCGACACTTTAAGGCAATGGTAGCCCTATCAACTGGTGGTGATGGTTGGCCATCGAGTCTTTACTTGGTCTAGGTTCCATGTTTGACTAGATTGCACATCAACTTTTCTTAATTTTCTTTAATCTTTCTAAAACCCTCTTTCAACTCCTAGTTTAACCAAAATGTTTGAAATGAAGGTGGAAAAAGATATTTTTAGGAAGTTATGTTGGCTTGCATGTGTATTAAAGTGTTAAATTTCACTTTTCTCCAAGTTTCTATATGGCATATATGTTGGTATCCTCATCAAATCTAAGTCTAATCCTACTTGCTTCAATTGTTATGCTTGTTAACATCTTTTCCTAATGATTTGTATCATTTCTTATTGGCTTTTCATCATTTATTTAATTGATTTATGTATAATTTATGTGTATTTTACATTTATGTTAATTTATGAGTACACATTTGTAATTTTAAACACATTCAATAGATTTATATCTTCTTTAGATATTATTTTATGTCCAAAACGTTAATTTTGTTATCTAAATAATTTGTCTCTAATATATTGTTATATCTCAGAACTCAAATCTTAGGTTTCTAATAAATATTGATTTTTATTCAATCATCTAATCAAATAATTCCTTTATATATATATTATTTTGAAAATCTAATTTCATGAGGTTACTTTTTAATTTTTGTAACCTGATCATAAAGTTTCAATCAATTCAATTAACGTTGCCCAACATGTTGAATTTAAAGGTTTAGAACATAGAGATATTATATCCTACCTTTCTTACAAAAGGTTTCACCCTTGAAACTTTCACATTCTAAAACTTACAATCTTCTAATTCTATTCCCATGCTTCTACTGCACAGCTCTAAATCTCACATCACATCACCATCATCAACTATTGTTTAAGATCACAACTTCAACAACTCTATAAACAATTATACTTGTAAATCTCCTCATATCATCTTACCATATCATTTTAGGTATCGTATATGTACATATTCTTTTGAATTCTTAATCTGTTAGCATGATCATTTACTTAAATTGGAGGCGCAAGTGATGTCAACACTCATTTAACGTGTCATTGACTTTGCTCACTTATGATAACATCCTTATGGTTTTATCATGCCAATCTTTAGGGCCTTTTTGAAGAAGTTATATCATACTTTTTCTATCAATACTTATGTAACACCTAGGAAAATTCAAGTAAAATATAAAATAAAATAAAGGAAGCTTATTAAATGAAAGCCATGATAGTAAAATAATTAAATAATTTTAGTAAAGGGTTTTTAAGGATTATAAAGGCTAAGGCTACACAGTTTAACCTAACTTTAAAAAGCTACTCTTTGTCAATTTTCACTCCAAACTTTAACTAGCAATAGATGGAGGCATTCCTTAACCTGATTATACAACCCTACACAAGTTCTTAAGGTAAGAAGAGCAAATCATGAGATTCATTGTAATTTTCGATGGATTAAGAAATTATAATACTAATATTTAGAATTAGTGTTTTGTGCATAAGTAATTGAGCTAGAAAAGCAACCTTAAAGGCTAGCGAAGGGATTCAACGATAAGCAAGCATAAAGACTTAAAGTAATTATAATAATTGATGAGGTTCTAATTGAATCCATGTTTAAAGATTGATTGTTTAGGCTTTTTGGTGCGGTGACTTTAGGACTCATGCAAGATCTTGTAAAAGAATCAATTAAGTATTTAAAACTCAAAAGTTCTTTATATCACTTGTTAGTAATTGATGAAAAGTAAGAGAATGGGTTGATGAGATAATGATTTTGATTGGATTAATTTTGACAAGTGGAGGATGGATTAAATTGGTGTTTTCAAATGCTAGGGTACGTTTTAGGTCTATAGCAAACTTGTACATGGTCGAAATTCGATTGTGCTACAAGTTTCTCCTAGCCATGCTAAGTAGTATAGGTAAGAGCCTATTGTACTAACTAAGTTAGGTAAGAGTATAGCCAACATTCCAATAATCTAATCTTTAATTCTTTGCTTTCTTTATATTTTCATAAAACACCTATCCTATTTCTAGCGAAGTAAATCTCTAAAGAGTAAGTGTAAGGTTCTAAATGATAGTTAAGAAAACCTTTCGCTCCAAATTATTTGTTATTAATCTAACAACCTATGGTTAAAAAGTTTAAGGACCTATAAGACAATTTGCATAGGTTCTAAGATTAGTATTTCCTTCGAAATCAAATGATCCCCTTGATTAAGAAGCTAGCTTACATTCAGAATTAGAACCATTTAACATTCTTCTTAACTATACATGTTTGTATTTGATTGGAATCCTTATTTGATTTTGAACTTTATTTTCAGCAAACACCCCTCCATGATCAAAATCTCAACATATCCTCATAATAAGTCCTTAGCTTCCAAACTTTCCCTTTAGTAGTTTGCTTATTGAAATCAAAACCTTGATCTCTCCTTCTTGAGCTTGACTTCTTCCTTAACCTCCTTAGATTAGACTTAGGATTTTAATTCCCATTAAGGTAAATCTTTAGTATGATCTTCTTGCCATACTCATTTCTTGCTTTCTCTTTCTTATTCTCTTAAATGGATGGGTTAAGAGCCGAGCTTATCTTTGGGAAACCTATTGGCAAAAATGCATCACCAACAATCACAATAAGCATGATAGAGTGAGACAATGCCCTTAAAGTAATGTTAGGTAATCTAGAGGCTAGGATTGGAAACTTAGGATTAAGGGTGAAAGGTTATGAAGGAAGAACAAATGTGCCTGTTATGGATCTAAGGAAGAGGTTAAAGGATCTCATAACTCAATTGGCAACATGTAGTGTAAGAGTTGCTAATGGAGTAAACATTCACCAAGTAACTAGAGTAAATGTACCTAAGTCAGAGTATATTAAAGGAATACGGTCTATGAAGGAAGTACACAATTCCTTATGGGGAGTCGAACGATACTTTAGCATTATTAGACTTATGGACAAAGTAAGCGAGATATGTATTGGATCATTACACTTAAGAGATTTAGCTATTATTTAATGAAAATGAAAGGCCAAGGAGACTAACTCCTAAACAAAGTTATGTAAGACTTCATGGTTTAATTTCTTCCCCAAAATGCCAAATGGGAAGCTAAGATCAAATTCTACCACCTTACTCAACAAAGCAGGTTGAATTAGTTTATATAAAAATTTTTGAAACTCATGTTACAAATATAGAACCTCGTCTCAAGTGATACTCTCATCCTATATTTAAATGAACAAAAGCCTTGCTAAGTTAGAGTTGGAACAATAAAGGGTATACAATGTTTCCAAGGTGATAGCCATTTCTAAAGGTCTAATGAAGTTTTAAATATATGAATTAAGATCTCCTATTAGTATTGACAAGGAGGAGAACATGACATAATTGTAGGTCCATGTGTACTAAAAAAAAGAGTAAGATGACGGAGAAGGTAATAAACAACAAAAAAGCTTATAGACTAGAATGTTACTTTTGTGATAGGCTACGTTATGCCAAAAAGTTCCTAAAGAAGGAACTTTTGACTACTCTAAAGGTAGATGACAAGTTAGATGATGAGGAGAAAGGTTAACTTGGCGCATTACATCTCCTTTATGTTGTGAATTCCTAAGAAAGGAGGAAGCATAGTGGCTTAATGTATATAGAAGTTTAGGTGTTTAAGAGAAAGATAAATGTCATGGTAGACATGGGACATCAAATTTGTTCATTTCCAAGGGGTAAAGAGAAGTGAAGCCCAACTCAAGATAGTAAATTCTAAGGAGACCCTGACGTTAAGTGTAATTAAAAGATGTGGAATTTAACATTGATAGTTGTGAGAGGAAAACTATATGGGTAATACTTTTGGGCATGAATGAGTTAAAAACTGCTCGTTACTTACCTAAGTTTGACTTAAGAACAGTAGAGTTGAACTCAAGTTCAAGTCACTCGAGTAGCTTACTAAGTCGAGTTCATGTTTCATAACGTTTAGCTTAGCTAGCTCATGAGCCTAATTGATAGGAATTAGGCTACTGGACTACTAACTCGCAGCCGAATTCGAAGATTAAATAGATTAGCAAGACAAATCCTTCTATTCCAGTCGACTCATGCGAAGCCAAATATCTCCTTGTTGACCCATTCTGCCTATCGAACCATGTGACTACCTATTTCTCACATGTTGTGTGCCGAGAGACGAAAGGTCGAGACAACAGCCCATCTTCATTCTCATACACACCTAGCCAATTACTTACTCAGCTGCACCCTTGCTGAGATGTCGAGAGAAAGAGTCTAAACTGACCAAGCTACCTCTACTCAAATAAGCAAGCTATCTGTACATTTTGTCTACATCTTCCAATGGCATTACTAATACAGTATCACCACGAGTATAATATCATGTGTAGAATCCGTTACACTAATGATTGCTTTCCTTATATATTCATTTTTATCCTTTTGTGTCTTGTACATTACTTCCTTAAGAAATGCCTTTTTTAGATAAGTTACCCTAACTTATGGATATATATACACTTGTAATTGTAGCTGTAGCTATAGCTATAGCTGTAACATATAAAGATTATCCTTAATACGCATGAGTATTTTCCTTTCTTGCGTAAACACTACTTGTTTACTCTCAGCATCACTTTTATCCTAACCCTTGAGTAAGGCTAAGTAGCAAGTAACCTTACTGGATCAATTCGTGCATCATATTGGATTATACCGTAAGTCCTCGGAAGTTCCATTTATGCGTCATATCCTCTAGAGCTATTTGTAGGTTTTGCTTACTTTTCATCCTCATTTGTCCCTTTTTACGCCATTCCCCATTATTCTTTTTAAGCTTTTTGCAAGCTTGGACCCATCTAACGATCAGCATTGTCTGTTCTTGGTCACAGTCAACAACATCTTGATATCAGAGCAGAGGTTTTGTATGAGTTGTAGTTGATTCTTTTAGAAGTTTTGATGTACTTTGTTTTGCGTAAGTGAAATAGAGTAAGTTACTATGTTCATTTTAGTTACTGTGTAAGCTAGTTGTTACTTTCCTAAAATGTTTGTTTGAACTTTGAATCTATAAAGGAAATGACAGACTCGAGTGTAAATGTTGGTATGGGAGATAACTATAGTAGAGTTGTCTGTTTTGTGGGTACGGAAACCAATGCATGATAACTTTGTGCATATATAAACTTAGATAAGCATGAATGACTTCAAGTGTACCCAAAACATGTTAAATGTGATATTTAATGCATAAAAGCCATATGAGAATGTTTCTTATACCTTATAGTGTGATATTTTTTGATAAACTTACTTAACAAGTTAATTTTATTCAAAAAGGCCATGTTAATTCTTATGTATTTAGCACTCATCTTACAAGATCATTCCTAATTCTCTTCTTAGAGTACAAAACCTTTCCTCACTCAAGGGTTTTGTGAAGATAGCAGCTATTTGATTGCTAGTGTCAACAAATTCTAAGGAAATATCATTGTTTTAAACATGATCACGAATAAAGTAATGTCTAATTTCTCTATGCTTAGTCCTAAAATGTTGAATTGGATTTTTGGTCAAATTGATAGCACTTGTATTATCACATCATATTGGAACATTGGTAAATTTTAAACCATAGCGAAGCAAAGTTTGCTTCATCCATAATATTTGAGTACAACAACTACCAGCTACTATGTATTCGACTTCAACAGTAGAGAGTACTACTGAGTTTTGTTTCTTTGAGTGCTATGATACTAATGAATTACCAAGGAAATAACATATCCCACTTGTCCTTTTCTGATCAACTTTGTAACCGGTAAAGTCAACATTAGAATATTCAACAAGATCAAGTGAGGTAAACTTAGGATACCACTAGCCGATTTCAATAGTACCTGCAAGATACTTAAAAATTCATTTGACCGCATTCAAGTGTGTTTCTTTAGGGTAAGATTGAAATTATGCACATAGACACACAACAAACATGATATTCGGCCTAGATGCAATTAAATATAGAAAACTTCCTATCATACCCCCTATACATCTTTTTATAAATGTTCTTTCCATTCTCGTCTTTATCAAGTTTTAGGGTGGTACTCATTGGAGTTGGCTTAGTTTTGCAATTTTCCATTTTGAACCTTTTTAAGAGTTCTTTGGTGTATTTGCCTTGGATAATGAAGGTTTCATTTTTAGTTTGCTTAACTTTAAGACCTAAGAAATAGTTGAGTTCTCCTATCATACTCATTTCAAATTCATTTTTCATATATTGGACAAACTCGTTAACTAAATCCATATGAGTGGCACCAAACACAATGTCATCAACATATATTTGAACAATTAGTATATGATCATTGTGTTGTTTAATAAATAGAGTTGTGTCAAGTTTCTGCCTAGTAAATTCATTCTTTATCAAGAAGTTACTCAATCTTTCATACCAAGCTCTAAGAGCTTACTTTAGTCCATACAAGGCTTTATTGAGCTTATATACATGGTTTAAGAATTCATTATCCTCAAAACCCGGTAGGTGCTCTAAATATACCTCTTCTTTGATGAAGCCATTTAGAAAGGAACTTTTAACATCTGTTTGATATAGTTTAAAGTCTTTATATGTAGCAAATGCTAAAAGCATTCTAATGACCTCTAATCTGGCAACTAGAGCAAAAGTCTTATCAAAATCAATTCCTTCTTCTTGGTTATATCCTTTTGCAACTAAACGTGCCTTGTTTTTTGTTACTATTTCGGTTTCATCTAACTTGTTTCAAAATACCCATTTGGTACCAATTATTGGTCTATCTTTTAGTTTAGATACTAAGTTCCATACCTCATTTCTAGTAAATTGATTTAGCTCTTCTTACATAACTTGAATCTAAAATTCATCTTTTAAAGCTTCATCTATATTTTTTTGTTCAAGTTAAGATAAGAATACTACATTACTTAGATTTTTAAGTGAGGCTCTAGTTTGCACCTTATTAGATGGTTCTCCTATTATTTGATCCTTAGGGTGATTTTTCACAAACGTCCATTCTCTAAGTAAACCTAAGTTAGAGTTGTTAACGATTTCATCTTGCCTAGAGAATTCCTTTTCAATTGAGTTAGATTGATTCTTGTTAAGATTAAGATTGTCCAAATGAGCACTAATGTTTTCTATTTCATCATTAGACTCTTCATATATACAAGTATCATCAAATGCAACATGAATCGACTCCTTTACAATAAGTGTTCTCTTCTTATATATTTTATAAGCTTTACTAGTAAGAGAATAACTAAGAAAAATACCTTCATCCGACTTTGAATCAAATTTTCCTAATTGTTCCTTTTCATTATTAAGAATGTAACATTTTGTTCCAAAAGGATGAAAATATGATATGTTAGGTCTTTTGTCTTTCCAAAGCTCATAAGGGGTTTTCTTAAGAATTGGTCTAATGAAAACATGATTTGATATGTAACAAGCCGTATTGACGACTCCGACCCAAAAATATTTAGGCAGGTTATTATCACATAACATAGTCCTAACCATTTCTATAAGGGTCCTATTTTTTCTTTTGGCAACTCCATTTTGTTGCGAAGTTCTAGGTGCCCAATAGGTATATTCTATTCCATTTTTATTACAAAAATCTTCCATACCAAGATTTTTAAATTCTCCCCCATGATCATTTCTTATAGAGACAATAGAAAGACTTTTTTCATTTTGAACCTTCTTACTATAGTTCAAGAACTCATTATAAGTTTCGTCCTTGTTAGCAAGGGAGAAGGTTCAAGTGTATTTAGTGAAATCATCAACTATGATCAAAGTGTATCTTTTCCCTCTCAAGCTTAAAGTTTAGGTTGGACCAAATAAATCCATGTGTAGTAGTTGGAGTGACCTAAAAGTTGAGATGACATCTTTTGACTTGAAAGATGACTTAGTTTATTTACCATATTGACATGCTTAACATATTCTATTTTTATCAAAACTAATCTTAGATAATCATTTAACAAGATTCCTTTTAGCTAGTTTTAATAAGATATCCATACTAACATATCCTAACTTTCTATGCTATAACCAACTATCATTATTTTGAGTAGATATATAAGTCTCAAGAGAGGATAAAAACATATTGAAGTCAATTTTGCAGATGTTTCTTCGTTTATATCCCTCAAAACAGATTTGGATATTATTAATGTTTTCAATAGAACACTTTGATGTATGAAAGATTACTTTATATCCCATGTCACATAATTGACTAATGCTAAGTAAATTATGTTTTAAATTATCAATGAATAACACATGCTTAATAGTAAGATCATTATTAATGCAAATGTTACCTTCACTAATAACATGAGCTTTTCGATTATCTCCGAAGGTCATGCTTTCTCCATCCTTTGAGTCTATAGATGTGAACTTGGATGAGCTTTTCGATTATCTCCAAAGGTCACGCTTCCTCCATCCTTCAAGTCTATAGATGTGAACTTAAATGTGTCTCCTGTCATATGTCTTGAGCAACCGTTATCCAAGATCCATTTGTTGCTGTACCTTAAAGGATCTTACAAAACAAGCGATTATCGCTTTGGTACCTACTTTAGTTTAGGTCCTTTAAGGTTAGTTGTTGCAATGTAAGCTTGTCTCTTAAGAACCCAAACCATTTTATTTTTGTTGCATAAGGAGAGATTACGATGTAATGAACATGTGTGAGCAACATGATCATGTCTTCCATAATAGTTACAAGTTTTATTTAATGCCTTAACAAAATAGCTTTTGTATGTTCTATACACATTCTCCATAATATAACTTATTCCGATTTTGTTTAAGCCTAACCTTTGTGTCCTAAGGATTTTATCCAGATTCTTTTCTCTATCTATGAATTTTGCCATTATTTTTCTTGAGTCATCTAAGCTAGTTCTTAGAATTGAATTTTTAATTTCAAGTCAACTTAATTTCTCTATCATACCTTTATCATTTTTTGCTACAAGTTTTAGTTCTTTTATTTACTTTTCAAAATTCTTGTTAACCTCTTTTAATTTGCTATTTTCATTTATCAATTCATTATTTCTAATACTTATCTCTATATTTTCTTTTGTCAATCTCTCATTTTTAATTTTCAAATATTCATTGTCTTCTTCTAATTCTTTTTTTTGCATCAACTACTTTATTGTATTCACTTTTGATAATATCAAACTCATCACCTACTTCGTTCATCATTTGCTTCAACACTTTATTCTTTTTTTGCACTTTTATGAATTCTTTCAATAAGTCATCATACATACTCCTAAGTTCATTAAAGGAGAAGTCATGTGAAGGAGAGTATACTTCATCATCATTGAGAGTCATGAAGCAAGTTTCATTATTAGAGTTGCTAAAGTCCCCATCACTCTAAATTGCTATCATAGCTTTCCTTTTTTACTCTTTATCGGCCTTCTTAAGTAATGGACAATATTGTTGAATATGTCCCGACTTTTGACAATTGTAGCATTTGATAACTTTTCTCTTTTCCTTTTTGAACTTAGAAGATGATCCATATCCATCCTTATCTTTCTTAATCCTTTTATTGAATTTTATGAACTTTCTAAACTTCTTTACCAACATTGTGATCTCATCATCATCTTCACTTTCTTCATCACTTGAGTTTTCCTTTGTAACTTTTAGAGCAATTGTTTTTTTTTTTTTTTCTACACTTTTCTCCTTGTCTCTTTACCATCTCATGTGTCTTAAGTATTCTAAGGAGTTGTTCTTTTGTCATTTCATTAAGATCATGAGCTTCCTCGATCACAGTTTTCTTAACTTCCTAATCTCTTGACAAAAACCTAAGAATTTTAGAATTTATTTCAAAGTTAGTAAATGTTTTTCCAAAAACACTCAATGGATTGATGATATTAATGAATCTATTATGCATCTCATTAATTGTTTCGTTTGGATCCATTCTAAAGTTTTCAAATTGTCCACACAATAAGCTTATTTTTGTATCTCTTACTCTTCTAGTTCCTTCATATGTGCTTTATAATTCATCACATATTCCTTTGGCACTTTTACATGTATATATTCTATTGAAATCATTTTCATTTATGGTACAATGCAAAATATCCATAGTAACTTTATTTAGATCAAGTAATTTCCGATCATCATCCGAGTAATCTCTTTCTTCTTTTCCTTCTATCTTAAATAGTCCTTGGTTAACTACATGTCATAGTAGTCTATTTTGTGCTTTCATGAATATAGACATCTTGCACTTCCAATATGGATAATTGCTACCAGTTAAGAGAAGAGGCCTATTAATTGCTTGTCCTTCTAAGAAGCCTAATGCATTAGATGCCATGATCTTTACTCTAATATGCAATTAAGCAAGTGATTAGAAACTAGCTCTGATACCAATTAAAAAACACTAGGCTAAACTTAAGAGAGAGGAAGAGGGGCGTAAATTGAGTTTTAAGTATATATTACAATTCTTTTTCGATACAAACAACTAAATGTAATAATAAGATTAATCAAAGCAACAATAAAATAATAATAAATGCGGAAATTTAAAGAGATAGGGATAAAGAAATTTAAAGAGATAGGGATAAAGAAGATCAAACTATCCCTTAGTCTCTACAGACATACAATGCCTCTAACTGAAGACTTCACTTCACTTTGTTGATTTCATAACCTAATTTCTCCAAGAGCTATATAAGCTTGCATAATCTCTTTTACACACAACTAACTCAAATGTATCACTTCCTTCACTTAAGATTACAAATGTGAGGACTTTCATGCACCACAACTATGTCTCTTTTTGTTTAATAGCAAATAAGTGTATAAGAAACTAAAGAGAAGTTAAATAAGCTTAAGAATGTAAGAGAATGTCTTTAAATTGCAGTAGAATATCAGATCTTCAAAGCCTTTGGTCTAGTTGTTGAGCTTTTATAACAATTCATTAAATTCTTCCCGTTACCATATATTAAATGCTCTAACAGCTACTTAAATCTGACTTACTGACATGAATACTATACCGACAAGAGAACCGGCAAGCTGGCTCCTCCAGGCCAATGAGTTTTTCTTTGTGTTTTTCAGGGCTTTATACTGTCAGCTTGGTTCTATCTTGAGTCGGTAAGCTAAATATCAATTGAAAATTCTTTTCACACACAACAAATGAATACTCTTTGCATTATAACTTTAAGATCATTTGATCACCACTCAAAAGGTTAAATTTCTTATAGAGATAATTAATATATTTAATCATTAAGCAAGCGAATTGATCTTATTCAACTATCTCAATATAATCAAATAATACTTAGTTTAATCATTCGCTTATTTTGTTCTCTTTAAAAACATGTTTAGATACACTTTTTGTTTTGTTCTCATCAAAATCAAATAAACCTTAGGTTCAACATTATCAATACAAGGATTACAAGAAAGTGAGAACCGTTGCCATTGAGTTCTCTAGATATGTCGTCATGTGATGGAAAAATTTTTAAGCCATAAGGAGATAAGAGGGCTACCAAGAGATTAACACTTAGCTTGAGATGAAGAGGATACTCAGAAACATGTTCGTATTGGAAACTTATCTTCAAGATACTTTCACTAGGCTTTAGGTGCTGAGACAAGGAGGCTAAACTGTTGGCAAGCATGTTTAAGAATTTCAAATGCTTATGATCCATAGTGAAGTAGAGGAACCACCAGCCTGAACAGTTTCAAGATTCATTACTGGGTTGAGAGGTAACATTCGAGACATTGTAGAACTCCAACGATTTACGACAATAGACAAGGCCATTAGAATAGCCCAAGGAGTAGAAAGGCAAAAAAGGAGCCGGGTACCAACCAGTATGTCGACTAGCCGACCCGGACAAGTAAGTCACCAAGCTCAGTTAAGTATCGAGTTGAAAAATGGATGTCTGAGCCGAACTAAAGGGCTGACCTAATACTAAAGAGCCAACCCAAACTTATGAGAAGAGGTAAGGGCCTGGTAGGAAAATGAGCTAAATCAGGTGCTTCAAGTACTAAGGGTTCAGACATATGGCTGCTCAGTGCTTGAACCAATGGATGATGGTTATCAAAGGAGACATCTCGAAACTCGAGGTAGATAGCACTAATGAAGAGCATGAGGAAGAGGATGTCTCTATCGAAAAAGAACTAATTGAAGAAGATGTGTTTGCTAAGGACTTAGACTAGTTACTTATGGTTGTTTGATGTACTATGAACATGGAACCCTCATGAGATGAGGAGCAAAGAGAGAATTTGTTTCATACCACTTATAAGGTGAACGATCAAGTGTGTGCTCTCATCATGGATAGTGGAAGTTGCACCAATGTCGCATCGACTGATCTTATTACAAAACTGAAGCTGTTGATTGTTGCACATCTGAGACCATACAAATTGTACCAGTTGAGTGAGAAAGGAGCATTATATGTTACTTGGCAAATACTACTGCCGATCACTATAGGGAATTAGTCAAACCATATTCTTTATGACGTGTTGCCCATGTGTGCTTCCCATGCGTTATTAGGTATACCGTGGCTGTTTGATAGAAAAGTTATCCATGATGACTACAAGAATACGTACATGTTCGAGAAGGATGATCGGAAGATAACACTAAACTTGATGCTACCTAGAGAAGTTAACAAGTTACAGATAAAACTTGCTCACAAATAAAGAATCCGAAAGGCCATAAATGCTAACAAGTCGACCTTCATGTTAGTTAGGTGCCTATTAGAAATGAAGGAGCAGGGTAAACTACCCTAGGAAATCAAAGAGTTGTTGGATGAGTATGATGATCTGTTCCTAAAATAGTTACCTAAAAGGTTATCCCCAACTTGAAGCATAAAGTACCGCATTGCCGTAGCACCTGGTACCGCATTGCCGAGTAAGCCAACCTATCAGATGAATCCCAAACAGGCTGTTGAGCTCCAATGACAAGTCAATAAGTTGCTAGAGAGAGGATATATGAAGGAAAGTCTCGGTCCTTTTATTGTACCAGTGCTTCTAGTGCCAAAGAAGGATGAAACCTAATGGATGTGTATAGATAGCCACGTCGTGAACAAGATTACTATCAAGTATAAGTATCTTATCCCAAGGTTGGAAGATATGCTAGATGAATTGATTAGAGCCAAGATTTTTAATAAGATGGATCTTAAGTCTGGCTACCATCAAATTCGTATGAGGTCAGGAGACGAATGAAAGACTGCATTTAAAACTTGGCATAGACTCTATGAGTGGATAGTCATGTCATTTAGCCTATCAAATGCCTTGAGCACTTTTCATGCCATTGATGAACCACGCATTAATATATCTGATTGGAAAGTGTGTCGTAGTGTATTTTGATGACATATTGGTCTACAGTGTCAACATGCCAAGCTACTACGAACATCTACGAGAAGTATTGGATGTCCTTTGTGCCAAGAGACTATTTAGCAATCTCAAAAAGTATTGCTTTTGCCAGGAGGAAGTGATATTCTTGGGTTATATAGTCAGTGGAAAAGGCTTACGAATGAACGATGAGAAGATTCGAGCAATTGTAGAGTGGCCAACTCTTCTTACTTGTGCTAACGTAAAAAGTTTCTATGGACTGGCTTCATTCTATAGATGATTCATCAAGAATTTCAGCACCCTCGCCACGCCTCTTACTAAACTCATGAAGAAGAACACCGACTTTTGATAAGGAGAAAGGAAAGAGAAGAGCTTTGTCGAGATAAAAGAGAGGTTGACCTCCGCCCCAGTGTTAGTTCTATCTTACTTCAAGAAAATATTTGAGCTGGAATAGGCACTATGTTAATATAGGAAGGTTGACCAATTGCCTTGCATAATGAAAAGCTCAGAGGACCACAATTAAATTACTCCATATATGACAAAGAACTCTTGGCACTAATCTGAGCACTACAAGTATGATAGCATTATCTACTACCGAGAGAATTTATCATCTACACTGACCATAAATCTTTGAGGTACCTCCGAAGTCAGATGAAGTTATCGAAGCAGTAGGCAAGATGGGTTGAAGTTCTTGAAGGATTCAATTTCGTGATCAAATATAAGTAGGGAAAGAGCATTGTAGTTGCAGATGCTCTTTTGAGGAGATATGTGCTTTTAACCGAATTGCAAACCAGGCAAACCAGGTTATTTGGGTTTACAAGTATCAAATAACAGCATTTTAAGGATTCATATTTTGGACCCATAATCATGCGATGCATTGATGGAAGAACGGTGGATGAGTATCAAGTGGAGGATGATTACTTGTTCCGAGGTGAAAAATTATGCGTGTTAACTTGTTCACTATGGGAACTATTGATCAAAGAAGCCCACAGTAGAGGGCTCTTCGGATATTTTAGAGAAAGAAGGACCTATGAACTGTTAAATGGTCAATTCTTTTATCCAAAAATGAGGAGAGATGTGTACCAAGTTGTCGAAAGTTGTGCCGTATGCAAGAAGGCTAAGTGCTACGCCAAGCAAGGGAAAGCAATACCTTTGCCTATCCTAATGAAGCCGTAGACTAAATTGAACATGGACTTTATTCTCGGATGAGCATGGACTACTCGAGGCAAAGATTCTATAATAGTCCTCGTGGATCGATTCAGCAAAATGGCACACTTCGTGCCCTGCTATATTGTTTGTCTTTTCTTGCAGCAGATTATGCGGATATATGGTATGTTAAGAAGTGTTGTCTTTAATAGAAATCCGAAGTTCTTGAGCCATTTTTAGAAGACCTTGTGGTGTCGCATGGAGACCAAACTACTATTCAATACTTCATGTCACCCCCAGACTGACAACTAAACAGAGGTAGTCAATCACACTTTAGGATCATTGCTCTGAGCTGCAATAGGCAAGAACTTAGCTGATTGGGACGTCTGCTTACTAGTGGTCGAGTTCGCTTACAATCGAACAGTGTATGACACCACTGAGCCATCTCCCTTCGAAGTGGTCTATGGTTTCAATCTCGAGTTGCCCCTCAACCACACCCCTATACCTACACTTGTGCAAGAGGACCCTAATGCCTTGGCTAAGGCACTATCCATCCAGCACATCTATGATAAAGTCATTCAGCACATCGACTAAGCTATTAGAAGAATGCAAGAGAAGACCGAGGGTAGGACAACTAAATAATTCCAGCTAGAAGACTTAGTATGACTGCACCTCAGTAAGAAACGGTTCCCAAACAAGAGAAAGAACAAATTATTTGTAAGAGCTGAAAGACCTTTTAGAATCCTCTAAAAGATCAATGACAATGCTTATAAGTTAGAGTTACCCGAGGACTATAGGGTTTATGACGCCTTCAACACTACTAACATCAGTCCATATCACTTTGATGAAGAGCTGAACGAAAACCATTCGGATTTTATCCTAAATCCAAAACAACCCAAAGAGAATAATCGGAATCAAGCTATCGAGCTACTGACCCACAGTCGAGCCCGAGGACTAAAGGAACTGGCAAGACAAATCCTTTTGATCCAATCGACTCATGCGGAGGTCGAATATCTCATTATCGACCCATTCTACCTGCCGAGTCATGTGACTACCTATTTCTCGCATGTTGTGTGCCGAGAGGTGGAAGGCTAGGATAACAACCCATCTTTATTCTCATATACGCCTGGTCAATTACTTACTCGGCCACACCTTTGCTAGGATACCGAGAAAAAGAGTCTAAACTAACAAAGCTACCCTAACTCAAACAAACGAGCTATCTGTACATTTTGTCCATATCTTCTAACGGCATCACCCATACAGTATCACCACATGTACAGTATCATGTGTAGAATCCGTTACACTAATGATTGCTTCCTTTGTATATTTATTTTTACTCCTTTGTATCTTGTACATTACTTCTTTAGGAAATGCCCTTCTTATCTTCTCCTTTTTGGACAAGTTGTCCTAACTTATGGATATATATAACCTTATAACTATAGCTGTAACATATAGAGATTATCCTTAATACACTTGAGTGTTTTCCTTCCTTGTGTAAACACTACTTGTTTACTTTTAGCATCACTCTTACTTTAACCCTTGAGCAAGGCTAGATGACGAGTAACCTTACCGGACTGATTTATACGTCATATCAAATTATGTTGTGAGTCCTCGAAAGTTCCATTGGTGCGTCATATCTTTTGGAACTGTTTATGAGTTCTTCTTACTTTTCTTGTGCATTCATCCCTTTTTACACCAATCCCCATTATTCCTTTTAGCTTTCTATAAGTTTAGACCCATTTAGCTATCGGTCTTATCTGTTCTTGATCATGGTCTGCAACACTAATCAAGCTTGAATTAAGGATAAATATCAATTGAGTTTGAGTTAAGTTTAGATGTGAATAGTATCGAATATAAAGATGAAATACATTTGTGATAAATCAAAAATATGTTTTAGATAATTTAAGCTTAAATGAGCTTTGTTGATAACATTTTTTAATAAATAGGTCTTGAGCTCAACTTCTAGAGCCTATTCAAGTATACATATCTAGTCACGTATTATAAAAACTAGATAAGACTCCCAAGTAAGAAGATCTTTTTTCATTCTCTCATTTTTATTTCTCTATAATTCTACTTTTATGATAAGAAAGTTGACTTAAGTATCGAAACAGTCATATCGAAACATCATGTAGTATACTTGATAGCCGTGTTTTTATTTTGTAGGTCCTCATATATAAAAATAAAAATCAACGTTCAACATTTAGCTGCGTCCATAGAAATCGACAGTTTTTTAATAGATTCCCAAAGTTCTGAAATTTCTGGATAATTCGTTCCGTTATCAGTTTTTACAAAATTGTTGGCTATCTTTGGTGTTGATTTCTTCTCCATGGCTAGTCAGACTTTTTCATGGTTTAACAAGGGACTACGATTTCTCGGGTCTTCTTTCTTTTTACTCGGCCAACTTGATATGTTTAATTAGCGAAACAACATGTGTCCACATGTGATTATATCTTGCATGCGTTTTTTAAGATTCTATAAAAAAAAAGCCGGAAATCTAGGTAAATACGCTTACAGTTTGTTGGCATCTTTCCATCTCTTGAATTTCTTTTCCTTGTTGCTTAAAACCTGGACATTGATATTTCTTTTTTCAATACACACACAGTTACTACAGCTTGATTTGAATGGGCAGTTTCTATAATTATGCGGTTTAATTTTATCTCTCCACGCCTGTTTGGACCATACATATTGGAAAACCACCTTTGGTAAAGGGCCAAATTGTTACTTATTAAATTCCATGGTGTCCCGATTACCTTCTATAATGTTATATATAAATATAAAATTTATCCCTTTCTAAAAATAATAAAAACATTATACAATAAATTGAACTTGTCAGTAATCTTTTGAAAAATATTTATGAAAACCACAATCTAATGGCAAGTGTATCGGTCAATTTATAATATATGATGAGTACCAAGATTGTATTTTGCGGTAAAGGAAATATTAAAGTTTAAAAAGATAACTAAGTACTAGATTCTATAATTTCTACTCTAATCTAGGCAACCAATTTAATAATTTTAAGGGAAAGAATATGCAAGTTATTTAAATAAAAATAAAAACTACAATTGAATTAAACATAAATTTTAGCAATTTCTCGATATTAAAATATGGATTTCTTTATAAAAGATGTATGAACAATGAATAACCAATCGTTTAAAATCATTGTGATCATGCTGTTTGAGTATTTATAATAATTTAAACATGGATTTTACTTATACTCAAAATTTAGCCAACTCTCGTTTCATAAATTTTATCATGTAACAGGAATCTTGTATTATCAATATCTCATTTATACTATCGGTTAGCTATTCAAGTTTTATCATCACTTAAATAATTATGGTAGACTAACCGAACAGCTGCTCAAGCTCGAGCCTTGCTGGGACACATCCAAGCTACTGCACTTTAAGTAAAAGCCTCTTTTAACTAATTTGTGTAAGCTCCATGCAGCTGCACAGTAACCTTGAATTCCCGAACTCCGAGCAAACATAGACGCATGTTTATTTGCTTCCCTCGCACTCGCTGAGCTATCTTGAGCACCGTGGTTATTTGTTGAACTCAACACACACATAGATAAAATAGAGTACGTGCCGAATAGACCAAAGTCCAAGTTTCCATCCACAGCGTGGAGCTGCTCAAATTCGTGCACCATGCTTTAAGAAGGCTGAGCAAATCCAAAGCAGTAATGCCGAGATAAGTTTCCTAGCCACCAACCCAGTTTCTTTACTCGTCGAGCTCCAAGCCATTTCGAACCCGAGTGAAAGAAGAATGGCAATGCCAAGTCACGACAATTTATCCATGTTATCAATCCAAACCGCGGTTATCCATACGAATCAGAGCACAACAGCAGTTCTTATCATGTTGGGATCCAACTATGACCAACAATAATGAAAGATCATGCCGAGCACTATGAATTGCAATACATTTGTGCCAAGCTTTCAATGAAAACCAAGCGCATAAAGCCAGTAGCAAAGCCAAGCAAGATAGCATGTTTGAATATGAGCTGCACAAACCCAAACTACTGGATGTGCTCAATTCAAGATTCAAGTTTACCTGCCAAGCTTCTCCACTCAAGCACGGTCCAAACAAAAGACTCGGGTTGTTGAGCTAGATACATCTGACATTTCCCAAGTTCCATGTGCACGGAATTTTCATGCCAAATTGTCCAAGTATTGTACGATCTATAACGAGTCCGAGCTTACTCCGGCAAGTTGAGCAAGTCTGAGTAAATCAAGTTACAAACACAAGCTCCCAGCAGCTTATACCACGGATCCGGTATCGAGCAGTCCGTTCTATAGAAGCTCGTAGTAACAACCCGAGCTTTCGTCCACCATGCCGAGTTACTTGGCTCCATACCACGCTATCAAGCTTAGCATCAAACTGAGAAGCTGCTGCAACAAGTCTATAAAGTAAGCCCATGAAGTACGCTGAACCCCATCACCAAGCTTTGGTAAATCAATGCCAAACTGCCGTTCTTGCATGGCGCAGTCAAGCTCATAAAACCGAACTAACTTCCACAGTGAGAAGTTCGAGCTGTCCCGAGCAATAGCTGCAACGCTGAAACTACTCCAAGCTCGGATCATCTTGCCGAGATATTTAGTCTATCATTGACGAGCAAAACCGATGAGCTCCTAGCTTAGTATAGGTGGGGAATGCACTTCCCGAACAACTAGAGCAGGGCCGAGCTTCAGATAAGCCAAAGCCCGGGCTTTATCTTCCTTAATAGCCTGAGTTTTGGCCAGCAAAGGATGCCGCCCGCGACAACATTACGTCAATTTGATCAGATGTGTGACTAACATACCGAGCTATCATATGATCGGAGCATGCTGTACTACCCATCTTTATTTTTTGCCGAGCTGTTAAATGCTAATCCCGAGCCTTTCATTCGCCCACTAATTCGAGTTGTACTGCTGAGTAAGTCACTATAGTGTGTTGTGTCGAGCTACAACATATCACTGCAGTGACTAACTTGTGGCTCGAGTATTTGTCCATAACTCCACGACCAAAGTGTCCAATCAAGCCTTTGGAAGTAAACAAGAAGGACAGCAGAGCTCTTATTCCCCTATCATTTACACGGACAAGCATTACACGAGTATGGTCAAGATTGCCGAGCAGCACCAGTTGGACATAACCAACTCAAAGTAACTAAATAAAATGAAGTTTGAGCGTCCCATTCACCAAGTCGTTGATAGAATCCAAGCTCAACGCAAGCTTTAAGCAAATTCTAATCAACAATTCCTTTGAGCATTCCACCATAATGCCAACCTTCAACACAAGGCGGTTGAGCTTCACTGAACCGAATTCTGAGTTGCCTTCTTGATAACAAGCTCGACCAAAATGCTTCCATGAGCGAGCTCGACTCCAGGTGGATGGCAAGTTGAAGCTTTACATATTTGAAACGTCCACCAAGTTGAAAATCAACAACATCAGCTAGCTGTCCGAGCATCACCAAACAGGGAAAGAGATCCTAGATGCCCCCAAACTTAAAATCAAAGCTCCTTTTGACTAAGCTCCATTGATTTAAGTCACAAGTCTGACTTCTCTTCAACTAACCGGTGTGGCATCTTGATTGACAGAAACATATAGACGAACAATTGCGACAGAGCTAAATTCTAGAGTCCGAGCTAATCTAAAGAATTAGCAGTTAACTTCAATTTTGGAATGGACTGAACCGAATAGCTTACTCCAACTGCTCCCAATTTACTGAAGTAATTGGAAACGTCTAGCTTGGTAAAAGTACTCTCAGTGCAAAAAGTTAGATATGTCTGCCGAGAGGCAAATGTTCCAGCAAGATCACTTCATTCATTCGCACGGTCCAAGCACTTTTGAACACCTTCAACTAAAATCGCAAAATGCCGACCATTATGCTTGTTAATGAGACGAATGCTGTTTTTCAAACGAGAAACATGTCTCTAGCTCTCAGTTAAGTAACCTCCAACTTGAAGTGTCCTCCCGTATTTATTGTAGTACATCATTGCCGAACTGAGTACTTCGGCAACTTACGAGCCGTGAATCCATACGTCGTTGCCGAGCCGATCATCTCCTTGCTACAATGTTGAAGCTTTGGCCGTATACTAGATGATTTGGGCCATTCACACTGATCTGATGTGCATAGCTGTTGTGTTGTTCTTCTCTAACCCCCAAACAATTAGTGAAGTCAACAAAGGAACTAAGCTGAGGCCAAGTTGCCTTCGACCCCATTCAGTTAACCTGAGCTCCAATTCGCTTTGCCCACGCTCGCCGAGCTCTATTGAGTATCTTCGATTACTTATTGAGCTCTCCCTCCTGTCGTCGAGCGACATTTATTTCAGTGGACAACCGCATAAGCTCTACACAATTATTAAGCCGAACTCCTTCAGACTTCATAGCATACGAGCAGTCCACAATTTGAACTGCATCAACAATTACAGCGGCTTTTTTTCTAAAGCTCCAGCTTGTGAGCAACTTAAAGGATAGCCGAGTCCTTCCCCGTATGAAGTGGAGTTGTCCATAATTGCTACAGCAAGCCTTAACAAGGCAATGTTGAGCTCCAAGCGTTGCTCATCCGAGCTTCTCACAGCTTGTAAATCCGGCTCCTGTTTGTGTGAACACATTTCTAAAAAAATCAACGTAAAGGACAAATGCACAGACTATGTGTCTAACACACAGGCAAATGGTGTGGCCTAACTTGATAATTAAAAAGCTGAACTGTTTGCAGATTGTGTCTATTTAGCCACTTACTCCCAAACAAAGATGAAATATAACTGGTTGCTTTTCATTGGCTATTTATTTTTTCAAGACATGTGTCTTTAAGCTTTATGCCATTCTGTTATTGATATTCACATTTAATTTTTAGTTTCTACACTAAGTTTTATTCGTTCGCATTCATGACAATTTATGTAACTCTTAGCAAATTCATTTCAACTTCCCATTGGGACAATAACTTAAAAACAAATCGAGGCTAAAGAAACACCCCTCATTTTGAGCCTACGCACAATGAACAAGGAGTTAATATAAACTTAATTGCTTTGTCCAATAAATAGACAACGAGCTGCTTGAAAGCCTTAATCCATTAAGCGGTGATAAGTAAAATACTCTAAGTCCTACAACTTGCATAGATGACGAGTGCATAAGTCCAAAGTCCTATACGTTAATGGATTAGAAGCCGGTTAGCTTATTTTACGGCTTTACTTAGCATAAGTCATGCCCAGCTTAGACTACTAGTATACTTTTCCAATCTTTTCAAATACACTGGCCTCTTTAGGTGCTCCAGCCTTTTCAAGCTCTCACATTTTCAAGTGTGCCAACATCCATAAATGCTCTAATCACTCCTAACTTTTGCCTCTTTAAGCCTTTGCTTCTTTAACCATCTTAGCCTCTTCAAGCCCCAAATTACAAAATTTTACTGAGCTCCAACAAAATTGATCTCTCTAGATACTCTCTTTACTGAACTTGTCATCAAAGAAAGTGGGAAGCAAATGCTAATAGCATTTTTTACTAGATAAGCCGAAGACCTAAATCAATAATATTGAGACTTGAGCCCAACTCCTAAGACCCACCTAAGTACATATATCTAGTCACTCACTATAAATATCAGATAAGACTCCTAAGTAAAAGGGCCTTTTTTTATTTTCTCACTCTTCTTATTACTCTACAATTCTATTTTCATAACAAGAAGGCTAATTTAGGCATCAAAGTGACTATACCAGAACACCTTCTGGTATACCTCGTAGCCATGTTTTTTAGGTACTTGCATACTAAAACAAAAATCGATAGTTAACAAGCTTAATCAAATCAAAGTCAAGCTTATTGGGTATGTCACTTCAAGTCAAGCTTGAGCTCAAAACTTAGAGCTCAATTCAATTCTAGTTGAACTCAACTCTAAAATTTTGAATCATTCTTGAGCTTGAGCTCAATTTTGTATCATCTTAACTGAACTTATTTATAATCATATTAGTCCCTATAAATAACTTTGAGTTTATGATTAGTATGAACTTCTTAGACAGGATCAAAGTTATTATTCTTCTTTAGTTTGTATTTATATGCTTAGTGGGAAGTTTCAATGTATAATCCCATTAATTAAGAAGATTAGCTAAGAGACAAAGTTCATTGTGGTAACGCAAAACATAAAGGAGGATAAAACAATTAAGTAGCATTATCAAAGGGAGAAGAAGGTCTACCTTTAGGTTGGGTTAAGGGAACTTTAAAGGAAGTCTATAGTATGAATTGATGAAGATTTAAATCACACGAATTGTTAAAGTAGGTTAAAGTCCATTAAGAAGGGACATACGAAGACAAAATGGAGAATTACCAGGGAATGCCATCATTACCTAAAGGATAGAAACATTTGTCAAAAATTTGAGCCAAGCATGGAGAAGCATAGAAACAATCAAGGTCTATGTTCAAAATTGATTGTTATTAAAATTTTCAAAAGTTTTCTTTTTTGGCCAAAAATTTTTTTATTGACGTTATAAATCCTTTTTGGTCAAAACCAAGATTTCCCCTCAATTGTTCAAAGCGATAGCAAATGGACAGAATTAGTTACTTAAACCTAATCCAAGAAGATTCTTAAGGTTCTTATCATATTCTTTCATGCTTTCAGTTATCTTCATCTTCTCAAGCTTCTAATTTGACTTAGCTTTTTGCTTCTTTCTTCTTTATTCAATTTTAGATTCTTGATGTATTTGATTCTTTGCCTTTTGTATTATTAATTTCATTTCTTCATTTATCTCATCTAATTCTGCTTATTTATTAAATTATTTATTCTTCTTTATCCTTCATAAGTCTTAGTACCCTTTTTTCCTTCAAAAGTTCATCTTTTGCTTTTGCTTAAGTATATAAATTTTGCTTCTTCTTTGGAAACACCTAAGTAACTAATTAATGAATACAAAAGAGTTAATTGTTATTATTAAAACTATTATAGAAGACTTAACAGCTCTCTTTAGTGGACAATGCGGCTACTTTTTTATATGAAAGGCTCTTATCTTGTCATATTTAATGTTAGATTTGTAATTAGGGAAAAGGAATTAAATATTGTAAAAAACAAAAAAAAAATTTACAAAAATATGGTTCTAGGAAAAATATTTCCAAAAAATACAATACCTAAATTCGGCTTTTGAAAAGCTGGATTAGTGTTACACTAAATTCAACTTTTCAAAAGCTGAAGAGAAACTGCGCAACTGAAGGAGGAAGAAGAATCTGTGAATTTAGGGCTAATAGAAACAACTTTTCAAAATCCAATTTTATATGTGAATTTAGGGCCGATAGAATCAAAAGCTAATTTTACTAAATTCACATATTCTTCTTCCTCCTTCAGTTATACAATTTCTCTTCTCTCTCTAAAGCCTAACCCTAACACATACTTCGCTTTAATCCCCTCATTTAGGTTTTTTTTTTTTTTTTTTTTTTGCATCAAACCAAGGTCAACAATCGCAATCCCATCACTCCACATTACTCCGATATTTGGATTTTGTGAGTTTTATGAAGATTTACGCAGGTTTCTCATGTTTTCTCTCTTTAGAACCATTAGTGCAATTCAAGGTATTTCTCTCTTCAATCTATCTTTTCTTATAGTACATTGTGTGTTTTAGGTAATGGGATATGTTGTTATGTTGATATAAGTAGTTATATGGCAGTTTTTTTTATATATATAGTATAGGTATAATTTATAATAAGTATGTATACATATATGTGAGTTTGTGTGTGTAATTACAATGTATATGCATATTGTATTTGTTTAAATGTATGGTTTAATATGAATGTGTAATTAGAATGACGGATTGTATGCAATGTATTGTATAAGTTAGTTCGATAAATTGTAAAAACCGTGTTAAGCTAGTTCAATAAGTTTTTTAAAAAATGTGTTACATGTATAATTAGTTCAAGCTAGTTAGATAATTTGTAAATGACCAAGTTATATGTATAATTGGTTTAAGCTAATTGGATAATTTATAGAAATTGTTTATATGTATAAGTAGTTGTTATCAGAACTTATAGATATTACAAGAGACCAACCTAAGGTATGATAAGGTAGTTATGAATTAATAGTAATTAGCAATTAAACATTATCTACATGGTTCTTTGAAAAGCCATCTTCAACGATGGTCGAATGCTAATGTGAACTTGTATACAAATAATTGCTAGATGTAGACAGGTTTGAAAATGAGTGAAGTACAAGTGATTTGCCATACGAATGGTTGTACTGTGGAAGGAGAGAATGGGATTTATTATGACAGGTAACCAATGATAATAGTTGGGGTTCTACATGAGGTAAGATATCAATAGTTGGTCGGCATCATTTGTAATCATATTCAGGTTGATTTAACCACACATTAGGATGAGATGATCCATTGGTGTCCTATTGTTGGAGCTAATAAGGATTATTTTTGTGTTGTACCGTGAATGATGACTATGATGTTCAACAAATGTTGGCATCATGCTAAGAACGTGGTAGGGTTAATAGGTCTCTTAAGCTGTATATTGAGATTCATAAAGTTAATTTTCCTACTGCTGTTGTTGAGTACAATGTACTATAGGAGAATAATATTGACTGTTAGGTTGTAACTCAAGTGTAGATATCCCAACCTATCTTAACAAATCAAGATGTAACTGGGAATTGAGACTTTCCCAATCCCGATATTCTTCCCATGAATGAAGGTAACAAGGAGATAGATATTGAAAACAATATGCCATGTGAAGAAGTATCTGAGGGCGAAGATGATATGGATTTGGAAGATGAAAATGGAAGAGGCAATGATTCGCTTCAAACCTTATATGAGCCACGTGGGTCAGGTATGAAGAATGATTAGCAAAGTAGATTCCTGAGTAATGTGGATGTAGTCGGGAGTTCATAACCCATGCCATTCTATGATGCTAACGTAAACAATGGGTTTGACTCATTTAAAGATAGCATGAATGATTAGAGCTTCATTAATGAATTTAAGATAGGTATGCAATTTCCCAAAAGGAGAATTTGCAATGCGTAGTGAAAATGCACCATGTAATAAACCACTATGACTATGTTGTGGTAAAGTTAGAGCCAAAACTATGGTCCATTAAATGCGTCCATGGCAATAAAGGTCATAAATGGAGGCTTTGTACATGCCATAAAAAGCAAGTTGGTTGTTTTGTAATTACTTGGTTTAAGGTTCCACATACGTATGTTAACCCTATTGTTAGCCAAGACCATCCATAATTAGACTTGACTACCTTATCTCGATGTATTATTATGGAGGTACAAGAATACCTAAGTGTTAAGATAAAACATCTAAGAGCAACAATTCGTGAGCAGTTTAAATACATTGTACACCTTAAGAGAGTTCATAAGGCTAAGCATAAAGCAATTGAATAAGTTTATAAGAAGCAGGAGGAGTCTTGTGAAGTGCTCCTTATACTACTATATGCCATGTAAGAGGCAAATCCAAGCATGATAGTTAAGTCGAAGTGGATAGAAAGCAACACTCTAAGCCATGTGTTTTTTGATAAAGTGTGTTGGGCCTTTGGACCATACATTGAAGCGTTCCTCCATTGATGATATGATGATATACTATGCTTGATTTATAAGACAACTCGTAGCTCTGTTAATAAGATGCTTGTTTAATAGTCGATTTACTTTCTTGTAGGCCTGTCATAACAATTAATGAAACTTTTTATACGAGAAGTTTAAACACAAGCTTCTCATCGTGATTGGGGTAAACAATCAAACCACATTGTACCATTAAGGTTTGCATTAGTAGATGAGGAGTGCCTAGACAATTGGGGGTGGTTTTTGAAGTGTATACTCATGCACTCATAAAGGATCATACAAACATATGCCTGATATCAAAATGCCATGCTAGCATAAAGTCTGTTGTAGAGGGCAAGAATGCAATGTTACCAAATAGTTGGCCATGATGCTAGTACATTCATCATATGGCTAGCAATTTCAATACTTAAGCCAAAAATAAGGAGTACAAAGACTTAATTAAAAAGGCTGCATTCTAGGTACAACCCCATAAGTCTTGTGGATAATATAATGAAGCTCACACGATGAGCCCACACACTAAACCATACTTCAATGGCTTACACCTAAAGATGTAGACATTAACATACAATGATGGGGCCCATTTTAGTATTGGTATTACTACTATTGCTAAGAGTTACAACACCATGAGAGATGCTAGGAACTTACTTGTTGCAACACTAACGAAGAAGAAGTTTTACAATTGTAATGATTATTTTAATAAGAGGAGTGTTGAGATTTCTGAGGAAATGGGTGAGGGTAAATTGTTGACTAAATTTGCATAAAGTAACTAGTGGCCAACTATGTTGTTATCTTTAACTACAAAAATAGGTATTTGAAGTCATAACCACTCCTTACCCTATTGTGCATAGCCAAAAGGGCGAAAATAGCCATACGATTATGTTAAGGACACATCGGATACTTGTAATGGGTAGCAAATCTATAAGATCCATTGTTCTCAAGCAATGGCAGTAATGGGGAAGATGTGAATGGATAATGTTACACATGTAGGTCATTAGTATACATGGAAACATCAATTGTAAGTTTATGCAAGTTCCTCCATGCCTTGTGCCGATAAGTATGAATGGCTCCCACTTAATATTCCTGTGTGGTACCCCCATTACAACTTTTGATAGGGTTAGAAAGCATGGGAGGCCATAGGAGAAGTGAATTTAAAATGAGATGGACATCCGAGAAAGACCTCTTACTTATTCATGCAACTTCTATAGTAGTGAAGGCCATAACAGGCAAAGATGCCCCCAATGCAATTCACAATAATCGTCCTGAGGATATATTGGTATACGCTATAATAGTTGGCTAGTGCTCTCTTTATTATGATTGTATACACTTTCTACTTGCTCTTACTTGTTTTACTCTTCTTCCATGCTTTGTTGATTGGTTATAACTATAGTAACTTACCTTTTCATTCCTTTTTTTGGCACAGGCATGCATGGATCCAATACCATCAGATAACTCACTTCTTACCAGGCAACCATTCCACAAATCTTAGTTGGTGTAGTGTAGTCAGGTAAAGCTAATACTTGTTTCCATTTAATTATTTCCATTAGACTCAACACTAATGACATATCTTATTAGAATTATGTAGGAGAGTAGCTAGCTCAAATGTCATCGATGGGAGGCGATCTTCTGACGACATGACAGATAGGAGATTCCCATTAATGAGAGAATGATACCATACTTTCAACAATCTGAATTTCTAAAGGTAAGGATGGTGCCATTCATTTCCTTAGATTGGCATCTAATCACTACATTGGTGGAGTACTAGAGACGAGAGATGCACACATTCTACTTTCCCATAGGAAAGATGACTATTACACTTCAGGACATCTCGGTTCTCATCAACCTCCCGATAGATGGTCGTCCTATAACCGGTAGGACATATACGAGTTAGGCCAATATAGTCCACCAACTTTTGGGTCGATACCCCTTTCCAAATCACATTAAGGGGTGTTGTTTGAGCATAACATGGTTAAAGAACCATTTTACTGACCTTTTGGTTGATGTAGATCAGGTTATCATCCAGCAACACACTCGAGCTAACATATTTCATCTCATTGGTAGGATGTTGCTTTCTAAAAACTCATCCCGAATCTGCCTAATGTTTCTCCCACTTTTTGTCGACCTCTAGACAGTTGGAAAGTATGCATGGGAAGCGGCATGCTTCGCTTGGTTGTATTGATAGCTTTGCTTTACATCCTACAAAGATGCTAGGGAGATCAGCAGGTCATTAGTTATGCTACGGGTTTAAGCATGGGAGCATCCCTTGCATATTGCTCCTATACATAGACGTACAATTACCCTGGTTGAGAGACGACCTCATATGAGTTAATAGAGGGCTACATTTGACATGGCCCAACTACCCATACATGTAGCCTACTAATATCGTGACACATTTAATTAGTAGATTCCAAAGCAAGTACGTATTGCCACTAACATAACCTAACATACATTTGAATTTATATGTTACAACGTCTCATTATATACATTTTGTACAAGTCATTTAGGTGTCCTATGTGCATAATGATATCGTCAGACTACCCACCTATTGCTTAGCCAAATAGGAGATATAGATGGCATATTTCCCATTGATATGTTTCCATATTGTAAAGGTATATTTTCCAAACCATGTACTTAGAAAATTCGACAGTAGTTAGCAGGTACCGGAGTATACTGGCACCCTTAGTTAGTTGCATAATATTAATCTGCATAGATGGACTGAGATGAACTGGGCCACTAAGTACACACATTGGCTAGATATATAGGCAAATTGTCGAAACAAGATAGTGGGAATACCGTACCTGAGGGGACCACATGAGGGAGAAAATCTAAATTACGATGCTTGGTACCTACCGAAGATGAGGCAATGCATCGGTGAGACTATGGCCATGATAAGATACCTGGTATGTTGTCACTTTACATGAGCTTCTTTCATTACTTCTTACATAATTGAGTTAATCCTTTAATGTTCTATTTTATGCGAACAAACTTGATTAACCGATTGCTATAGATGACATATGAAGATATCCTTACTAAGTAACTAGAGGTTAGCAGGATCACCCAACACTTTCAAGGCATTACCTTGCAGGAGCCAAATGATGCACCAATGCCAAGCTTCGATGCCAAAGGTGACGATTCCCCTCTAGAGGATGTACCTTAGGGAAGACGTTAGCGAGGACATGGTCAGGGTCAGGGTCGAGGATATGGTAGAGAATGTCATAAGTAGGGACAGTTGTAGATTAGAGATGATTAGTCACTCGAACACCATTTTCCGTAGCATTACTGACCTTAGCACCCTTCCCCCTCCTTGATCTCCTCTATAGCCTTCAGTCTAATATTAGACGCCTATGTTGGGGGAGAGCTCCAATAGCCTTTCCCAAATACCCCTAGCCCTGTTTAAGAGATGACATGAAAATCAGGCTAAAGACATGGGCGAAGGGCCTACACAAGTTGACCCCTAATTAGGATCAAGCTACTAGACTCTTAACTCGAGCTCGAGCCTAAGGACTAAAGAGCATAGCAAGGCGAGTTCTTTCTTTATGCCCCATAACTGAAGAGTTTGAGCTGCTATAGTTTGGCAACTTGCTACCCTATCTAAACCGAACTCTCCTATTCTTGTCAATAGTCTCCAATTGCAAACTTAAAATATATTCAGATAACAACTCGACCTACTCAACCATCTGCCTAACCAACCTAAATCCAAGCCACTTCAATCATGTTCAAGCTAAATTCACCTCAAATAAGTTATTAACTTAACTCAATAAGCCCGAACAATTAGCTCAGCTCATCATCACTATCTAGCAACAACCATGCTGATTGCATAGACTATTTATTTTTGCTAAAAACATAACCTTTGGCCATCCACCATATATGCGAACACCTCCTATGACAGAATCTTCCATACCAAAATGCCTACTTTGCTTAATTTTCATTTATGCCCTTTCAAACATTCTTTGTATAATACTTATTTTAGACATTACCCATTTTAGTTTTTTCCATTTATAGTAGTTATCTTAAATTTTCAAGTATAAATACCCATTATACATGTAGCCACAAGGAATCATCAGATATCATCAATACAAAATATACTTTATTTTCATGGATATTTTCTTTGCTTACTTAATTCACTCTTATCCTAACCCTTAAGTAAAACTACGTGATAAATATTCTCATAAAGTTAGCTCGTGCATCATATTGAGTTTACAATAGTTCCTTAGTGTATGACATCCTCAGAGCTGATCATAGTTTTGCTCGTTTACTTCATTGTTCTCGAGCACTTCTATCCTCATCTTTCAAGCTTCTACGGGCTTAGACCCATCCCTTACAACCTGCCTTGTCAGTCCTTAGCGTAGATCGTATCATCTTAGTATCAAAGTAAAGGTTTGTTTGGGTAAGTTGCTATTCAATTGTGATTGTTACTATGTAGTGTGTGGTACTGCTATCAAGTGTATTGTAAGTACAAAAAGGGTTAGTTTAAGTGTTTTAGAGAGTATTTGAAGTTTGCTATTGCTGTAAGACCTTTGTTGTAAATTACTCCATTTTCCCTTATTTTGAGCATACAAAAATAGAGAAATTTTCAATAGGATTTGTTATTCTTCAAAAGTAGGTGTTGTGTTCACAATTAGTTGAACTTTCTTGTAAAGAAGTGTGTATATGAGTTATCTAGCTTATAGGGTAATGTCTACTGTTTCTTGGATTATAAGTTTATCCTTATGATTACTTAAGAGAATGATGAATTCAAGTGTCAACGCTAGTACTAAGGATGATAATAGTAGTGTTGTCCACAATGGATGACAACCCCAAAACACCCCTAGAAGTACAGATGAGCGATTTGATGAAAAGACCATTTTGGTAGCTAATCTAACTAGGGTCATTCATGCACTAACCTTTTGACCTGCTAAGGCCATACAAAATACTCCCCAAGCTGCTTGACCTGAGAGAGGATAAATCCTAGCCCAACAAAATTGAGGTGGAAGAGGATAAGGACGAGTATGGAGAATAATCAACTTAAGTGAAGTAGATGAGGAGGATGAAGAAGAAGGGTATTTTGAGGAGGAAGAGCAAGCTAGAACACTCCAAACCATTGACTATGTGAAGCTTTAGATCCCAATCTTCAATGGTTTTGGGGATGCCGATGACTATTTGGATTAAGAGGAAAATGTTAAAGTACTTTTGACTATTATCAATATGAGAACCGTAAGAAGGTGAAAGTTAATGTTGCTGTAGAATTTTTAGATATGTTACTTTGTGGTAGAAGAACTTCCAAACAATGAGGAGATCAGAAAGATATAAAGAAGTTAGCACCTAGCTCGAGATGAAAAGAATCCTTAGAAATAGATTTGTTCCAGATACCTACATATAGGATACTTTTACTAGACTTTAGGAACTACAATAAGGAAGCCGAATTATCGATGAGTATGTTCGGGAATTTTAAATGCTTATGATTCGATGTGAAGCAAATGACCCATCAGCTGGAACAATATCCAAGTTTCTTATTGGATCGAGAGGCAACATCCGAGATGTCATGGAACTACGATAGTTTATTGCCTTGGACGAGGCTATAACAATAGCCTAGTAAGTAGAGAAACAAAGGAGGAATAAGTCGAACCAACCAGTTCAATTGAGCCAACTCGCTTAAGGAAGTTACCGAGCTTAACAAAGTACCGAGCTAAGTAAAAGAATAGATATTAGAGCTGAATAGAAAGGCCAACCAATTAATGGTGAAGTGTAATTGAGAACTTATGATAAAGGACGAGGATCTTAGAGAAAGACGAGCCAGATCAAGTGCTTTACATACTAAGGGTTTGGGCACATGGCCACGTAAAGTCCGAGTAAGCAAACTATGTTTATCAAGAGAGATGTCCTAAAACTTAACGTAGATAACATTAATGAGGAGCCCAAAGAGGAAGGTGCTCCCAAGAAGAATACTAACCAAGAAAATGAGCTCGTGGAAGAGGATGTGTTTACTGAAGATCTAGACAAATTAACCTTGGTTATCTGATGTACAATGAGTACAAAACCCTTTACTAAGGAAGAGTAGAGAGATAACTTATTCCACATCACTTTCAAAGTGAATGAGCGAGTTTGTATGCTCATAGTAGATAATAGAAGCTACACTAATGTAGTGTCTACCAAGCTGGTTAAGAAACACAAATTGCTGACCATATCACACTTGAGACCATATAAATTGCATTAGCTAAATGAGATGAGAGCACTACAAGTCACTTAGCAAGTGTTACTATCGATCTCTATTGGAAATTATTTCGATGAAATTATTTGTGACGTATTGCCCATGTGCGCATCTCATGTGTTGCTAAGTTGACCTTGGCTTTTGATAGAAAGGTTATTCATGATGGCTTCAAGAACACATATGTGTTTGAGAAAGATGGTAAAAAGATTACTTTGAACCCTATGACATCAAGCCAAGTTAATAAATTGCAAGCTAAGTTAGCTCAAGGAACCAAGAAGGCTTTGGTTTTGAGTTGAGTCAAGCTTAGAGAAGCTATTAAAGTTGACATGCGACCTTTCTATTGGTTAAACAACTATTAGGGCTAAAGGAGCAAGTTGAACTACCCCTAGAGGCTAAGGAACTGTTGGATGAGTATGCAAAACTCTTTCCAGAACAATTACCAAAAGGGTTATCCCCTTTTTAAGGCATAAAGTATTACATTAACTTGATATCTAGCACTACTCTACTAAACAAGCCAACTTATCGGATGAACCTCAAACAAGCTACCAAGCTCTAAAGATAAGTCAATGAATTGTTGGAGGAAGGATATGTAAAAAAAAGTCTTAGCCCCTGTACTATACCTACATTGCTTATGCCAAAGAAGGATGGTTCGTAGCTCATGTATATGGGTAGTAAAGTAGTGAATAAGATCACAATTAAGTACATGTACCCCATTCCCGGGCTAAATGATATGTTAGACGAACTGAGTAGTGCAAAAGTGTTCAGTAAGGTCAATTTGAAGTCAGGATACCACCAGATTTGAATGAGAGGAAGGGATGAATGGAAGACTGTTTTTTTAAGACTAGACATGGCTTATATAAGTAGATGGTCATGCCTATTAGACTATCAAATGCCCCCAACACCTTTATGCAGTTAATGAATCATGTTGTAAGAAATCTGATTGGAAAGTTTGTTGTTGTCTATTTTGACAACATCCTCATATATAGTATCGACCTAGCCAGTCATATTGACCATCTCTAAGTCGTTTTCAATGTCTCTGAGTAGAGAAATTGTTCGGAAACATAAAGAAATGTTGCTTCTATCAAGAAGAGGTGATCTTCCTAGGTTACATAGTTAGTGAAGGACAATTGAAAGTTGATGAAGAGAAGATTTAAGCCATTGTTGAGTAGCCGACCCCAACTTCATATGCCGAGGTGAGGAGTTTCCATGGATTGGTATCCTTCTACCAACGCTTTATCTAAGGATTCAATATTACAATTGCACCTCTAACTGAATTAACCAAGAAGAGTTTAGAGTTTAAGTTAAGAGAGAATGAAGAGAAGAGTTTTGCTAAAGTAAAAGCAAGGTTAACCTTTATTCTAGTCTTGGCTCTACTAGACTTTGATAAAGTATTTGAGCTTGAATGCGACGCATCAAGTGTCAACATCAAAGCTATGCTAATGCAAGAATGTTGACCTATCGCTTATTATAGCGAGAAGCTCAAGGGAGCACAACTAAACTATTTTGTGTATGACAAAGAACACTTGGCATTAATCTAAGCTTTTCACGTATGGCAACATTATCTTTTGCTAAAGGAATTTGTTATATACATAGATCATGAGTCCTTGAGGTATCTATAGAGCCAATCAAAGCTTTTGAAACACCAAAGCCCGTTGGATTGAATTTTTAGAAGGGTTTAACTTCATCATCAAATACAAGCAAGGCAATAATAATGCAGTTACTAATGCTTTATAAAATAAAATAAAAAAACATGTTCTTCTTACCGAGTTACAGACCGGGTTGTTAAGGTTTGCAAACATTAAAGAACAATATCAACATGATTCTCATTTTGGTCCTATATATAGATACCGTGGGGAAGGAAGAGCAGTAGATGAATACCATGTCAAAGATAGCTATCTATTCTAAGGTGTTAAATTATGTATGTCGACCTGCTCATTATGATTCTCATTTTGGTCCTATATATAGATACCGTAGGGAAGGAAGAGCAGTAGATGAATACCATGTCAAAGATAGCTATCTATTCTATGGTGTTAAATTATGTATGTCGACTTACTCATTAAGGGAGCTGTTAGTAAGAGAAGCACATAATAAAGGGCTTTCTAGACACTTTCGAGAACGAAGGACATATGAGCTACTAAATAACAAGTTCTTCTAGCCTAAAATGAAACGTGATGTGCATCATGTGATTAAGGGATGTACCATTTGTGAGAAGGCAAAAAGTAGAGATGAATAAGAGAAAGAGATGCCTCTACTAGTCCCAATCAAACCATGGGCTAATTTGAGTATAGATTATGTCCTTGGATTGCCCCAAATTGCCTAAGGCAAAGATTCTGTAATGGTTGTCGTGAATAGGTTTAGTAAGATGGTAAACTTTGTTCCTTTCACCAAGACTAATGATGTTTTAGCTATTGCTTATTTGTTTATGTAGGAAATAGTTCACTTGCATGGAGTATAGAGGAGTATGGTGTTGGATAGAGGTCTAAAGTTCTTGAGTCATTTTTAGAGAACCCTTTAGCATTGAATGAGAACTAAATTATTGTTAAGTACTTCTTGCCATCGCCAAACTGACGGCCAGATAGAGGTTGTCAACCATACCTTTGGATCACTACTCCAAGCTGTAATGGAAAAGAACTTAGATGACTGGGATGTCTACTTACTTGTGGTAGGTCATCTACAGTTTCAATCCTAAACAACCCCTTAATCACACCTCGACGTCATCCATTAATCAAGAAAATCACAAAGATAGGACCCGAACTTAGTCCTTTCAACAGATTTATTAACAAGTCACTTAACATATTGATCAAGTTGATAAGAAGCTAAAAGAGAAGGTTAAAGGAAGGAAGACCATACAGTTTTAACTCGACGACCAAGTAAAGCTACACCTAAGCAAAGTAAGATTTCCTAACTGAAGGAAGAACAAACTGTCTGGTAAAGCTGACGAACCATTGAAGATCCTCCAAAAGATTAATGACAATGCTTACCAATTAAAGCTACTAGAGGACTTCGGAGTATTTGATGTGTTCAATGTTACCAACCTCAATCCTTACCGACCCAAGGAAGACTTGGATGAGGACCAACCGGATTTGATCCTAAATCCCAATTAACTGAATGGGGATGATAAGAATCAAGCCACCAGACCCTTGACCCAAGCCTAAGCCTGAGGACTAGAAGCATGGAAAGGCAAGTTCTTTCTTTGTGCTCTACAACTAAAGAGTCCGAATTGTTGCAATTTGTTGACCTACTACCTATCTGAGCCGAACTTTCATGTGTTCGTCAATAGTCTCTAAATGCCGACCTGAGATACGCTTGAACAACAACTCGACTCGCTCAACAATTTACCCAGCCAACTTAAATCTAAGCTACTCCAATCACATCTGAGCTAAATTCAACTTAGAGAGTTATTAACTTAGCTCGGCAACTCTAAACAATCAACTCAACTCAGCATGACTATCTAGCAACAGCTATGCTAACCATATAGATTGTCTGTTTTTGCTAGAAACACGATCATGGGCCATCCACCACATGTCTGAGTACCTCTTGTGACAAAACCTTCCCTACAGAATGCTTACTTTGCTGAATTTTCATTTATGCCATTTTAAACATTCCTTACACAATACTCATTTTAGTTATTACCCTTTTTAAGCTTTTCCATTTATAGTAGTTGCCCTAAATTTTTTTTATATAAATACCTACTATACATATAGTCACAAGAAATCATCACATATCATCAATACAGAATATACTTCATTTTCATAGGCATTTTCTTTACTTACTTGATCGCTCTTATCCTAACTCTTAAGTAAGATTAGGTGACGAGTACTCTCACAAAGTTAACTTGTGCATAATATCGAATTCCTTAGTGTATCACATTTTTGGAGCTGATCATGGTTTTGCTTATTTATTTCCTTGTTCTTATGCATTTCCATCCTCATTTTTCAAACTTTCTGCAAGATTGGACATACCTCTTACAAACAGCCTTGTCAGTCCTTAGCGTGAATTGTATCAAACCCTTTCCAATATCTATGCAGATGCCCTACTCTTCGAGCTCATTAAGTTGGGATGGCTCCTAGATTACACAATTAGATCGCAATAAGTTAGTATAGCCTCAACCTAGTTCTTCGACAAATGAGCAAGAAGATATGCATGCCTATAGGCACCGTAGGCATGGACACCCTTAGATAGATTTGTCGATATGTACTTGTTTATAGATTTTAGATAGATATTGCATGTAAATGCACATGTACTAGGTAAAAATTTGCAAATTTGTTTAGTCGGCTATTCAATCTCTCTTTTGCTAGGTGTTTGTTAGTTGTTTTTAGTTATTTTTTGTTATAGCTAAAATTTGGTTGAGTATTGTGTAATAGATTTGTGAGTATAATAGCATAGATATGTAGTCAAGATATATCATATAATAGATGTGATGGTGCATGTTGTAATATATTTTTGGGATGGATGTATTATGTATGATCTCCGTAATTTCATGTAATTGCTTAAGCAAGTAATTTAAAGTGTCAGTAAAATTAACCTGAATGACCTAAAAATTTACGAATGGACTCAAAACATTAGTCAAGGACACCCTATAGAATTGGATATTAGAAATACAATAAAATAAAAATAATTTAACGAAAATAGTGTAATTTAACTATATATGTATTATTTATCATAAACGTATTAAATATATTTTATTAGTTCGTAAATATTTAGAAACGAGTTACATATGTCATAAAAATATTATATGACATGAAATAATATATAGAATATATGTATATGCCCCATGTGTAATTATTAGGTGTAATTATATACCCATAATTATGTAAAACACCCAATTTAATATAAATTAAGCTAAAATAAACTATGAAAAATATTATAAATAAAAAATAATATATATGGGTAGGTAGATTTTAATAAAGTGGGTGTATGGATATGTATAGGACAGGTAGTGGGGGGTTAGGCAAGGATTACATGCAAATCTTCATAGGTTTATAATAGGAATTTGTTAAGGGAAGAGAGAGAAAATTCATTTCATCATCCAATTAGCTAAGTAAAATCTAGAAAGACTCTCCCACATTTCATTTACACAATTAAGGGTCTAGGAAAAATTAGAGTGAGTGAAAGTGATCAAAGAGGAAAATCAAGCGAAAAATTGAAAATCAATGCACAATCTGAGCATACAGTAGTGCATAAACTTGGAGAGTTTCTAGAAACCAACAACCATCACTAGGAGATAGAGGAGGTTGCACCTAACTCTATCGATAAGGAGGTAGCCAATGATGGTAGCCAAAGTGACCAATTCCAGTGAGGTCCTAATTTAATTGATTTTATATAATTTTATAAAAATATGAAATTTGTGTCATACCACAAACTAGAGAGTCATACAAAGCATTTACCATTCCCCTACTTCAAGCCATCCAATTTTGAGTTTAATAAATATGAACCTATAATGTAATTTTCTAAAATAGCTTCAAAAAATAAACTTATAGCTTAAATAATCAAGAAAATTAAGCTTTACAAATCATTTAGAGTATAAAATCACAATTTTAATAAAAAGTTCTAAAAGCAAATTAATTTGAGAAAATAGAGTAATTAAAAAGGGTTTTTAAAAGATTACATGTTAATAAAGCATAGTAATAGTATCCATAATTGAAAACTAGAGGGTCATTAATATAGACCCTATCAGTTTCCGTATAAGTTAGTAAATCTAACCAATAATTAAGAACACAATCTATTAGCCTTGAATCTCACTTCCAAACCTCGTTCTCTAGCATTCTGGAACTTGGTATAATATTAGTGATTCTTCTAGAAACCTACAAAACAATTATAGGAAAGTCAACAACAACTTACTCATTAAGTGGAACAAAGACAATAGTACATATCAGTCATCAAGCAACTAGAGTTTTCAAGCAAGGTTGATCTGATGCAATACATGTTTAAGCAAATGACATCGCACAATGTTAACTAGTTGTCATGAGATTACAGAAATTGTACCTACTTTATTTTGGGTTTTAAGGAGTTTCACATCGTGCACTTTACTGATTAGTTACCAAACTGGGGCTTGTACAATGGAGAAACACGCTTCACCCGAGACTACCTTCGAACCATGATCTCCAATCTTGCTGTGATTTCGTCTCCTATAGTTTAGTTTAACTAAGAGTGGGGAAAAAGAAAGGACCATTTCTATTAGCCTTATCGAAAGGTTTATATTTAGCCCGAGAATCCTAATCGTTTTCGCTAGTGGGTTGCAATGTAAGTCTGGTTGGAAGTTAGGTTGAGTTTGACTTAATTTATAGAATAACTAAGCCATACGTTGCACCCATATAGGCTACTAACTTACAATCATAAGCAAGATACATACTAGGGTCTTTAAGTATTCTTAAATAATACTCTAAAGTAAGATGAAATATTAATCCCACTTACCTAGAACTCAATCGTTCGCTACTATACTTGCTAACTTGTCTTTATTGATGATCCTCCGATATTTACACTAATCTAATACTTTATTCTGCATGAAATATTACCAATTTAAGTGTCTATTTAAGTATTGAGTTATTTAGTTACTAGTTTATTATCTTATGCATTAAATATTGAAACTCTAATACAATGTTATAAATATATTTTATCTTATTACCTTCAGAGCTACGTCTTGAGTCATCATGCTTTCGACGTATTCAACTAAAGAAGCATTTAAGCTACCCTCTGCACCGTATAGGTATTGAGTTTCATAATCAATTCAACCTTTAAGTCAAACTCTAAGATTGGTAAATCACTCAAGATTGTTCAATAAACACCCTATAAGCTAATTTCTAAGTTAAATCTATAAGCCCCACAATCAGGTATTCGGAATTTGATCCGTAAAATTTAGAGCAGTCGGATAAGTTGTCTAATTGAACTCAAATTTTACAACGAAGCCAGAAATATTAGTAAAATTGATCCCGTGATTTTGAATTTAGAAAAATAAGTAATGAAATAATTAAATATTATAATATTAAATTATATGCATATTACTCGTTATTTATCAAAAATACGTAAAACTAGTTCGATAATTAACAAATTGATAGAAATAAATTATATGTACATAAAAAATCATAAAATAACTTATATAACATTTAGAAACACTTACTTGTACTCCATATATATTTATGTGTAGGTAAAATACATAAAATTACTTAAAATACCTAAACTAAGCTAAAATAACACCAAATAAATAAGGAAAATTCATAAAAATTAAGGAAAAAGCAAGAAAAATATGGAAAAGTGAAGAAAATTTTAGAATAAGGGCATGGTGTGTTGGGAATTAAAGAGAAAATAACAACCAATAAATATAAGACAAATAAAAAGTGAAAATGGAAGAAGATAAAAGACATTTAGCCCTCTAAAAATCAAAAGCAAGTCCTAAACCCCTCTATAAATTCATAAATCACTCCCTACAATTTATTTTGGTCAGTTAAACATTTGAGAAAAATAGAGAGAGACCAAAAAGAGAGAGTTAGATAATTTTACAAAAAATTAGAAAAATTGTGTATAATTAGAGCTTGTAAAGTAAACCCATGACCAACGGCCACCTAGAAACAAATAACAACCACTACCATACCTTACCACCACTGTGCCATTTGACCAACACACATAGAGCCACCACTGGTGGTCGGAAGTTGATCGAGTAGGTGAGTCCAATTTCAATCCAATTTTTGTTGAATTTAGTTAAATTATTAAATGTATTTAGAAAATTATGAAATTTGGTATTCTAAGATTTTTATGTATGTTGATTTAGGGAAAAATATTAGTTTGATGAATACACATTTAGAATAATATAATACTTAAAAAACCCCTAAATTCGAGCCTATTTTCAATTTAAAAATAAATGATCTTAATAATATGGTTTTGAGCTAAAAATTTTTGTGTATACTATTTAGAGTGTTTATAACAGTATTATGAAGAGATTTTTCAAAAATTAATTTTTGAAAATTTTAGATTATTTTTAGGCTTTAAAATGATACATAAAAGAGTAATTTTGGGCTTATTTTGGTAAATTAATACTAAGTTGATGTAAATACTGATTTAGCATATAATTAGGAGTCTTGAGATGTAATTTATTGATGTATGATGGTATTTATAGAGTTTAGAATGTTAATTGTGCATGTTATGCATATTACGCAATAATAATAAATGAATAATAGGTAAAAGTATATAATTAAGCAAATTTTGTGATTTAGAGATTAAATAGATATAAATTTTGATTAGGGAATAATAAGATATTTTGATATAATATTTGGTGATTAAAGATGATATTTACAGTATTAGAAATATGAGATAAATGATTCAGGTGTAAATTGTGTAATAACACATAATATGTATATATAGGAAATTAATGAGTAGAAAATAATAGGTCAAAATTTATAATAATAATATATAATAAATCTTATATGAAATATAAATTTAGATAATCATATGAAAAATGTAAATTTTTCTTACATCAAAAGCTAATTCGATAATTATATTAGGAACATAGTATGTTGTACGGATTACAATACTTGTTAGGGACTAAATCTAAGGTTCATGATATTTAAGTGAAATGCGATTAACTTCACATAATGATTTGAAAAGAGTTTTTAGAATTTTCATATAAAACATGAAATCAGAAATTGAATTATAACCTAATTTAAAAACCAATTCGAAAACTGAATCAAAACCTAGCCTAAATTAAAAATAATTGTAAAATATTTAAAAACCTAAATAATTTGGTATAATAAAAGGCTAAACTAAAGATAACATGAAGAATTACAAAATAAAGCTTATATAAGATAGTTATAGGAATTATCGACGATGACTTATACGAGTTGCACTTTGAGCAAGCAAGCATTAAGTATAGGTTAGTTAGGATCAGTACTTCACTATATTTTAGAATACTATTTTATAGTACTCGGAGCCTTAGAATTATATTTGATTGTTTTTGTTAAATAGTTAACTGTGTGCATGCCTATGTGTGCATGTTTCTAGATGTGATTATATGATTCTGGTTTGATGTTTTGGATTAAAGTTTGTGTGATTTGTATGAAATGCTTACACACCTTTAACCGAATCTAATTAAATATATAACTTGTAAGTTTAAAATAGACCTGCATAGCAACCTAATAGGAGAAACGTATCTAACCAAATACCAACCCCTTTGAAAGATGTAACGCTAGATAATATAACGAGTCCCTTCTTTATCCTTAGTCAAACTAAGTGATAGGAGAGAAGGTTAAAATAAGAGTAAAGTTAATTGTTCGAAGGTAGTCACGAGAGGAGTAGTGTCTCTATTACATAAGCTTAAGATTAGTCATGAGCTGTTGAAATGTACTTTAAACTCTTCAACTTAGATTAGAGCAAGTATAATTTTTCTAATCTCACAACAGACCAAATTACATTGTGCGATATCATTTGCTTATACATGTATTACATCTAACTAATTTAGTTGATAACCCTATTTCTGTTTGATGTATAGTTTTAAGTCTTCGTCCCAACTTACTGAACGTTTGGTTGCTTACATCTCTATAAATGTTGTTGTAGGTGCTAGCTAAGAAGCGGTCATATAACTATCTTAAAACTAACAACTGTTAGATCTTAGAGAGTAAGGATATAAAACTAAGGATCAAATACACTCTCAAGTTTAGATTTTATCTTTAAAGCTTTTAGTATCAATTTATGTATTACTTAAGTAGATTATGATTAAGCTATTAAATCTTATGAACATACTTAAGTAATTTTAGTATAAATATGTATTTTTCATAATTTCACAGGTAAATAATATATTTAATTTATAAATCGTTTACTTTAAAGCAAGTTAGTCGTAGACACCCTGTATAAATTAAATATAAGATAGTAGTTGTAAAGTTAACTTCTATCTTAAAATAGTTTGCATGGCAAGATTGCTATGATTCTACCATTTCAGAGTGTAACAAAATCACCAATGAAGTTCTTATACTGGAAATATTATGAGTTATCCCCTAAGCCATATTGTAGTTAAGGTTTTAACAGGATTATCCTCTAAATCATCTTTTGAGTTTGATAACTACCCTAGATCTCTTACAAATTACCTTCTAAAACAACTTCTAAGTGCACATACTCATGTATTCCACTTCAAGTATCCTCTAAGGTACCTCTATTCAACCTTTAGATTTTTTGGTAAAATATCTTCTAAGCCTAATCAACTTCAAATTCCTTAAGAGTTCACCCTCTAACTCGGCTTTTAAGCCTCCCTTGTCTATACTTCTCTTCGAATTTTACATCTGACCAAACCTCTAAATTAGTATTCAGTATAACATTTACCTTCACTTCCTTTGAGATATCATCTAAGTTTAGTCAGCTTCTTAATTTTAAGGAATCTACCCTCTGTACTTTCCTCTAAGACCAGTAACTTCAAAGTTCTTAAGAATACTCCCTCTGATTTAGCTTCTAAGGGAACATCTAAGAGAACATTGCACTCCATCTTCCTTTGAGTTATCTTCTACCCAAACTCAAATTACATACAACTTCTTGATTTATCCATTTCTACCCTAAACTCTAGTAAAAGAAATCAAAGTAACACTTCAACCAATATTACTCAACCTCATCACATCCCACTTCTTCATATAACCCATCACCATCCATCATATCTTTAAGTTTACATACTACTTAACTACACATTTTAGAGCACATTATTGATTTTATCGATTTCTTATAACTCCTTCTTACTAAACCAATCCAACACTTCAGTATATGATAAATACTCCATTAATCACCCAAACTCAGAATCCAAGTAAGGTCCTATTTTTCACAAAAATAGGTTATTTTCCACAAAAATCTATATTTTAAACATAGTTTAAGGCTAAAAAATCAAATAAAAATTTAGAAAATAGATTTAGGAGAAATCTTTTCATAGAAATTTAATATTAATATAAGGTAGTTTAGAGAAAAATTTCAAAGGCAAAATTATATCATTATAACTATTTATTTTAATATCGAAAATTGCTTGGTTTTGTCAATTTCTTAAGTATTATATTGTAACTATTAAATTTTTACAAAATAGTATTTTTTTCTAGATTCTGTACATAAAAATATATAGGAATATATTTTGTTCATAATTTTCTAGGTATTTTTAGTATTTTTACAAATTAACTTATATCGGATCAAAAGAGACCTCACCAGAAAATTGATCACTAACCATCTACGACTGTTCCCCCCTTATTGGCAAGTCCAGACAGTAGGTATGGCTTCTACTAGTAGTGGTGGTTGAGTTCCAAAAACTCTTTAAGCCAACGTACCTTCTAGTGATCAAGTTGTACCTTATTTTTATATAATTTCCTAATTTACTTTTTCAAATCCCCAAATCCATAATCTAATTTTCCTAAACCCTAATTTGTTTATACTATCTAGTATAGAGATTTCTATATTTTTTGGATTGATTTTCTTTCTCTCTCTTCAATGTTTCCAGCTTAAATACTTAATCATATTTGCATGTTTCTTATTTCACTATGGTGCCACACCTGTCATGCATGATCCACATGCCCACACAACTTAAGTCCTAGTTACTGTGAAAAATTTTTTTTATATAATTTTTAGTGATTTTTATTAATTTTCTTAAGTTATTTTAGCATCAAATGCATATATTAGTGTATTTTTTTCTAATTATGGATATATGTACATACTTAAAAATTATACATGACACGTACATATTATTGTATATGTTATTTTATGTCCCATAATAATTTTATTACATATATAATTTATCTCTAAAAATTTACAATCTAACGAGACTTATGTTACGTGATTACAATGAATAATACTTAATATAGTTAAATTATACTACTTTAGCTATATTATTATTATTTTATTATATTTTAAATATTCAGATCCTTAGGGTCTCCTTGTTTAAAGTCTTGAGCTTATTCGTAAGTTTTTAGGTTAATTGGATTAATTTTATCAATACTCAAAATTTACCTATTCAATTCCTATTTCTTGAATGCGAGGCTCACAATTTATTTATAAAATTAAGAAAATATTATTCTTACATATTTTTATATGTAGAATCTAGGAAAAATATGATTTGGTGCAAATTTAATAATGAAAGTATACGTGTTTAAGAAATCGACAAAACCAAACACTTTTCAATATTGAAATAATAAGTCTAATGACATAGTTTTGGCTTTGAAATTTTTCTATAAACTTCCCTATATTTATATTAAAATTCTATGAAGACATTTTTCACAATAATTTTTATGAATTTTTTTTTCCTTAAATCATGACTAAAATAGTGTTTTTAGTAAAAATTATTGTATCTTTATTAAATACCTCACTTGGATTTTGAGCTCCACTGATTATTGAAGTATTTTGATTAGGTGTTATTGGTAGTGGTTCTATTGAGAGAAGTAATAAAATCAAGTATAAGCCACTTTTATAAATATTTTGGTCATATGGGATTTAGGGAAATTACTGAGTGATGATATACTAGGAATTTGGATGTAATGAAGTTGAGAAGTATAGATTGGAGTGTTATTCTGGTTTGTCTTGATTAGAGTTAAAAGTAAATGGACTAATGAAGTGAATATAAGGGAATTGGGTGAAAGCAGATGATAACTCAAAGAATTCTAAAAATGAGTTTTGAACTAGATCGATACTTACATAGTAGGTTAGAAGCAAAAATGATGAATAAAGGTAAAAACAAGAGAAGTAGAGGATAATTTAAAAGATGATTTTATTAAAAACTCCATAGATAACAAAGTCAGAGGGCATCTTAAAGGAAGTTAAGGGGCATATGTTCTATTAGATATTCACTCAAAAACTAAATAAGAGTTAAGAGTATAAGTAAATGATGAGATAGGAGAACCTTAGAAGCTAAGTCAAAGGGAGTATTTGCAGGAACCCTGAATTTGTAGGTCTTAGACAAAGTTCAGATGATAGATTTCTTGAAATTATGAAGCTGATTAAATTCAAATGATATCTTAAAGAGCTTTTGTTAAGAAATTTAAATTCTAGTGGATACAACAACTTAGTCAGAAAATAACTTAGAAACTTCCAATTTAAGAACTTTAAGGATGACTTAAGTTAGAACTTAACTTAGATGGTATTTATTGAAAATATTAGGGATTTACTAGCCTAAGAGATTGATGCAAAGGATGAATTTGTGGTGAACTTCAATACCTAAGTAGTGTAAAGGATATCTCAAAAGCTTTTCCAATAAATATTTCAAGAACATCTTAACTCAAGGGATAGCTTAGAAGGTAACATAAATTTATGGGACTATCCTAAACTTCCAATACTTAAGGTGTAGATTAACGAACTATTGACTAATCAACCTAATTCTATTATAAATGAGTAAATTAGCAATATTTCCTAATTTATATGCAAAATAAAGTATTACATCAAGATGAACATCAAGGGATCACCTACAAGGACAAATGAACAACTAAGTTAGTGAGTGATTGAGTTCCAAGTAAGTAGGATTAGTAATTCATCATACTTTAGAGTATTGCTTAAGCATACATGAATACTTTAGTATGTATCATGTTTGTGATTGTAAGTTATTAGCCTGTGTGTATACAGTGCATGTGCTTAGATATTGTATTACTATTATGGAGTACTAAACTTTATGTATTGGTTGCCTTATGGTATTATATTGATTGAATTATGTGAAAATTGCTTGATTACCTTACAAGGCAAACTAATTCAAACTCGACCTAACTTTTAATCAGACCTGCATCACAACCTATTAGGAGAAACGACTAAGATTTTTGAGTCAATCGACAAGGATAGCAAAAATGGTTATTTCTCCACCTTTAGTTGAACTAAGTAATAAGAGAAGAGATCGCAACGAGGTTGGGGATTGTAGTTTAAATGTATTCTTAGGTAGAGCATGTTTCTCTATTGCACAAGCCTCGATTTGGTTTTGATTCATGAAATATGTGGTGTGAAACTCCTTAAAACTTAGATTAGATCATGTGTAATTTTTTAGATCTCACGATAACTGGTTAATGTCGTACAATGGTATTTGCTTGGACATGTATTGCATCTAATTAATCTTACTTGAAAACCTTAGTTGTTTGACGACTGATATGTGCCATTGTCTCCATCCTACTTACTAAGTAAGTTGTCACTCACTTCCTTATAATTGTTTTACAGGTTTCTAATAAAGTCACCGGTATTATACCAAGTTCTAGAATATTAAAGAGTAGGGTCAAAGAGTAAGATTCAAGACTAATGGACTGTATTCTTAATTATTTGTCAGATTTGTTAACTTGTATGGAAACTAATAAGGTCTCTATTAGTAACCCTCTAGTTTTTAATTATGTATACTATTACTATGCTCTATTAACCTGTGATCTTTTAGAAACCTTTTATTAATTGCTATATTTTCTCAAATCAATTTACTTTTAAGATTTTTTGTTGAAATTGGGATTTTATACTCTAAATAATTTGTAAAGCTTAAATTTTCTCGATTATTTGAGCCACAAGTTTATTTTTCGATATTGTTTTGGAAAATTATATCACAAGTTAATATCTATTAAACTCAAAATTAGATGGCTTAACATAGGAAAACGGTAAATATCTTGTGTAAACTATATTTACGTTAGCGACTAAATGGCTAGGTTCTAGTGTAGGTTAGTTTACATAATGGAGTTATTACGACTCTCTAGTTTAAGGTGTAACATTATGCAATACATTTATATTTGGATTCATTAGTGAAAAGTAAAGGTCATTTTGATTGTACAATCGATATAATCAACTTTTGAAAAGCCAAATTTAACCCATTTTAGTTAAATTTGGCTTTTCAAAAGCCGAATTCTACTGTGCCACTAAAAATAGGTGTTTAGGAAGTCGATTTCACTATTAATGAAATTCCCAAATGCCTATTTTAGAGGCATAAGTGAATTTGGCTTTTGGAAAGCCAATTATATGGTTTTGCTATAAAATCTGCTTTCCAAATACCAAATTTAAGGTTAGATAAACTTGAATTCATCTGCTGTATTTTTGAGAATATTTTTTCTAAAGTCGCATTTTTGTAATTTTATTTTCCTTTTCCCTTGTTAATCAATTATAATTTTATGGATTAAGAGGAAAGCAATTTCATTTGCACATAAAAGCATGACAAATCTTTCTCTCTTTTGTATTTGGGCATAAGCAACCTCATATAGGTTCAATGGATTCCTTATTAAGTAATAAAAAGATCATGTTATAGTAGAGGATATAGGATTTTTATCCAAACAACACGAGTATTATGAGGTGATACTTATCATTAGTTGGGGATATGCGATTGATTTTTCAACTACTTATCTATCAAAAAATGCGCAAGTTATAAAAAAAATTACAAAAATGTTGGTAGATATTAATTTTCTTATCACTTTTTTATCATAGTTAAAAGGAAAAAAAAATCAACATGTTACCCAAAATTACAAAAAAATTTATCAGTATCAATTTTTCTATAACTTTTTATCACAATTACCAAAAATAAAAGGGAATAAATTGTTACCAAAAAGTCAAAAAAATGCAAATAGATACCAACTTTTTATTATACTTAACACAAAAGAAAACATAACATTATCACAAAACTAAAAAAAGAAGAAGTTAAAAGTAGGTTGAAAAATTAGTCACTATTTTTTTCGATTGAGTCTAAAAATCTCTCTAATATGATGTTTTCTATAGAAATAGTAAAACTCAGTTCCACTTTTCTATTTATAAGAAATGATTACTAACAAACCATGATCAAATTCTTGATGATCTGTTGTATGTCTCATCGATCATAAAACATGACTGTAAAATCACACTCAAGTAGCAACACTTGAGAAACCCTATGAAAGTTTCAAAAGAAGATACATTAGATAGAAAATTATATAATCAGATGATTTTTTGAATAGTTCAATAACCAATGAGATGTTTATATGGTTATCTTATTGTCACCTTCTCGGTTCTTGCTCCTATTCTCATTCGTTTATTTTGTCTACTTATGTTTCCATGTTACTAACCTTGAGAGTCTCAAATCATAAGCATCAGTAGTACTGCTTATCAGAATAATGGTAATGTTTGGAATTCTTTACACCTGGTGTTCTATATTGCCCTTAGATTTTCTGGTCGAGATTGATGTAGAGAACATTTATCCTCACTGATTTCATCAACTTCTTCATCTTCTTCTTCTTTTGTACGTTTTTCTTTGCCTAGACAAGCAACTTAGTTCGAGGTTTGCTATTTGGTGCAGCCTTCGTGGACATGGTTTCTAACTCTACTTATCCATATTATTAAGCACATACTACTTATCCAACTTCACCTCCATGTAATTTATAGCTTTTACTATTCAAATATAGAAAATAGATATAAAAGCATAGGAAGTACATGGTGATATTTTTATGATAAGCATATCATCCAATGAAAAAAGAAAAAAAAACACACATCGCAATTTATATTTAATTTTTAGAATTTTCGTTCCTCTATGTTTTGGACATATGTTGCGAGTCTCTATCATTTACTAATTTTAAATTATTTATTTTTTATTTTTTTTGTCATCTATCGATAATAATCAAGTAAATAGACTATTTTTTATCTTTACAGGAATCATCCATTATCTTTACAAGACCACACGCTGTTTTTTTATTTTTTCACTTATTACCTTAAAAGATTCTATTGTAGTATTTAGGCACACGTAAAATCTCTTTTTATATGCACCAGAAAATAAAAAAAAAAAAAATGAAAGAGAGAAGCCCAATACATGATAGATGCACTTCGATTATTAGTTGGTGCAAAATATATTAAAAAACCATGTACCTCAAAAAATATATGAAAAAAAAGACGCAGACGAACCAAGAAGAAAACACCAGATATTTGCTGCTTCTGGACTTGTAGTAGCGCCACGTGTCTAAATTTTTCTAACCATCCAACGGCTAAGGTGCGACCACAGAAGCGGAGTAAATCTGTACTGGCATTGTATACGCATCTGCAACGTTCAACGAGAAGAAGGTACGTCAACCATTTTCTCCGTCCTGCGAAAATGGCGCTCTCTGGGATGACCGTTCATCGTCCTTCGCTGGTAGTGTCTCCGAGAAGGTTTTCCCTATCACGAGACTCTTCTGTTTCTCTTAAATTCCGTTGTTTCGATTTCAGTCATCGAAAACCTATCGTGATTCGATCAGCTTCAGTTTCAGGTAATCTTAGGACTTCTTCCTGCTCTAAGATGAAATCAAATTTTAGTTTTGTATGTTTATGTAATCGCTATATGTATCTGTCTTTGTTGTCCGATACTTGTTTTGAGAGAGCATACCTAGGGTTTCATTATAGCTCAAGTAGCCACAATTTGGTTCAGTTAGATGTGTACAACAGGGCAAGCAGAGATTAGTGTTCAGTATGACGGGCGTGGTGGCGGAATTAAATAAAAGTAGAGTATTCTTAGCTCTAGGTGTGATTGAAATCGTATGCACCGGGGAACGGGAAAAAGCCACGGGACTGTAGCAGGTACAAATCTTATTTTATCTTAACTGGATGCTTACTAGATGTCGTGCAACAACACGGTTCACCTTTATGGTGGTTTTGGCATTAAAATAACAACAATGTTGATGGGGATGATCCAACCAAATTCAATAATTTCAGTAATGGAAACACAAATTGAACTGAACTAACTATATCAGTCTTGAAACGATTATTCCTTTTCCTGATGTTGCCAATGCACAGCGATCAAATAAGTTCATTCTCTTCTCAAGACATTTCATACTCTTTAGCACTTTGTGCTTTTGAACTTTACTTTGTGGTCGGACACTTGCTCGCTTCAAACCCAAATGGCCTTTGATTTTTGTACTCTATGTTGTAAAGAATTGGACTCTCAATTTACACCAAACATTGACACTCTAGTTCCCACCACCTTGCTTATATAAATCCTTAACGGTCAATTACAACTTACATCAGTCAGAAAAAGCTGGCATGATTTGCTTTTTATGTCTAAACTCTAGAAATAATGGAATCCTGAGAGGAGAATTGCATGCAATGAAGAGCTTGGTAATTGAAGGCAGCTCATGTTTAACTTGACCTAGACTTCATGGGTGCTGTTAGGTCACAAAGTGGAGCTCCTTTGAGTCCTGAAAGTGATCAAAACATGTATGGATTTAGAGACCAAATTTTCAACATTAAAATTGATGCAAATTTCATCTAGTATAGATAGAATAATTAGACATGGTATACACTTAAGCAGCGTTTGGTTAGCAAAATCTGATAGTATAAAAAGTATTGGACAATATAGTATAAGGAAAGTATGACAGTACAATCCTCTTGTACCACATTTAATGTGCATAGTATTGGACACCGATTTTTATAATTGAAAAATTTAGAACTTTTAAAAATAATTATACGTGTTATAAATCATAATAAAGTTTAGTATTGGTGATTTGAGAATTTGGTGTAAAATTATTTTTATAATTTTAAAGATATATTCATTTTGTATTGTAAAATAGATTTTTATATTACTAAATATGTCGTATAAAAATTTTCAGTTTTATTCCAATACCTCAAGGCCCTTTTGTCCAATAATTTTGGCCAACATGCAGACCAAACAATAGATTAAAAAATATGTCCAAAGTTGTACCATAAATATATGGCAGCGAAACGATACCTCAAGCTATGTCCTAAGTTAATTATTGATGCTTCCAAGTTGTCTAAGATTTGAGAAAGAAATACACTCTTTTGTCTATGCCTAATCCAATAGTCTTGGTATTGTATAGATTAGCTGTTAAAATACCTTATACAGTAAGGTTCGTGGTACAAGTAGAATGCAGAGAACCCTTTTTGAATTAATTTGCTGACTGTGCTCTTCCTTGTTAATATTAGCTGAAACATCAGAAGGGGTTAAGCCAGCAATTTCACTAACAGGCAACGCTCTGAAGCACCTGAATAAGATGAGTTCTGAGCGGAATGAAGATTTGTGTTTAAGAATTGGTGTGAGGCAGGGTGGATGTTCTGGCATGTCCTACACTATGGACTTTGAGAACAGGGAGAATACAAGACCAGGTGACTCTGTAATTGAATACAATGGTTTTACAATTGGTATGCCTCTAATCCATCCACTAATTGCCTTTAAAATATCTATGTATTTTATTGTGTCAATTGCATGTTGTACTTTTCTTTTATTCAAAGTTTTTACTGACCTTACAATAGATGATGTATGGTGCATAACTCTTTCGATAGGCACAATGTAACCTTGGACCCTGACCTTTGTTATAATATGTTAAACAAATAAAATTATTAGGTCTTCCAATTGAGCCTTGTAAAATAACATGGTAGGTGGCAGTTCTCTTGGTTAAACAAAATAAATAAAATAATTAATTGATCTTTGCTGCGATTGATTCCAGGATCCCAATTCTCCTGACCTTTGAAATCAGTTCTTGAGAAGTTTTGGGTTACATCTAGTACAAGCAAGAAATGAATATCTAATTTTTCTGTTTGAGTGTGCACATTAACACAAGAAGAAAAAGGGATTTGATGTTTGTCATGGCTGTGGTGTCATGTATGAGTGTGTTTGTGCAGTGAAAGGCAGTAGGAATGGCTAGTGTATTATGTGGTTAGTTGATTATTATTATATGGAGCAATTCCCTTAATTTAAAAGACTGATAATATAATGCTTCGTTGCTAGTAGACAATGCATCCCAAATGCATGTGGTCCAAGCAAAATCCCATGCACTTTAATTGCTGTTGATCCTATGGAGCTTATTGGCTTGTGAACCTATATATTATTAACGTCACATATATTTGGAAAAGCTATGCTATTCAATCCTCTATAGTTGTAGCCCATTATCCTGCACCTCTATCTTAATAGATATTCTTAGCAAAAATGTAGTGGCCCCTAACTCTATCAAGCTTCATTACTCTATCGCTTTAGATACAATGTAGCCAATAGTTAAGTAACAAAGACTAATGGGCTTTTTTCTAACCACTTGACCAAAACTTATCTAGTTAGAGTTCTCTTAGCATTCTCTATCTTAGCCTTATATAACACTACTCAATCTTTGATACAATACAATCTATGTTGGATTTCATTCGTATGGGGTAGTGCAATCGCCCCTCCTTAAACAGCCAACATTCTTGTCACGAGGTTTCATGGTTGAGCTCAGCGGTTCATTCTTATCACTCTCAACCTATAAGTCATCCTGTGAGCATGTTAGAAGTCATCTTGGAGATTCTCTCTGCCCTCCCCTCTAAATCATATCAAAACAAGGCTACCAATTTCTACATTGGTTTGTCCCTGAATCATCATCTACTAGTAATGAATCAGCTTTGAAACCATTTGTAACACCTGAAGTGAAAAATAGCCAATAGTAAAGCAACAAACACTAATAGTTTTTTTTTTAATTAATGTGTCTAAAAGTTCAATTAGTGTTATCATAACATTCTATACCTTGGTTTTATACATGATTACTCACCTGGTAATTATTGTTTTTGAGATTACCAATCCCAACCGCCCACACACACCACCCCCCACCCCCAAAAAAAAAAAAGAAGAAGAAGAAGAATAAGAAGAGGAGGAGCTTCAGTGAAAAGTTTTCTTTGTGACTTTCCTCCTGCAACCTTGATATCTGGCTGTTTACTGCCTATGTTGCAAGATGATGTTAAGGGATTACAGATGTACTAGTTTAAGAGAGGTTTCTGGGTGGAATACAGATGTACTAGTTTGTTTGTCACATAAGAGATATCTTGGTATAATATTGAGGTTCATCCTTGTTTGACATCAATGTCTGAAGCTCTGAACAGCCTTTCAGAGGACTCTTTGATGTCACAGATCTTTTAAGGGAAACTCCACATTCTCCAATTCCCTGTGTTGGTGTGGTATTTATGCCCTGAATACTGTTTCAGAGACTCAAGCGTTAAGATGTGGAGTCTTATCTTATGTGGCATTCATTGTCATGACATGATGTTAGTTTATTATATTTGCGATCATCTATTTTAAATGTCTTCTCTGGTTTTTTGCAGTTTGTGATCCCAAAAGCCTTCTCTTTATTTTTGGCATGCAACTGGACTACAGCGATGCCCTTATTGGTGGAGGCTTTTCCTTCAAAAATCCAAATGCAACACAAACATGTGGCTGTGGCAAATCTTTTGCTGCAGAAATGTAAAACAATTGTACACATTCAACAGATAGAAAACAAATGATAAATATATTGATTGAAGGAACTTTTCTGGTCTTATAATTGTTATTGTGATTAGCAGCAAGAAAAAGGAAAGTAGATAGCTGCTCATTGGTATGAACTTTGCGGTCTTTTCTGGCTATTTGTCTAATCTTCATAGCTCATCTAGCATTTTTTTTCCTTATTCATTGGACTATACATTAGGTTGGAATATGATAAGAAAACATATACTGGAGTTTAGGATTTTGTACCCTCTCAATGAAGAGAGGAGATTACCGTGGAGATAAGTTGATCTGCATTCTCCTCCGTCATGGGTGGTCTATTACGATTATATGTGGAAGTACAGAATGTAAAAGATAGTAATACCATGCATATGATGGTGCTGCTTGACCATGAGACCATGGTAGCTTCGCTCACAGGGAAAGAAACGAACATGGTGGCAAGAGTTGGATTCGATGGTACCGTTTAATCTTTTTTCCGGGAGTTGTTCATGATTATGAAACATGGATATAAGTTTTAATAGCCTTAATTTAATGCCTTCTCATTCTTATCAATTTTACCCTTTGCTTTTTAATCCTCGATTTCACGCGTGCTTCGTTAGCATGGAAGTCATTTTTCCTTGCTATGTAAATTCAACAGTTGGCTTAGTGCGATGAGTCGGCTCCCAAAAGTCTTATGTCTCCTCCTTGTTTAGTGGATAAAACTGTTTTGAGGGGCAAAGCTGTAACGATTCTGTCTCCCTTTGTCGAAACAATCAGAAATAAGAGTGGATGGCCACTCGCTGCTCCCAAATATTTAGAAAGGAGATGGAAATTTTCACATCCCCACCTCTACCCAATGGACCCTTCAAATTTTACATTTGTTAAAATTACAACTAGTGAGTGGAGTGCTACAAGTGGTGATTGTGTTGTTGGGTTGCCCATGCTTTTCAAGTTTTGGTGGCTGCCCTATGCAAGTGGTGATTGTGTTGTTGTGTTGAGTGCTACAAGAGGTAATCGACTAAGGGCATTAGGGTTTTAGCTCGATTTTCCTTTTTATATATTTTAATGATTTTCATTATATTATTTGATTAGATATATTATGATGAAGAAAGGTTCTTTTTTAACTTTTTATTATGATGAACTAAACTTTTGAATCTTCAAATTTTCAGTATCCCATTTTCACATAATCCATTCCAAAACCCCAAGATTAGATATGATGTAAACTAGATCTCTTGCCAAAGCTAGGCGGTTTTATGAATATAATTTATTTTTTATGGAATATTGATGAAAATAGAATAACCTGCGATTTTATGTTGTGTGTACGCTAGATATCGATTATACAATCAAACATAAAAGTTTCCACAATGACTTGTGAATTGATGTTAATTCGGATTCGGTTCTCTAATATTCCATCGAAAAACTGCCCTGTGCCCTTACACAAACTCAAAATTCTTGATACAGGCCTTTCTACATAAAAGTAGTAGATGGATGGCAGAAATTCTCCCTTCGATATCTTCGACGATCGTTTTCGGATATTCTAGCTTCGCCAGAGCTGCCGTCCAGGGTTTGTTTGAAGCTTTCGAACTGTATGTTCAGTGCTTCCCAAAGCTATCTCTTCAATCTGGCTACAGTAGATATCATCAAGGTTGAGGGGAGAGGCATGCAATAAAATTATATATAACAAAACTAGGAAGAAAAAGGCAGTTGGCCTGGCTGCTCCAGACATACAGGTCATCCTGCAGCATGGATGCATCAAAGTTCAAATTGCGTGTGTATAGGTAAAATGATGCTATGTTGTTACGAAGAAATGCTTCAAACAGAGTACAGTATTGTAAATTTGAAGAAACGAATTTTCCTATAATTTAAACAAAAAAAAGAAAAAAGAAAAAAAGAATAGCAGTAAGTTTCCTACTAGACGATACATGAGATGGTAAAGTCGACCGTTTTTTGCTTGTGGAAGACAAAAGGGTAACATTTCATACACATCCGATGGTGAAACGCCAGTTTCCGACTTCTCAAAGTAATTTTTAGGTTTCGATGCCTCTTCGTGAAGAAAAGACAGAAATCAAATTCGTTTTAGGTAAATTCCAAATCGATTTGTTCCTAATCCGGATAATTGACATAGAGAGTTTATATCATATATACGTGGAGCTTATGGAGACTAGTAGTAGAGCACCAGAATTTGAAAGCGAAACCACACGATACGCTGTAAAATATTTTAGAATTTTTATAACCAAAATAAACACATCTCGCATATAAATGTAGAAAAATTTTAAGCTTGACTCTTGTCATTAAGTAATACTTTTGGCCGTTTACATTTCTCTGGCTCTGTCACATATATATTAACCCGTAAATGATGACCTTTTAACTGTTTTATAAATTTTCGGCTTTCATTGATTAAATATTTTCATTACCAACACCCATCGGCTGTTCTTTTCAGCTTAAAACGAATACATGTATCCACGATACGAGTATAAAAGTTAAATATAGTAAAAAATTTAAATTTTAAAGATAAAATAATTATCAAATCAAATGGTATTCACAACTGATAATTGATGACGAAATTAATACATATAACCCTTAAATATAAATTTTATTTAGATAGTGGCAAAATTCAAATATATTACTTAGAGTATACCCACACATGAGTTATTAATAATTGACCTTATGCTTGTGGTTACGCTTGATATTTAGATACTTTATAAAATACAATTTTTTAAAGTTCGTTAGAAATCAAAAGTATACGTGATATATTTGATTTTGCTAATTAACCCTTGTTTAATACTATCAAAGATATTTGCATGTTGTGAAATTGAAATTGTCACATATCTATTGAGCCATTAAACATTTATATGTTGCAATTGCTCATAGACTTCCTTATATACGATTAACTAAGCTTGGAATAATAAATTTCTTAAAATAGAGATAGATTGAACAAACTTATACTATAAGCTTAATGAAGGGAGATTGTAAAGAGTTTCAAAATAGCACATGGAGTTAACCTGAGTGCAACTAATAAGCTTAATGAAATTACAAAATGTAATTTGTTATCTTCTTACTAAATGAATATATATCTTTGTTGATAAACATTTTCTTTTATTGAGGGAAAAAAAAATTCTCTAACACAACAATTTTCCCGTTCCACATCCCTTTATTTAAAACCAATGAACTTCAATAATTTTTCATTTGACTACATTACATAACCCTAACACTAAGAAGTCATAAGGAAAAAGCTATAATTCAATAAGACACGAATCAAAACCATTACACAACATAAGTAAATCATTCGATGTCGTGAAATAATATGTCAACCAAAAAAATGTAGAACCGAAAGAAAAAGGAAAGCACTCTGATTTTATCTCATACAATACAATATTGAGAAGATAGAAAAGTAAGTAAGAGATAATAAAAATTATTTTATTTAAAAAATAAATATAAATGTTTAATAATTATTATCAATATATTTTTAATTACGCAGTAGGTATGTCATAAGTTCCACAATGAAGCAATAAACTGTGATTAGAATTATTGTCTTATGTTTTACTGAGAAAGGCAAATGTTTATGAATGATTGCAATTGTTGATATTTTCAAGAATTTGTATGTTTAACTTTTTCTCTTTTTTTTTTTTTTTAATCTCAATATTTTTGTCCTTTCTCTTGTATTTAATTGATTACGCAATTGTTTTTCCCATGATATTTTTAAAACTTATACGCACAATACGTGTGCAGTGTCCGTAAGTAATTATATAAAACAGTTGTATCCATCATAATTTAATGCACAGTGACGTATGCTATAGTCTATAGGAGTACTTGATAAGGACTGTCATTGGTTTTGTTATTTTCACAGGATCTTTCGTCTATATTAGCTAAATTTTAAACTTCTACACTTTTCTGATCCTTGTACCTATATGTCAATAAATTTACATAAATGCAGCTGCTAATCTATTGTCTGATGATCTTATAATTACACATTAATAGACATCGAATAGGTAGTTATGTGCCTATTCCTAAAAAGCAAATTTTACATTACAGTGATGAGTTGCTCCAATAAGATGACATGACAGTAATCTTTAAAAAGAAAAACAATCAACCATGAAGCCTTTAAACAAATACGGACTTTTGCTTTTCCATACATTTTACATGGATGTAAAATAAAATAATGATTCTTTATCAACAATGCAGCACATAATAAAACTAAAGAGCATAAAAAGAATACAATAAAAAAAGGTTACTAAGATATATATATATATATATCTACACAATGAAAACTCTATGCGGATAAAACTAATGGTTCTTTATCAATAATATTCCAATTTATTAATTAAAGAAAACCAAAAAAAAAAATACAAAAGAAAAGTTAATATTGAAGAAAAGATTATAATTCTACAAACCCGAATGAAATTAAGAGAATGTATAAGTGATTACATTAACACACGAATTAAAATGAAGGGTTGGTGGGAATAATGAATTGCATCTTTCCGGGAGAGAGGAGTTGACTGGCTTGTGCAAGTCTGCGAGGTGGCAATAAGGAAAAAATAAAATGAAGGAATGAATAAAAAGTAATACACAGATTAAAAAAAAATAAAAAATACAGAGTTCTAATTGAGAAAACTATCAGAACAACAAATGACCAACAATTTAAATATAATTCCCGATCTAAATCACCAATAACAATAGAGATATAATCTCAAGTCCAATCACCATTTAGATAAGAAAAATGAAAATTCATGATTGCCCATTTGAGTAATTAGGAAAGGAAAAAAAGTTGCAATATTTGGTTAAAAGCTCTATGAAGAATCTATAAATCTACAAACTTTGTATATCTTAAAAACATACGGTCCCATTTTAATCATAGTTTCCAAACGTAGGAGGACAAGTTGTATGATAAAGAAAAGATATGTGACAATTAAAATTCAATCAAACAAACCCATCCATATCAAAATCAATCAATAAATTAAGGCATAACATAGTATTCTACAATATAATAATAATCTAAAATGACATCATAATGCATACGTTCAAACTCCTTACAAAATATGACCTCCTTCAATTTCAAACAATTTGTGGAAAACTAAACAACAATTAGCAGGAAATACGTTTTCGAAAATGAAAACCAACTCTTTAACTAACAAACTCCCCCCAATCAGCATGTGAGGGATAATGTAAAAACAAATGAAACAAATGAGGAGAAGACCAACATTTTTTCTATCAAAAGTAAGCCCACAAGATAAAGACCTCATTCTAGCCCACACTCACTTCAATGAGGGCTTACTCCCGATTCGGTACCTACGGGTGCCCCGCTAACGAAGCAACACTGTGATCTCCTCATACAAAGGATTAAGTCAACGATCACCTCATGGACAAACAAATCCTTGTCAATTGCGGTCGGTCCTATTCTTTATGCAGATCTTCTGGAGCTCGGTCTTCCTCCTACCAAAGTTCGTGGTTCGACAGATCGAAGGGAAGCTAGGAATTTCTTGTGGAGTGGCAGTCAGTCACATTGTATCAACTAAAGCGAATTGGAATAGGGCAGCGCAGATAAAAAACATATGGCTCCTATGCAAACATGACGCCGATGCAATTTGGGTGGATTGGATCAAGGCTCATCATCTCAAAGATAAATGTTTCTGGTTAGCTAACCCCCACACTTCTGCTGTGTGTTATTTCTGTGTGCATGGGCAGGAATCTCATGCCCATCTCTTCTTCGATTGTGCATTCTCTGCCCAAGTTTGGAGGACCGTTTGCCTTAGATTGGATTGCCTAAACTCATGCTTCTCCTGGCAAGGAATCACGTCTCTCGCTCCTGCTTGCGACTGCTACATCGCAGTCTCCCATGTTAGCTTCTCGGAGAGCAGCCTTAGCTGCAGCTGTTTATTGTAAAGTTCTTTTCTCCTTTTATTAATATATTGCAGTTACTTACCCAAAAAAAATAGTCATAGCAATAAAATTAAGTTATGACTTCCCTAGAATAAAAATAGAAATTAAAAGTTGATTTGATAGACTTATGTTTTTGCCCTTTTTAAGTGCAAAAGGGGAAAGGGAGGAAAAAAAAAAAATAGAAAAGGAAAATCTTATTATTATTCCAAGAAAAACAGAGTTCACTCCTCACTCCAAAAGAGAGTTGATTGCTTACGATTATAAATCAATTTGGTAATAGGAAAATTGCAATCACCACACTCGATTCTCATTGATATTAAGTATAACAATGAACCCCCAAAAAAAAAATACAAAAGGAAGCGAGATATATGTAAAGAAAAAAATTAGAAATCCAAATAAATTAATAAATGGGAGCAGCATAAGAGGCTATAGTGAGAATCAAAGAAGTAAAAAAGCTACTTGTGTTTGGAGTAGTTGGGAGAACGATATCTTTGCATTATGGTTAGAATGCATCCAAGTGAAACAGTACGAATTTCCACAAAGAGAATACTCGGCAATTCAAATCCTAAAATGAACAAAAAAAACCCACTTTACAGTATTTAAGCAAAATGCATTAAAAATTGAAAAGATGAGAATTTTTTGTGAATCTCACCATGAACAAATTTTATGCATAATTAATTAAAAAGATGAGAACTTTTTCTTTCAGATCCTACCAAGAAGATTTCTGTGAACAAGTCGGGAGGAGTTGGAGTGGAGGGAAAAGAAATGAGAGGAGATAGTATGGAGAAGAAAACATGAAACCAACTGAAAAGTAAATATAAAATTAAAAAGAAGAAGAAGAATGTCAAAGACTAAGAGACTAAGAGGATAGAGAATCCTTAGGGAGAGAGAGAGATGGGGATAGAGAGGGTAAAGCAACTTTTTACAGTCTGGTCTTTATTTTTTAAGTGGGATAATTACTGTCCATTAATAAATATTGGAGTTGAATATGTAGCTACTCTCTTAATATATATAGAACATAATATACCGATGAGAAATTATAACAGAATAAAAAAAAAAGAAAAAGAAAAAAAAGGGCAGACTAGTTTCCTTAAGTTACATAATTAACAAGGAGATTACTTCCTTGATCAAGTCTAGTAGGAGTTTTTTTTTTTTATTTCTTATAATTACAGAACATGAGCTAGTCATTTTGTAATAAATACAATAAATTGTTTGGTGGCATGAACAAACTCTTTCATTTTTTCTTACCCTTATTGTGCTTGGTTAGCCAAAAAATCAGACACGAAATTTACATTTCTTGGCACTGAGGATAACTTCTTCCTCGAATCATACCTGAGGCTTTTGCATGAAATGGTTCAGTAGGGGTGGTGAACTCACATTACTCCACAAAATAAGAACCCTCATCTCTAGCCTTCAGCTTCTGCACATAGGACGTGTTGTGCCGCGAATAAAAGAACGTGATCAGTCCGCATGTCCTTATCACACTTATTAAGGGCAAGCAAGGCTCATTGCCGGCGCACTAAGTCTTTCAAATAAACCTGAAAAGCAAGTCCCAGGGTTGAGCATAAATGTTCAAGAAGTAAAGTAATCTACAGCACACAGAAACATGCAAAACCACATATGACTCGATCAACTACTAAATGCAACAAACAATTCAATCAACATGCATAGTTCTGATTAAGAGTTATTTAAGGTGAAGGCAACAAACACAAACCACCCCGATGTTCCAAGGGTGGATTTGAAGATCCCAAGATCCAAGAGCAGTATGAACCTATGGGTTCCGAGACCTAATATTCACGATTAAATCATCTCATAGTGGTTTGCCTCTCATATCAACCACTGAACAACCAATCCATTGGACGCGTCTACAGCAGCGTCTCATTCCCCTAGTGTAACCAGTTTATAGCTTTTTTCTACGACCCAACCTATGTTTGAGCAATTTAGCCATATTGACAAAACCTAAACATGATGGTTCAGATACGTTTTATGTTCGTTTTCTATCTTAGCATATACAACCAACAAATAGACCAATAGCTATTTACCTGTACTTGCTCTGCCATAACATTCAACAACTTGATCTTTGTTGTTCTAATACATCCTAAAATTTAATCGATAACTTAATTATTTTCTACAAATTATATTTCAATTTGGTTACATTTATCCTTTAGATTAATCTAAGGTTTTGAAGGATTAGTAATTATTCTTGAATTACCTAAAATAATATCGATTCTACTCTTTAAACGCATATTATACTCTCCTACAGTACAGAATAAAGAAAAAGAAAAAGAAAATGAAAATAGTCATTCTCACATACAATCAGGAAAAAGGGGAATTGAAATGACCAAAAGGCAAAGCAATGCAATCGAATATAGCAACATAAAGAAAACAAGGTTTGACTCTTTGATCCCCAATAGATGAAATATGACTACCTTCAGACAACCATGTAATGTAAAAATGAGGAGAGACAAGTGCACAGACAGGCAGTAGGATCTAGAATGGCAATCCTGTGATGCACATTGGTGGTTCTGATGGTTGTTTTAGAGGTGAAGAGGAGAAAAATGAACAAAGTAGCCACTTAACCACCTCAGACATTTGGTCAAGTATAATTCTTATTTGTTTGTTGGTGGTTTTTTTTTTTCTTTTTCTTTTTCTTTTTTTCTTTTTCAGTTTTGTGCTTCTTCTTGTTTATATTGAGTGATAAATTCATTGTGCAATTGTGGGAAGTTCTATAGTCCCATCCATGTTTTTGATAGGACTGGTCCCGTTTTTCTACTTAACCTTTAATTATTATCAATTAAATCTGAATCATTAAAAACACAATCAGTTTAATGATTAAAATATAATAAATATAAAATTAAAAGTTAAATAAAAAATAGAACCAATTCAGTAAAAAACATATATAAGACTATAGAAAAATTCTTACTCGAAGCATTTTATTATAAGGTCTTAGGCTATATAGAGTAAACAATGTTAAATCAATTTTAGACCACTTCTTGCACATCTACTTATGCTAGAATTAAGTTTTAGGCCTATTAAGAGAACCGAGGATCTCAAAAAGATAATCTTTAGAGAAATTTTGGTTGAAATTCAATGCCATTCATTCTTCTTCCTTTGCAAAGTTCTACGGTTCTGTCTAGGTCCTGTTCATCATCTAACTATTAATTTACTACCAATTTAATCTAAACCATTGAAGACATAATCAATTCAATAATTGAGATCTAATAAATATAAAATCAAATGTTAGATCAATAGTGGTATTGGTCCCAATCCCGTAAAAAACATAAACGGGACAGTAAAAAAATCCTAAAAATATAGGCACCAAGGCAGTTATAAAATGTCAACTGCTGTACAAGTCCTACCATAACTTCTAATATGGAAATACACAACCACCCACGACACACCACACCACCCACTTCAGCCTACCCCTTAACAGAACAACATAACACAGAAACAACAGTAACTGAAATAAAACAACACGTATACAACAGCATACTCACAGCAACGTGTATAACTAATAACACTTAGCTAGCTTGTTTGATCCTCCTGCTATATGCCCTTGGAAATGGAGTGATAACGCATTTCTATTCAAATAAAGGCCATCAAATTTTTGATATAAGGCTTCATGTACATTTCACATTACAACATATGTACATGATGCATGTGGAATAAATTCACTTAAAAACTTGTCCAATTCTGTGTCCAAATTGATGGTTTATTTGGTGAAATTGCATGCATTTATCTGAAAAATAGAATATTTGATTATTAAGAAATGCTCCATACATGAATATGCATACGTGAACTTCACTGAACCTAACAGGAGAAACATTGCATTGGAATATAATTTGCATCAGAGTGCAACCGTCATAGACATTATCAAGGAAGAAACATTGTATCTACATATATGAGAGAACATAATCCTCAACACAGACATTACAACTATGCACAAAATTAATACCAGCATTTTATCAAACTGCTGACATGAAAACTCAACATTTTATCAAACTGCTGACAAGAAAACTCAACCAATTGATTTGTTATTGACTATAATTTAACAGATGTTCTACACAAAACAATGTCACACACAGGTGTGAGCATCTAACATACAAAGCTGCTGAGTGTGATGTGCAAATTAAAAAAGAAAATCCTGAATTTCATAAGCAAGAAACAAGCAAGCTGCACAGACGAAGACTTTACTTTTGTAACTTGGCCATATAGGTTCAATCTATTTCGTATTTGCATTTTGGAATATCATCCATTGGTTATCAACTTAACCCCAATAATTTCCACACAACAATGAAACAATCAAGAGCATCAACTATTATAAAACTAAATTGACAATGTGCTCAACATGATCAAAAGCCATACACGGGGCATGTGTTTCACACAAATGTCTTCCAAGCTTTCCCCATCCACACACACACACATGCCCTCTCTCTAATTGCTACATATGGTATTTACAATTGTCAAATATCATCAAATTAATACACTGCAACTATGCCAACCAGTAGCTCTAAATGGTAGGTGGAGGCGGAAGTTAAAGGTATTGGCAGGGACAATTGGTGGAGATTAACTATAGTGAGAACTCATTCTCAACGTGACATTTTCCCGTGTAGTGCTATCACCTCCCACTAACATCTACACTGAGAACTACTGGTTACTCCCAGCTACTTTGGTTAGTAAACTAATGTTGGATATTGCAAATAAATACTAGAATACAACAATGACACTTTCCATCAAAGAACCACATCCACAGTTGTATAACGATCGTGTCATAATTTCCTAGCTTCTACAATTCCTATCCTTGATTCAAACTTAAAATAACACCTACATTTTCTTGTTATTTTCTTTTTTTCTTTTTTTTCATTTCTTTTGATAAGGTCAGTAAAAATTACATTGATGTAGAAAAGGATGTACAAAAGAGTCTATTCTTGAATAGCCAAGTACACTAAAAAAAGAGAAAGCCTAGTTTTAGAAGTTACACCCTAAACCTAAAAAATGCAATTGCTAAAACAAGGAAACAGTAAAAACTCATAATATCTAAACACCCTCACAGCAGGACTACATCCTCAAAAAAACTATTGTCTACAGGTGTGGAACAACTCGGCACTTTTCTAACAAAACCATCGAGAGAGATCCCTTGCTGCCCAAGTTTTTTTAAGTTCCTTTCTTGCCAAATGTATTAGACAATAGCAAGCACATGCTTTCTTGCTAGGTAGATTTTAACCAAAATGTCTGTAGTTAACAAAAGAAGATAAGCTCTTGGTCTTATCAAGCAGCAAGGAAGGCCAACTCATTTCTTTTGCCACTCTATCCCAAACAGCTCTAGCAAAATCACAATACAAGAAAATGTGATCATGAGATTCTCGACAAGATGTGCACAAAAAACAGTAGTTATGGGAAACCACACTCCAGCTCAACAGCTTGTTCAAGGTGTATAATTTCTGCTGAACCGCTAGCCATAAATAAGAGCATGGAAGAGAATCACCTTTTGTGCCAAACCAAACTAGTCCAGGAAACTTTAGAGAGAACGGGGTGACAAACAACTGGAAGCCAATTGTCACATCAATTTTTATGAACAGGAACGCACAGAAGTATAAAAACATATCTAGAGATGAGACAGCCTGAAACAAAGATGCACTGGAAAAACGCCTGATAGAGGAGAATTGAATAACTTATGACCTAAACCAGCACTCTGACACCACAACTACTGAATATCACAACACGTGAGAGAAGAGAAGCAGAGTCATTGCAGATCTGACAGAGTTATTGCATAGTGAAGAGAAAGAAGGGGGCTGTAGAGGATAAGAATCAAGAGCATTGCTCAATGGTAGAAGAAGAAGGAATGGGGTTTGACATTTGCAGAAATTTACAAATGTGCCATTCAAAACGTTTGGTTTATTTTCAAATTTGTCACTGCATTTTCGGGGACACTGTTTTTTCTTTTCCAAGTTCAATTGAATAGTCAATTTATACTTCTACGTGTTTTCATGATGTTTTCATTTTCACATGAAAATTGAAAGTTTTTGAAGAACCAAATGGGGCCTCAGTCTCTTAATTTAGTTTCAAATTTTCCAAGAAAGCAGGGATCCCTCAATAAAATGTCCAACTACTAACAAGAGCAAACTGATCATATTCGACGATTTGTTCATATACCAAACCTTGACTAGATTCACAGTAACCCATGTTTTGTATCAATGTAGCATCAGAGCTAAGAGACATGCATGGTTGGCTAAAAGGATTTATTCATCCATATGAACAAGACCAGAAAAGGGAGAAGAGAAAAAGTAGCAGTAAAGTTTTCACAGAAGATGACCTCTTAGTTCAAAGATGGGACCTTCCGGTTGTCCAGTGAGGCTATATTATTGGGGGAGATATTTCAGATCAGGTTGCTACCTGCTACAGCCACCCCAATCTGTGGACTCCGACAATGATTTGGTGAGAGATGACGTTGAAAGCAATCCAACGGTTGGTGACAGTGACAACATCCAGATGACTGTGCTGCCACATATTGGTCTCCTTGCAATGACCTAAATTGCAACAACCCAACATGAGCAAAGCCACCAAGTATCCAGCCATATACTTATGAGAGAGTAAACAACAACTATAGCCCATGCAAGCCATGCCATCTTCAGTGTGAATCACAGCTAAAACTATATCCTGATGGAAGATATGAACAACCTTATGTTCCCCACAACAAACTTAATATTTTGAACGATCAATGAAAAGTTTTAATTGTCGCTTCCTTAGACAGCTACCGTCCTTTCCAAGCAGTAGATGTTTCTTTCTGGTCAAGCAATTACTTGAGCTTCTGGACAAGCCCACTGATCAAGAGGGGAGTAATGGTAGGAATCTACGAAAATCTTTGTAACAGGAAAGGCATAGATCATTGCTATCTTCTATATGGGGAAAGTGTCATAAAAAATTTTGCATAAAGTACCTCTTCTTGAGAATGAATAAAGCAAGAAAATGATTAGCTTGAAAGTATTGATCTCTTAATTAGTTTTCAGATTTCCATGAGATCAAAGCTTCCTCTCTCAACGAGTCCTCAATCCCCGATTAGATCATAGATATAAGAAAAAAGGCCAAAATACTAATAAAGGACAGATCAACCATAACTGAGATCTGTTCATGCATTGACCCATGATAAGATTCTAAACCTGGAGTTGTATTGGCAAATACGTTTCTTATTCTTTTAAAGCGTTCTTAGCCATCAAAGGACATGTCTATTTTTAAGCACACACCATTTGCAGAGACCAACTCTTCAAGAACAACATCAGAGAATTGTTTCCCTTCTTACATCAATGCACACGTTCTGCCAACATCAGATCACATAACACCAATGCATAGTCAATAGGAAGTATATTTCACTCCAAATAAAACCTTCATCCCTTGAACCATTTGAACCTATAAATGAGCCCTTCATCACTTTTAGCTTATATAATAGAAATTAAAAGACAAAACAGAAATAAACAGAACCAAAGTCTTGAATATTTCAATTGAAATATATACACACAAATAGATCAGTTTTAAAATTTTCTTCATGTGAAATTGGACCAAATTGCTCAAGTTAACTTAAATTCTTCTGAGATCCAATAACCCCATGAGCATACCTTTCTTTTCTATAATTCATAAATATATGCAATTAAGGTTAGTTACAGTCATTGTCAGTTACACTTTATTAGCCCCTTTCTCCTTAGAAAAGCTTATACTTTCAAATATAGCATATCTTATTAGAATATGATCCTTGTACTTTACCCATTATCACTCCAACCTATTGTTTCAGTTTCATTAACTTGAGTGTAATATTTGATCAGTCTTTTACTGAGCCCATTCTTTGTCCTGGTCTCCCTCCCTCTTTCAACCCACCACTTCCTTTCTATAATAATTTTGTCAATTGCAAAAGAAAACCTCCCTAGCAGTGCCACATTTCTCTGAAATTGATATAGAGGAAAATACTTCTGTCTCATCTATCTGTCCTCTTTGCTTCTGCTCATTTTAGAGAATACTAATGATTGCAGTATATAATTTTTCCAACTATTTTCCAAATTTATCCTTCACAGAAGTACCTTTCATCAATAATTCTGGGGGCCAAAAAAATAAAAAAAGAGCAAAGTACTTTTCATCATTTTTCTTTCTAATTTATGCTTATTTAATAACTTTTAATGTTCCTCTGGCAAAAGAAATAAATAATGTATAACATTCAACTTATCAAAAAAGAAAACAGTACATAGAGGCAGCCAAGATATACCTTAAGATTTGAAGGTTGGAGCAAAAAAATTCACAGCAACCAATAAACTAGAGGTTCTTTTTTTCTTTTTCTTGGATAAGGCTAAACTAGAGTTATACATTAGTGATAGAGCAACAATACTCCAATCAAGAACAAACACACTTCAAGAAGTTACAGCAAGATTCAGATTACTAACAAGAACAGTCTTACCAGAGCTACAAGCTCAGAACTCCTCAGCAACTCCCGATCTGTGATTCCTCAACCCCCAAAGATTTTTCTCCCTTCCTTCTAACTAACTTTCCTTTATTATAGCTCGTGCAGCTTCTTGAAACATTTTCCCCCAACATAGCTGCTGAACTCCCCACATCTTATTCCTTACTAACTACCTATACTTGCCACATCAGCAAGTTCTTTATTCATTACTAACTACTAACATCACTAGCATGTCAAGTAGCAGGACCATCACAGACTTTGGCCACCTAGAATACACATGAGAAATGGGCCCAATCACTCTAGTCGTATCAGCACCCCCTCCCTGAACAGCATCCTTGTCCTCAAGGACAAAAGAAGGAAATTGGGGCATAAAAGAAGCGACATCCATCCACAAAGAGTCGTCAACAGATTCGCCTAGCCAATGCACCAAAAATTGTGGAACATCATGGCCATCATGATGACAAAAACAACAGCCAAAAATACGATAGGGAGCACAAGGCTGCAAATCCACATTAGGCAACAAGTCAGGCAAAAGAACAGAAGCAACCAGAGAAGAACCAACTAATTTCTTAAGCAATGAAACATGAAAAACTGGGTGTAAGTGACAACCATGTGGAAGTTGCAACTTATATGCTACATTGCCAATTTTCTCAACAATCAACAATGGCCCATAATACTTAGGCGCCAGCTTAGAACCATTTCTCAATTTTAGTTTGGCATTTAATGCAGGCTGGAGATGAAGAAATACCCACTCACCAACTTGAAAAGAAACATCACAACAATGTTTATTAGCTTGTTGACAAATACGAAGTTGCACCGCTTCCAAATGCTTTTGTAACAAAGCCAAAGTAGCATCTCTCTCCTATTATGTTCCCAACAAGGACTGATCACCAATTTCTTTTGGAATAAAAGTAGGAAAAATAGGAGGTAATCAACCATAGACAATTTCAGAAGGAGTCATTGAACCAAAGAGTGGAAAGAAGTATTATACAAATACTTAGCCTAAGGAATCCAATCAGCCTATGTACAGGACTTCTCAAAGGCAAAACAACGCGAGTAACAATCCAAAAAATGGTTCAACACTTCCATTTGCCCGTCCATCTCAGGATGATAAGATGCACTATAATGCCATTGAGTTCCTTGAGCTTTAAAAAGCTCCTTCCAAAAGCTACTAATGAAAAGTGGGTCATGATCACCCACAATCATATGAGGGACGCCATGAAGATGAATGACTTCCTTGACAAACAAATCAGCGACTATTTTAGCAGAATAAGGATGCCGCAACAGTACAAAATGCCCACATTTGGATAGCCTATCCACAATGACCAAAATTACATCAAACCCTTTGGACTTAGCCATACCAGTAATAAAGTCGATAGAAATGTCTTCCCATATAGCAGAAGAGATGAGAAGAGGATTGAGCAAACCAATGGGAGCCAAAGTTTGAGCCTTATTGCATTGGCAAATTGTACAAACAGCAACAAATGAAGCTACATCTCGAAGCATGCCTGTCCAAAATAGATTGGAAGACAAACGCTTATATGTGTGAAGAAAACCAGCATGCCCTCCAACAGGTGTGGAGTGAAATTCTTGAAGAAAAATATTAACCCAATGAGAACCCGCAGGTATAACCAACCTGCCATATCTGTACAAAGTATCTTGCTCAAGATGATACTCATTTCCAGCCTCTGTACCTTCCTTTAATAACTGTATTTTGCTGGCCAAAGTGGGATCACACATAACATCAGCTTGAATCTCATCCAAATCAAACCAAATGGGACCAGAAATTCCGCTAAATTCTACATCACCATAAACTCAAGACAAAAAATCGGCAGCTGTGCTCTCAGAACCAGCTTTATATTCAATAGTAAAATCATACCCAAGTAATTTAGAGAGCCATTTTTATTGATCATAATCCACTGCTGAAGAAGATGCCTTGAACTCCTTTGATCTGTACGCACTACAAATTTCTAACCCAATAAGTAAGGCCACCAATGTTGTATTCAAGAACTAAGGCCATTAATTCTTCTTCATATGTGGATTGGGCCAATTTTTTAGCACTTAATGCTTTACTGAAATAAGCAATTTGCCTGTGATGTTGCATTAGAACAACCCCAATCCCTCTCCCCAAAGCATCACACTCATAATAAATGGTTGAGAAAAAAGGGGCATAGCCAACACTGGAGCACTAACTAAAGCCTGCTGTAATAGGCGAAAAGCCTAAAGGGCCTCATCGGTCCAATGAAATCCATCCTTCTTTAGCAAGTTAGTCAAAGGCTATGCAATTTTACTATAGTTTTTGATGAATTTACTGTAATATCCCAATAAACCAACGAAACCACGTACTACTTTAGGAGAATTTGGTATAAGCCAATTTAAGACACTTTGCACCTTTTGTGGATCCATACTCACCCATTCAAAGGATATAATATGCCCCAAATACTCTAAGGATTATACACCAAAAGAGCACTTCTTCTTATTTGCCTTAAAATTCCGTGATTGCAGCAAAGGAAGGACAACCCTTAAATGCTCCAAATGTATGTCCATATCAGCGCTAAGCATAAACACCAAAATATCATCAAAGAAGACAAGCACAAACTTTTTAAATGTGGTCAAAATAAGTCATTTACTGTAGCTTGAAAAGTTGCCGGTGCATTTGTAAACCAAATGGCATCACCAAGAATTCATAATAACCTCAGTGTATCCTAAATGCAGTCTTAGGAATATCATCCTCAAATACCCTAATTTGATGGTACGTAGTGCATCAGTCAATTTTAGAGAAAATTCATGCATCAAACAATTCATCTAAAAGTTCATCAATAATGGGAATAAGATACTTATCCGAAATCATAGCATCATTGAGAGCTTGGTAATCCACACAAAAATGCCAAGACCCATCTTTTTTCTTTACTAAAATTACTGGACTTGAAAAAGGATTAGAGCTAGGTTTAATAATTCCAACAATAAGCATTTCTTTGACAAGATGCTCAATTTCACTTTTTTGCACCTAAGCATATCTATAAGGCCTAACATTAATAGGTCCCTTACCTTCCTAAAGAGGAATACAGTGATCAGTGGGTCAGTTAGGTGGCAATTTTGTAGGCTCATCAAACACTACATGAAATTCTATCAACAAAGAAGCCAACTAAGGATCAACATCTTGCTATTCTAACACTTTCTTAGTGGAATACAACTACTAAACAAGATTACCCCACTCCAAATCAAAAATTTTACACAAGGAGCGAAAAGTAACACTTGATTTGTACATAGAGAAATCACCATGTAGCACACAATCACCTTGATCGATGGGTATGGTCATAATCATATGTTTCCAATCAACACGAATTTCACCCAAGGTTTCAAGCCATGCCACCCCCAATATCAAATCTACACCCCCAAAATCCAAAACATAACAGAAAATAGTAAAATTCATGACCATTGATCAATAGTTTCCCATCAAAACATACACCACATGTTTCAACTACACTACCACCATCCAACTTAACTCGAAAATGAGAAGAATGATCTACTTGCAACTGCAATTCTTGTATCAAACTTCTGGTGATAAAATTGTGGCTAACGCCATTGTCAACTAATATAGAAATGGAGTGAGATAAAAGAGTACCTCGAAATTTTAATATCTTTGGTGCGTTTAGACAACTAAAAGCCAATAAAGACAATTGAAACTCCTTACCACCTGGATCATCAAACTAAATAGTAGTGGCCTCCATAACTTCTTCATCTACACATTCATCCTGAAAGTGATCACTTTCATCCTTCAAAACCAAAAATCGCACAGATTTGTTGGGGCCCTTATGTCATGCATTGAAAAGTTGGTCACAATGAAAACAAAGCCCTTTAGCACATTTGTCCATGTCTTCCGAGTACATAAGCTACTTTTGACCATGAATTCCACAAGCTACAGGTTGGTTTCGACTCGAATTGAGTGGCATAGGTACTAAGGTACTTCCTTGAGCCGACATAGAGTCTTTTTGTTAAGAGGACCAATAGTTTACTAACTTATTGATAACGGGAGACTGATTCAAATATCTCCCCATGGATTAACAAGAGTTGAAGGAGCAATGGAAGAAACCACCGTAGTCTAACTTCGCACACTTGGTGTTTGAGAATATGTTCAATTGGAGTAACCAATTTGTTTTGCACTATCATTGCACCTATATGTTGGAGACAAATAAATTCCGTAATCAAACTCCTTTTCCACATCAAATGATAGATCAATGGCCTGAGCTAGAGTTTTAGGCCCTAAAGTTGAATCACGAATACAAATCTCCTCTCGTAACCCTCTAAAGAAGTATTCTAACATTTGTAATTCCGTCATTGATGGAGATAATCATCAATATTCTGTTCTACTATAGTAGTTGGTTGCAAAGTAGATAGCCAAATAAAAAGATTATTAAAGGAACTTCAATTATACCTTTTCAAGATCTCCGCTATTAAAATTTCCCAATTCAAATTAAGGATCCACTGTTTAAGTGTTTTAAGCCAATAGATCGACCTTCCTCGCATACACAATGAAGCCAGAGGTACTTTCCTATCTTCTCTAGTTCGATGAACTTCAAAATAGAGTTTTGTAGCTGTGATCCAATTGGCTGGATCGAATCCTTCAAAGATTGGAAGAGTAATGCACACTACAATGGATTTATATTCATCATCAACACTGGCAATGCGAGAATCAATCCGATCATCTTGATTAACTATATCATCATATTCTACAAATACTCTATTTGAACATCGTCATTCTCCAACAATAGTCGTACGAGAATTCTCTCTTTTATTCACCACATGCTTCCCCAACCTACAACGTAGAACATCCTGCAACATTTCTTGAATGGAAGCTACTGCAATCTCCAAATTCTTGTGACTCTTTCCATAATTATTATCCAAGGTTTCAAGAGATTTCTATCCTTGTTCCATCACATTCTATTGGACCCTATGATTACGATCTAGAGAAGAAAGTTGCTATTGAAGCTCCGATAATCTACCATGAATTTCATCAACGTTCTTATACTCGACTTTTCATCCAAGTCATGCTTGCATCACTAACTCAACTGACTTATCCACAATAATAAGAAAGGTTTCCCACAAACGACGCCAATTAATAGAGCACCAATACTCCGATTAAGAACACACTTTAACAAGTCCAATAAGTATCAGATTACTAACAAAAACAATCTTACCTAACCTACAAGCTCAAAACTCCTCAGCAACTCCCAAACCATGATTCCTCCACCCCCAAAGCAATCTCCCCTAAAGATTTTTCTCCCTTCCTTCTAACTAACTTCCCTTGAACTCCCCACATCTTATTCCTTACTAACTATTTATACTTGCCACATCAGCAAATTCTTTGTTCATTAGTAACTATTTTTACTTGCCACATCAGCAAGTTCTTCATTCATTACTAGCTACTAGCTACTAGCTACTAATTACTAACTACTAACATTACTAACACGTCAAGTAGTAGGACTAACACAGACTTTGGGCCGCCTAGAATACACATGAGAAATGGGCCTAATCACTCTAGTCATATCAGTTAGATATGAAAAGGAAAAGGTATGGAGTTGATAAGATGAAGTTGATGAGCTAGAATTCAAAATTTAGATGACATGGTTAACCCATAGTTTTTGCAAACTACCAGTCACGAATGGAAACAATTCCACTCAATGTCTTCTCAGTTTGCTCTTAATATTTTTTGGAGATCTGAGGGCTTTCTATTGTGTTCCATAATATAGCTACAATTAGGTACAAGATCATAAAGTTAATTTGAAATACAAATAAAGCATATTCTTTTTTGTATGTTTAAGGTTTTATTTTTTTCCAAGGTTTTATTTATTAAAAAGAGTAGCAATACGGCAAAAAAGGAGAGCCCTAAAAAGAAGGTCTAGATACCCTCAAAGTTGATACAAATACAAAAACAAGAAATTCCAATAGGGTGAAACAAATAAGAAAGCATGAAACTCCCGAACAATACAAAGAATCATCACAAGCTAACACCTTAGGTCCTCCAATGTGGTTTACCTTTCTTCTTCTTCTTCGCACAAGCAACTCTAAAAGATGATTACCAAAACGCCCGACTAGAGCGAAGAGAGACAACAATGTCCTCAAGGAAGTTAGTCAACACTATGTCAAGAGAGCAATCTAGCCCTAGAGATCCATTGAAACTCGACAGTTCATCTTCAATTAGGACACCATCAACCACCAAGTTGGTGGCATTTAGCAACACTTGCTTTTCTTAGGGCTTCAATCACCACGTTGAGATTTTCATTTGAAGAAGGAGAAGCCTTAGCAACCTTGTTATCTAAAATTCTACTAACCTCCACTTCAGAGGGACGAGAGTCAAAATGTGAACAGCTTCTTCCTTTAAACTGCAGGTGATTGCCTCCTAACCAAAAATCCTGCATCAAAAGCAAGAGACTTCCATTGATATTTAACTTCAATGGCAATCTTTCCACCATCAACATGACAAATCAAAATGAAGTCAACAAAATCACTACCAGCTTGCCTCACAACTTTCCTTCTAAGCTATGGTGGAGTCAACAATCAATAGTTTACTAGCAATGTAAGCAATGCTTTACTTAATAAAAAACCTCATGGGACATTTTGGAGCTAAACCCAAACTGCTATGATGAGCTTCACTTGTGAACGACATTCCTATTTTGCCAACATTGAAGAATAGGGTACGGACTAGTAAAGTGCCGAAGGATTTCAAGGACCCTCATTATCTGCCCATCATTCCAAAATTTGAAAAGGCAAGTACCTCTTTCATTATTAAAGATTGAGCAATCAAGTGATTTCATATTACATGAGTACTCTTTTCTAACTAGAAAGGGAAGGGAAGGGACTTTCCAAAAGAAAAAGGCCTACTATAGCATTCCTCCACAAACGAGCTCTAAACTTAGCCAACTCTCATGGTGGTGCTACTAATAAAACTCCCTTCCAAGATGGTTGGAAATTAAGGGAACAATCAAGGTCCGGCATAAAACTTAAACTTGAATAAGCCTCCAAAAAGGCCTTGCACTCCCTACCCTCTTTGGATGGAGCAAGTTAGGAGGAGGAGAGGCAGCAAGGGAAAATAGGACCACAAAGGAGGAAAAAGGAAGTCAAGGTTCAGAGAAGAAGGCAAGGAGAGGCCAGAATGGTTAGGAGGGGTGACAAAAATGATGGGGTTTGGTGAGGATGGAGGGGCTACCAAAGGATCAACGATCTTTCCAACAAGGAGCATGATGATGGGTAAGTGGGATAATGAGGTGCAGAAGGAGACTTAGTCAAGATATCTTTGAACAACTCCTCTAGGTTGATCAACAGAGAAGCCTTGACTAAAGAGGGAGCAACGGTCACAGCTTCAGAAGAACCAACAGAATCAATAGGGAAGGGCCGGCTACCAAGGCTAAGGAGATTGAAGATGGCTTACCCCTCTTCAGAGACAACAGCTGCTTGCCCAGGAGCGGCTTAGTCTTGGAGGAGGGAGCATTTGACTTCTTGTGGAAGCACCAATATGAGTTGACGCAAAAAAAAAAAAAAAGCCATGGAAGAGATGAAACCCTTGTTGTCGGAGGATGAGGACAAACAATGGAGCTCTATGAAAACATAAAGAGCTTGCTTTCAAAGAGAAGATAAATAAAAGAAGACTTGCCATGGAGAAGGAGACAACTGGCCATTGGATGCCAATGAAGAAAATGACCAGCAAGAGGACAGAGGACACCAATGAGAAGATAGACAACCAACGAAACCAAGGCAGAAGAGAGGTAGACAAAACCCTAGAAGTTGTAGACAGGAAGGCTCAAGACAAACTATAGAGATAAGAGAGCATTTTCCCTATCTGGACTTTCTTCTTTTCTATGACTAAGCTACATTTTTTATTTGAGTTTTGGACTTTCCCCCAGGAAGTTGGTTTGGACATTCCATCCTATCTAATATGAACAATTTTAGGAATCATGCTAACATGAGCAGTTGAGCAGAACTCACTGAACTTTCAACTTTTTCCAGAATTTTTTATGATATTCAGAAATCACAACTAAAATGTTTGTGATGACCTTTTTTCTTTAAATAACTTAGCGTAACTCACCTTTACTCAGCCCTAGCTATTCATATAATTATTTGGCCAACTGCAGTTAATTGACTAACATCATCAAAAACAAATCAGAAAAAAAATTTAATTGATGCAACTGCCGTTAGGACTCTGTAACTGCTGAAAACTAGGCCCAAATTTGACCTGATAATTCCAAGACAAAGAACCAAAAAGAGAAGGGGAAAAAGAGAAGGGGAGAAAAGGAGAGAGAAAAAGAAATAGAGCTGTCATTACATTCACCTGATTCTGGGGGCAAAATATCTATCTATTTCTTGAAACCCTTCTCTATCGTCCCCCTTGACTTTCTTCTGTAATATAATCAACAAGAAGATCTAGAATTAACAACATAGCAGAGATGGCTCAATAGCTGTGTTTATGAACTACTTCTATGAGAATAAACATACAGCCCTACAACTTAACAAATACAACAGAATTTGATTCAAAACTTGCCTGTTCTTGTGTTTCCCGTTGACACCAAAAACACCCTTCATCAATCCACTCATATCCACAGAGTGTTCCTTCATGATCAAATCATGGTAAATTTGGCTTCCAAGCTCAATAATTTGCTCCTCCACCTCCTCTAGTGTTTGGTCCACATTTAGCTCAAGTTCTCCCTTTCTGATGACAGTAACACTAAATCCATTTGCTTTTGCCTCTTGAAATGCATCCTGCAATCAACTACTTATCAGATATAGGTGAACAGTAATGGTGACATATTTAAAAGCTAACAAGAGGGAGCAAATAAAACCTATCAACATATTCATGATATAGTTTGTAATTTTTTTTCCACCATTTTTTCTTGCTTATCTAGGCTCCTCTTACATGGGGGTTCCACCATAACTTTTCATAAGATCTGAAGATAGAAAGCCCATGGCGAAATGGTTGGGGTGGGGGTGGTGTGGTGGGGTTGTTGGGTGTGGGTGGGTGGGTTTAAGTATCCCTGCCAAAACTTACTTGGGTTCTTGTTGATACTTCCCTTGAAGGGATGTCTAAAGAAACTAACCTTCACATTTGGCACAACATGATAATGTATGTACTTGCCTTTGGAGGACAGGGAACAATAAAGGCACTACCATTTCCAAGCATGTCCATATGACCCTGAATTATGTAGCAAAGGTTTTTGCAGTCACAAGAATCTTCAAAAGCAATGACGTGATATGGCTTAGGTTCCAGTTCAAGATCAGTAGCCATCTCCAGTGCATAAAACCCAACTTTCTGCTCCCCATCTTGAAGAGTATACAATTCAATACACTGCAAAATAGGCACAAGTTCAACTTAGTACATAATAAATCTCTTCCTCAGGCCAGAATAATAAATAGTTTATGGTTTCATGCAGCAGTAAAAGTAATAAAATTTTATGGAATTTGAGCAACTACATATATTAGAGAATCAAACCATGTTTACAAAACATATCTTCACACAAGCATGTCTATTCTTGCCCATACATATCAATGTTCATGGATGAGCAAACAGACAAGTGTGGAGACATATGCATTGATTAACTTTATTTTGTCTAAAAGAGAGCTATTTAAGCTTGCAGTTGACAGAAACCATAAGAATGTTTTATTCAATTTGCATATTCTTTGGGAACAAGTATTATTGTTCCTAAAAACTAACTGACTATGGCATATAAGCAATGCAAAACAAATCAATAAACAAAATGGGCATGATACTTGATGCCTATCAGATACTATGTCTATGACAATCTGTTGAAACATTATTTGCTCCAGTTATCGATTTGACAGAAAGCATATGCCAATTCCAAAAAAAAAATCTTAATTAATTTTTACACTCCTTGTAAAAATTAAGCATGGTAATTAGGTATGAGAAACCAAGGTATAAGTTGAAAAAGAAGAGAACCTTAGATTGAGTATATTTCTAGCATCGCTTTGTTTAAACTTAATATTATTCAACTAAAAGAAAGTAACCAAAGTTCATATATTTTTATAAATTTAGACAAATATGAATTATCCTGTATGACGGCAAAGACCAATGACGACTTCATCAATCACCTCAAATTATGACATGCAATTATTAAAAATCCATACGCAAAGTTTATTTAGCAGAAAAGAGAATGCAAAGTCACATGCACACCAATACATGTGGAAGATCGAGCCACCACAAGTAATCTTCTTCTTTGACCTCTGCATACTCACAGTACTTGCTCACGACAGCTTGTGGTCCAAACAACTCCATTTCTCTTTTGAGTTTATCAAGCTTCTTTTCCATGTACTTTTTATTTCTTTCAGGTAATTTATCCATCAATTCAGCTGCTTCTTGTATTTCCTTCTCTGTTATCCACCGATCCAGATCCTTTCCTATGTCCCTCATAACAGATTTCAGCTCAGGATCAGCCTCTGCATTATAAGAATCCAAAAAGCCACGAGACCATTTCTTTGTGTGCTGCCAGTACTCCTTTCCTGAATTCTTACCAGCTCTGATAGAACCATCACTGCCTTCTATGACAGTCTTGCTTTTCCTTGGATCATTATGGTCATCAGTACCAATATTGCTTGCCTCCAAGGAAGCGACAGTTGTCTCATTCAGAAAGGATTTTGATGGCTTCCGAAGGTTTTCTTCATCCTTTTTCATAGTATACGAAACTCCAGGTTTTCCATCGAGGAATGCCCTTTGTTCTTCTACAATGGTTCTCACTTCCGGGTTTTTCACTACTCTAGGGCCCTTCCACCGTGGGATGATTTTCTCTAATGGGTCATACACACTGATACCATCTATAAAACAGACATGGACAAGATACTAGCAATTGTGAGTGTTCTGATAGATTGATAAACATAACAAGAATCCATGATAAATCAGTTCATAATCATGGTAAATGTAGATACAGCTAAATATCGTGCCTCATGATATCATGATTTAATGCATATGGCATATTATCCCCACCAACTTACCTACAACAGAGAAATAATGTAGTATTGCCAATCCAAATGTTATAATTACCTGCTCCATAATTGAGGTTTTCAATGTTTGAATGAAGATATTCATGCAATTTGGACAGCTTCTGATTCTCTTTCTCAACTTTCTTTTCCAGACCATCAAAGAAAGCTTGTTTTTCTTCAACCTTCAGAGAATAAAACGGATCTCTTCCAGCTAACTCATTATCTCGAACTTGGAAAACTGTCTCTCGAAGATAATCTTCTTTCATCCACCCAAGCTCATCTTCATTTGGATCCAAATCAAGCTGTGACAACTCAGTAATGACATTTAACTGTTGATTTACTTTCTCTCTTGCCACCATATAATTATCCTTAAATCCAACTCCCATCTTCTCTATCAGGGGTTTGAGTTCATCAAAATTTTCCTTCATCCAGTTTGTAGCCTTTACAGACAAATTACTCCCAGAAACTTGACCATTAACCTCATGATCTTCTACTTGGGGTTTGACTTCATTGAGTTTCTCCCCAATCCATTTTGAAGCCTTCACTGATGGATTACTATCAAGAGTATCACCACTAAATTCATGGTTCAGAAATGCTTTAGAATTTTGTAGGTCACAAGGTTCCACTTCTTCCCCAAGGATATTTGAATTGCTCTTATTAACTGCTGCAGTTTCTAAGTTAGGTACTGTTAAATTCTCGATGGCATCTGAATCCGATACATCTGAAGAACTGGGTGGTTTTATTTCATCCTTTCCCATGTTGAACTCGCTTCTAGTGCTTCTAGATATCCCATCAAAAGGAAGCTTTAAGTCCTCATCGATCTCTGCCTTGATCTCCCATTTTATCTCTTGATTCTCTTTTTGTATTTCATGTTTAGTTGAAAGATACTCTCTAGCTTCTTTCACAGATCGAATGATCCTTGGTTTTCTGACAGAATTTCCTGTAGGTGATTTATTACCAGATGCATTAGGTGATGGGACAACTTTCTTTGTATCACTAAGATGAAATTTGCTATCACTCTCTTTCACACTTTTCCCAGATGAATGGGTATCACCAGAAACCCCAAAAAAAGCACTGGTAGCATGAGTCTGCGCTTTTTCCACTTGTGCTGCTTCATCATTAGATCTAGCACACTTTTCCATTGGTACATAATATGAACCAATACCAGATTCATTGATAGTTTTGACCTTTTCTTTGTTTCCAGCATGAAGATTACCCAAAGAAGTTGTTCCCTCCTCTCCATGCACGTCAATAACCTCTTCTCCATGGCGAAGCTCGTTTCCTGGAACAAGATCCTCTCTTCCATATTCTTCAACCAAAGAAGCCTCCCCATGATCCCTTTCCCTAAGCCTCCTACCCAATTTTTGAATTTCCTTAATCCTATCGTTTGTGACAGAGGCTGATTTTTTCTCATATTCACCATCATCTTGAACTGTTGATGTAGCTTTCAAATCTTTTGCTCTTTGGATACTAGCAATAAGCACTTGTTTATCCAACTCAGGGACTATATCAGATGCAGATTTAGACTCGGCACCCTTTTCCATCACTTCCAAATGGTCCTTTGCCAACATCTCTTTCTCCTTTCTCGACTTCAACTTTCTCCTCATCATTTCCTCCTCCAACGGTGTGTACCTCACCTCCTCCTCCCTTGAACCAAACAAACGTTTCACAATAAACAACACAACAAACCCACACAGGAATATCCTCCCAACACCAGATATATTCAACCTCTTAATTGTCTGCATCCTGAAGGGCAAATTCCTGATCATCCCAATAAAACCAGATTCGTTCCCAGCAACAACAAACTTAACCACCGTACTACTTCTTGGAATCACAATCTCTCCTCTTTCCATCTCCCTAGCTAAAGCCTTTGCATGAAGTACTTTTAAGTTCACGTTCTTTGATTCCTCGCTACCCGGAGCCACAACTTGGCTTCTTCTCAATATCTCATCCTCATTCACTTCTATATTTTTTATACTGCCGTCGGAATCTTGAAAAGCAGTAAATATAGGACCAGACCCAATTCCCCATAATTCAATATCGGCCTTGTATTGATCAACCCAATTTTCCAATTTAGTCCACAAAACAGATTCTCCCAATACTTTCTCACCTTTTCTCTCTTCCACTTCACTTTTAACTTCACAACCATCGTATTTATCAACTAACTCACCACCTTTAGACTCATTTTCATTGAAAGGTTCGATCTTTGTATTGAAATGATCATTATTCAGGCCTTTAGAATCATTTGAACTTACCCTTTGATAATCAACGAGCTTCTTTCGCAATGTGTTTCGTCGGCAAGTCCTCAACTGACGGAAACGAGCTGAAACCGTTAGGTTTCGGGTGGCAGGGAGCAGTGCTGGTGAAAGAAGTGAAATTGAAGGGGAGGGAATGAACTTGGAAGTGGAAACTCGAAATTGGATAGAGTTTTGGCGGTGGCGAGATGAGAGAGATAGAGTCGTCGCGAATTCCGGAGTGAATTGTGAAGTGGGAAAAGAAGAGATGGGAGTGTAGGAGACCCTCATGAATGAAGAGGGTTTTGCTGAATTTCAGGAAGGTTTGCTAATACCCTGATAAGAACTGAAGCATTTTCCAGAAGGCAACCAAATAACATGAAATGTCGAAGGTTTAGGTGGTCCCATGTCGGTTATTTGGTAAAACAAAATATAATCCCGGTCTCACAAAACTAGGGAAAACGAAGAAATTTTTTTTTTTAAAAAAAAGCAAAAATAAAAAAAAAAATCCCAAAAATTCTCATAGCCGTCCAGTATTATTAAAGAAATTAAAATCGGTTTTCCAAAAAATAATTTTAAATACAGTAATTTTAAGAATGTTTTTTTAAGATCGATACGTTTTGGTTTTTTTTATTTTTTATATTTTTTTTCCTTTCCCCTAAAAGATTGCTTGTAAATACATAAGAAAGAAAATAAATGATCCTCTACTTTCTTTTAGTTTAATAAAAGGAACAAACAAACTTTTGTTTTTGCAATTAATTAAGCTTTTCCCAAAATATCTATTTCTTTTTCCTATTTTCGCTAAATTTTCTCCCCCAAAATATAATTCCAAGTTTCATTCCTGGCTACTATTATCATTAGAATCAATATAAAAGAGTGATAAATTTAGAGGATTAAGTATATTTATTCTTTCGAGGTAAACTATTTCTTAAAAAATAATTTATGAAATGTAATTGTTAAATCATATTTTTAAAATATAATTTAGTTTTTTACCTACAAACAGTCATTTAACATAAATAAAAGATAAAACAACAAAGAAATCGCGAGATGATAATGCAATTTGGAAATCAAATGTTGGATATGCGATTTTAAAATCGCAAACTGACACTCATATCCCATGCTGACGTATTTGGCAGGAGAGGTTGTATTTTCAGTATGGCCACATAAATCATGCATACATAAAGCAAACAAAAGAATGGTGACGTTTGACTTGCAAAGCATGCGATTGTAAATTGCATTTTGGCATTGCGATTTTGTGATCGCATAATAAACTTACAATTTTTTTGTAATTTTACTTATACTTTATACCATGTAGCAATTTATAATAAAAAAATTAAATCATATCTTCAAAATACGATTTAACAACCCTATTTCATAAATTATTTTTATACTAACTATTTTTAAGAAAATAGTTTGTCCTAAAGGAGTAAACAGTCCTATTACTCGATAAATTTACATGTTGAAAATAATAATATTAGTGAAATTATCATATGTATATCACGTCCATCTTACACTTCACATAACCTTATATTTTATAGGGACAGTATTTGATAAGATAACTCGGAGAGAATATGAAGGATGAAAAATAGATAATCCTAAAATCTCTCAATCAACCTTCTTCATTTGAACAATGGTCTAATCTTTAAGAAACCATTCCTATAATAAAATATTGTATCTTTCATTTCTCAATTGTATTGAATGAGGAAAAGTTCTTAAGTATTCATAAAGCTGGGCAACGAAATACTATACTTAAATGGTGTCAAAACTTACTTAAGAAAAGTTGTGAGATGATAAGTTCTTAATTGCACATATTTTACATGGTGATTTCTAATGATTTTTCTTAATATTTAAGTTTATATTTATATAGTAATAATTAATTGAGTAAAATTTTGTTTTTTAGGTCTTAAAACAATCTATGCAATAAAACGAGAAGATAAAAACAAATTTTACTCAAATCGAAACTAAAATAAGCAAACTATGAAAGTTTGAAGATCAACATAACCAAATGACATAACTGTGTTGTTTCCAAACAAATTTGGAGCTTATTTTCAACTATTACAACCTATTACACAACCAAAAGGCAAGATCATGTCCCCAATCGTATATTTTTCAACTAATCTATTTTTTATTTATCTCTTTTTATATAAAGTCTTATTTAGGTTTGTTTTTGGAGAGAACTTATTGGATACGAATTTTAGGGAGCTTTTTAAGAAAAGAACACTCAAGGAGCGAAAGGAACATAAAAAATTTAAGATTCAATCTTATTTAGATTTTATGATTTTCTTTTTCACAATTTCTTACTCTTTGTTTTTAAGTTGTTATTTTGCGATGTATAGTGAATAGAACTTTGATATGTAAATCTTGTAGAACCTAGATCTATTCATGTGATATTATTATTGTTTGATTAAATTAATTCTTTAGTCTTTTCTTGATTCAATTATATATGCTTTATGATTTAGGTTATTATTTTCATAAGTAGTAATTCAGAGTTTGATATCTTATAAGAGTATAGAAAGATTTCTTATAAAATTAGATTTAAGCATAATAGATGAAGATTATTGTAAGATAAGAGATAATCTGCAAGATCTTTTCAAAATTTTGAGAAAAGATTCTAATAGGTGATTTTAGAGTTAAGGTTAATTAGCTTCAGAAAGTGAATAACTTTAGTAAAGAATTTTATCGGTTAAGAAAGATTAAAGAATAAATTAAATTATCTTGAGGAAAATCATATATTAGGTTTAGGGGAAGCAAATATCTATATACATTTTTGCGAATCTTGAAGTAATTTATGATTTTATTACTTTCTTATTTAAGTTCTTAAATAATTCTTAATTATATGTCAATCTATTAGTTGCTACAATTTAATTTAAGTTTCTTAAAATTTAATTTGCCTATTAGATAATAGAGACTTAGTAAGTACTAGTAGTCAAGTCTCTAAATGATTGACATTCGAACTTATATTCACTATATTATAAACTAATAAGTGTACTTACCTATATCATAAGACCCTATGATTAAATATCTCATATGAATTGTGGAAATATGGTACTAGTTTATAAGACTATAGTCATAAACACCCTATTAACATAAGTTTAAAACTTCTGGACTAAGTAATTAAAATAGGCTCATTAGTGTTTTCTAACTTAGCTATTCACTGCTTTTAACCTAGGACACTACAAATGGTATCAAAGTCGACCCCTTGCTAGTAGATGGACAATTCGAGTCTAACTCCAGTTTAAAGAAGAGGTTTGAGAAGGGCAAGGAGTGTCATCGAGTTGGTAACTCCTGACATGCTTCTAAGATGACTTATAGATGATAGGTAGCCCGAATAATACATTGAAAAGAAAGGAGATCTTCAAGGCCTAATTGCAAGGTCTTGTAACTAAGACATCTTATGTTTAAAGGGGGAAGATTGTGAGACTTAATGGATAAGTGTTCTACAGAAATTGTGAAAAGTTGTAGTACTAGTTTATAAGGCCATAGTTGTGCATACTTTTTCAACACAAGCTTGAAACTTTTGGATCAAGTGGCGGAAATAAACCCATCAATTTTTGTTGGCTTGGCTTTTCACTACTTTTAACTTGGGGCGTTACAACAGTTGGGAGCGATAAGATGATTCTAACCATCTCTATTTCAAACCTGTCATACTAAATCTTCTTAAGCCATCTAAAGTTATAAACTTAACTCTTTTAACCCCATCACTAATCTAATTAATCATGCCTACATTACTACTAAGCTTAACCCAAAACTTTAATGAAATTAATTTGGCTCTTCATATTTTTCCGTTTAACCAAAATTCCTTCAATAGTATATAAGTATCCAAGGCATCGATTATATACTTTAAATAGTTAGATTGCTGCCAAGTACATATACACTGGAGAAATGTTACACCATTGTCTAATGCAACCACATAATAGAAAATTTTATTTATCGGTGCATAATGTATGACCTCAACACCAACATTACAATATATGGTTATTACCATTCTTTTTTTTTCCCTCTATTGCATAAGCTCACAACACTATCTACTTGTGTATATCACCTTAGGCTTGCTAAAGCTACATTGCTACTAAGATAATAAGTACATACATATATGTTATTTATTAAATAGATTTTCTTCAATGTCCCACAAACTATATATATATATATATATATTTCCTTATAAGTTCCATACACAATGCATTCCTTAATGGTATGAACTTTTACAGAGTCATGCTTTTCTTCAAAGCAAAATAAAATCAAAACTAGATATATCTTTACAACAAACTTTTTAGAAAACTATTTTTGGTAAACTACCACTCCATTTTAATTGATATTAGCTCAGACTTTTAAATGTAGTAGTATGTCATATTCTTTGCACTATAAGAGCTAGATTTAATCACGCGTATATGTGAAATGGTTATCACCATTAAAAAGTAAAAGGAAGATTGTAAAACTATTTCTTCTTTCCTTCTCCTTACAAGGAACTCAACTTGCAACAAAAAGATTCTCATATCCAAACAAAAATTTCATACCATCTTCACATATAAAATCTAATCCTAATGTAAATATCAAATATTACCAATACTTTCACTCTTATCTCTTTATGAATATAAATCCTTAACACTTATGCTTTTGCACGATTATAGCGCTTATAAATATACAACTGTCATTATTATTTTTTAATCATCTTAAACTAGCAAAATTCACACTTTGATAATTTAGGAGGGAAGCAAAAGTCAATATTAAGTTATCAAAGTGAAACAAATGGAACCATTCAAGCATCTAAGTTCTCCAAGATTTTTAATAAACGTAAGGGTGCATCAATACCAACATTAGTATAACCAATAAGTTGGCAAACAACTATGTTAACAAACATGTGAGTGCATCGGGGCACTTAAAGACCAGCTACTATCAGCAGCTAATCAACAAACAATGATGGTGTGAGATCTAAATCTTTACATGTTACGCCTGAATTTTCAATTTTCTTTTATTTTAATTTCATTTCTCATTTTATAATTAATACTAAACCTTAATTCATTCAATATTAGCCCTCGATTGGAGAAACTGGGAAATTCCAATTCTTTTAAAAAAAAATTTTGGAATCACCACCCGACTAGAGTCAGGAAAAAAAAAAGAAACCGTAATCAATTGGGTGGATTGACTACGATTTAACTACCGGTTTTTAATTTTAAATTGAATGAAAAACTAGAGTGTTCTAAATTTAGGGCTAACCTATTAAACCATAACAAATATCGCTATCTATTTTCCAAAATTAGGTTTATTCTTTTAAGTTATCCTTTTTTACTATTTTTTAACAAAAATAAAATATCAAAAGAAAATAAAAAAAAAAACTTAAATTTCTACAAATTTTATCGTTGCCTCGAAGATGCCTACGTACTTGCTAGTCAAGATTAAACGATCGTAGTTTTCCCCCGAAAACTTTAATGTGTTGATTGATTTTAATTTTGAAAACCAATCAGATTCATGTTTTAGTTGATTTAGTTTATTAAAAAAAAATCTAAAAGGGCCTTAACTTTTGGGTGATTTTGTTTTATATAAAATGCCCTAAAAAAATCCTACTCTCAAAAGGGTCTTTTATTAATTTTTATTCAAAGGAAAAAACAACTTTCTATGTGATAAATTCTTAAACAAGATAAAATCCTAAAAAAAATAACCCATCTTAACAACCCCTAAACTAATATATATAACTATCTATCAAAATAAAATAATTCCATATAATACACTTTATATAAGAACTAATACTAAAACTCCTAAACTCTCATCATATACTATGTTAACTAATAAAATATAATAATGTATACATATAATAAAAAACTAATCTTAACGACCACCATATATACATTTATACTCATATAACTATTATTAAATAACCATTCACTTAAATTATTATCTAATCTATATAATAGAGAAAACTAATGCTGAAAGAAATGCCCTAAACCAATGTATACATGTATAGATATATATATATATATATATTATGTCAAATAACTAAGTACATAATAAAATACTAATATAATAATAATAATAAATTTTAAGAAACAGAACTTGATTACTTTTGTGCGGCAGTAGCTAGAATTTGTGCATTGCATGTATGAAGTCAAGGTTCGTCTAGAGTTCGCCTGGAATGGACCGTGGAGAAGTCTTAGATTAATCGGATGTTATGGCGCGACGAAGCAACAATACATTGGTGTATTGGTCAGGCATGTGTGGGTGCATTCCGTGTTTGGTCCGGTCACTGCTGTTCACTTATCGATTTGCCCTGATGTTGCAAGGAACAGTGGCTGTCTTGGGGATGGTTGGTTTTGTAGTGCAACCTGAACTGCGATTGTAGACGGTCCTTGTGTAGGTGATTGGCTACTGTAGTTGCTGTTTGTGAACTTGGATGTAGTGCTGTTACTGGAGTGTTGATGCTATGTCTAAGATAGTGTTAAACTTGTGACTATGTGTTTGGTGTTGGGTCAGTGTCCAGCAACAAAGCTTGGAGAGTCGTGGCATCGTGATCGTGTTGGAGGCACGAACATGTTCACTGCTACAAGTTCCAGTTGGATGCCGTGGCTACGTTTGATGTTGGATAGGGGGGTTGTCGACTTGTAACTATGTGGAACTTTGGTGAAATGGGTGCGTCAATGGTTAAGCACTGCAGCAGTAGATGCATTAGTGAAGTGAAGTGTAATGCGTGTGACAATGTGGTGTGTCAAAGTGTAGTATATTAAAGTCCTAGTGCTTAGAAAGATTCGAAACCATGACCTCAAGTTAACTCCATATCAACACTCCAATGCTTATCCGTTAGGCCGTTGATTTATGCTTTGATTTTTAGTACAATTAAATTGTACTTAAATCAAATGACTCTCTAAAACTATTTGAACTAGATCAAAACTAAACTAATTAACCATAAAATAATTTATTTCCTAAAAATTTAAAAAAATTTATAATTTTTATATTTTCTCATTTTTTTGTATTTTCATCATTTTTCAATTTTTATTATTTTTATTTTTATATTTTATATTTTTTTATTTTTGAATTAAGACCTTATTTAAAAGAAAACTATAATTATAACTACTAGGGGCAAATATCGAGTGTCTACATTACATAGTGGCTCCAACTAAGTAATTTAGGGTATATGCGAAAGTAACGCAATTGAGTCAATATTTCATGAGTAAATTTTAAGAGTTAGTCGAGGATATACAATGGGTCCGAAATATAAACATATAATGAAATATTAATAATATAGCTAATAATAGTCAATTTTACTATATTACATTATGTTGTATTATACATATTGGAAATACACGGTTTAGATAACAAAAATTAACTAAACTTTAGAGATAAATTATTTACACTATAAAACTTTAGAAAGACATAAAATAATATGTAAAAGTAATATATTCACTTTGAATATAATTGTCGTTACCTAAGATCTCCTAAAATAATTGAAAACATGAAAATTTAGCTAAAAATTAATGGAAAAACAGTAAAATACCTAAAATAGTAAGTTTTAAGAGTTAGTCAATACCATGTCGTAAGTTCGAAATATAGAAATATAATGGCATATTAATATTATAGCTAAGAATAGTCAATGTTATCGTATTGCACTATATTGTACTATACATATTGAAACCACATGGTTTAGGTCACGAAAATTAACTAAATTTTAAAGATAAATTATTTACACTATAAAACTTTAGAAAGACATAAAATAATATGTAAAAGTAATATATTCACTTCAAATACAATTGTTATTACCTAAGATCTCCTAAAATACCTAAAAACAGGAAAACTTAGCTAAAAATTAATGGAAAATAGTAAAAAACTTATTAAAAATTAATTGAGGCAGCAAGTTTTAACTTGGAAAGACATAGACAATTAAGGGAACACTTATCAAAGTAAATCATCCCAAGCTAAGACACTTAATAAGGCTAATGGGAGAGGTATATAAGATTAAGGAGAGAGAAAGTAAGCCATTTCCACTCCAAGCAACTTTGGAATTTTTACCAAAACTCCTTAGTGTCTTAAGGTCATAGGAAAATCTAGGAAAAAGGGCGAAAGCTTAAAGAAAAATTATGGGAAAAATAAGAAGGAGATAGGTGCAAACGCATAAAGGGCGAGTTCAAGGAGATTTCACGGGTAAACCATCATCACCACACAACGGTAGAGCCAGTGCCTAATTGTGCTAACTAAGGGGTGGTAGTTGGGGGTGGTGTGATGGTTGGATTCCGATAAGCAACCAAAATTCATATGATTTTCTCTTATTTTTTGAAAATACTAAATTAAGCTAAAAAATTCAAGAAAAATTTATTCAAAAATATTTTTACATATACTATAAGAGAAAAAAAAAAAACCAGTTTGTAAAATTTTTAAGTGAATACATGGCATCCCTAAGAAATCATCTAAAACTGCATCATTTTTCAAAGTTGTTTAAAATAACTTTATTGTTATAGTTTTGAAACCAAAATTTTTTTGAAACATTCTTATATTATATATGAGAATACTATGAAGGGATTTTGAATAAAAATACTTTCTATGATTTTTACAAATTTTTAAACCCCTAAATTAGGAGAAAAATGCTATATTTTGAAGTTTTTATGTAATTAGTTTTGAGGAATATAATTTGCATCTATTCTAAGGTTAATTTTGAGGGTATTCTACTATGGTGAATGATCTAAAGTTAAGTGGATTGAATGAGAGTGAAATAATTCTTATATTATAAATGAGAATGCTATGAAGAGATTTTAGATAAAAATATTTTCTATGGTTTTTATGAATTTTTTAACCCCCAAATTAGGAGGAAAATACTATTTTTTGGCGTTTTTATAATTAGTTTTGAGGAAAACAATTTGCATATGTTTTAGAGTTAATTTAAGTGTATTCTACTATGGTAAATGATTTGGAGTTAAGTAGATTTAATGGGAGTGAAATAAATACAAAGTTATTAGTTATGGTCTACACGCATCAAGAGAAAGATATATAGATTTGGAAGTTATTCTAGTATAATGTTAATTAGGATGATAAACCAATTGTATAATCATGTCTTAATATGTTTCTAACTGGAAGTATGACTCCGGAGTGAGTCGCTTAGTATGAACATGTAAGTTGAATTTGTTCAAAGGGTTGATCTAGTAAAAAGAAATACTTAATCCTTAGTTTAGAGACTTGGTCAAAAGGTTGGCTAACTATGATCACATCAAAGACTTATTTAAGAAGTTATTTTGTAAAGTAAGCATAGTTGAAATGGTTTCAAAGACTCGATTAGAGGGTTAGCTAGTGTAGAAGACTTAGATAAAATAACTTCAGAGATATATTTAGAGTATTGGTTGAAGCAAGAAACTTAATTGGAATAACATTGATGGCTACCGGTTTAAAGATAGTCATATAAGAGACTTTGTCAAAAGGTTCTTAGACCAAAACTTGGTATTACGCTAATCTTCAGAATTTTGTTTAGAGACTTCAATAGTAAGTTAATACTCAATACAAAGCTTGCTCAACTTACTTAACATAAGTCACAACCGCACTTAAACTATGAAAATGAACTCATTTACTTTATATTTAGGAAAACTAAAGTAATTATATTCAATATTTATGGGTAAACCAAAGCGGATGAAACTAACATGCAAGATTATCAAGCATCATATGTTCAAGTAGTTGGAATTAATGCTTCATCGCATTTCAAAGTGTTATTTAAAATACTTGGAAGCTTTAGTATGGATTTGACTAAATTTAATAGTTAGCTAATTGTGCATATGTAGCTTATGTGCTTGAAAAATGCTATGTTATTATGGATTTGTGCTTATGAATTTCTTGTGTTATGATTTCTTATTGATTGAATTGACTAAAATTGGTTGATCACCTTAAAAGCAAACTAACTCTAACTTAACTTAATTTCTAACTTGACACACATCGCAATCCACTAAGGGAAGGACTAAGATTCTTGGGCCAAACATAGATCTTTCGATGAGGATAGTTGAATGATCCTTTCCTTACCCTTAATTGAAATAAGTGATGAGAAAGGAGATTGCGGTAAGGTTAGGGGTTATGGTTTAAAGGTAGTCTTGGGTGGAGGGTATTGTCTATTGTACAAGCTCTGATTTGGTTTTGATTCGTATGTGAGATGTTAAACTCCTTAACTCGAATTAAAGTCGAATAACGTCGTGTAATAGCACTTACTTATACCTATATTGCACCTAATTAAATTGCTTGAAAACCCTAGTTAATTTGTGTCAAATACATACTTTTGTCTCCATCCCACTTATTGAGCAAATTGCTACTTATCCCTCTATAGTTGTTTTGTAAGATTAAAGTAGAATTGCCAAACACATCTTCAAATCCCAGAAGATTAAAGAACAAAGTCAAGAAGTGAGGTTCAAGACAAATTGGCTGATTTGTTCTTTTGTTTATCGACTTTACTAACTTTTAGGAGAACTAATAGAGTCTCCTTAGGTGACTTTCTAGTTTCAACTATTGATATGTATTCTACGTTTTGTAAACTTGTGGACTTTTATAAAGTCTCTACTAGTCACATTATCTTTTCATACCAATATAATCTTTTCGAAATTTCTAGTTAGTATCATGATTTTTGTATTCCATGTGATATGTAAAATTTCTAATTAGTATCATGATTTTTGTAATCCATGTGATATGTAAAATTTCTAGTTAGTATCATGATTTTTCTACAAGTTAGTTTTTAATAGATATTTTAAAACATTACACCGTGGGTTTATATCAAACAAGTATTAAATTGGATGCCTTAAAGCGGTTGAGTTGGGTTCGCTTTGTGTAGACTCTACCTACGTTATTGTGTAGACTGTAGTGGCTAGCTTTTAATTTAGGTTGATTTACATGGTAGAACTATTACAATTCCTTAGGTTTTGGGCATAACAAATGGCACTCACCATCCACTTCCCTTCATTATTTTTCGTTCCATCATTAATGCATTTCTTCAATTTTTTCTTTGTTGTAGTTGTATAGAGGCAAGATCCTAATGGTGCTACTAAAAAGAGTAAGATGTAGTTGATGGTCATAGTGATTATAGGTGTTTTCCTTATAATAATAGTGGTTTTGTATTTGTCTAGTAAGGAGGAATGAAAGAGGAAGAAGGCTAGGATATATAATAAAAGATCCCTTTCATTATGTAGTTAATCCTAAGTGAATGCTACACATGTTCTGCCTTTCTGTCTTTTTCCTTTTTTTTTTTTGCTGTGTTTTGTCTTTTAATAATAGATCCCTTGTGTTTTGCCTTTCTTATATCCACCACTTATTAGTATATTGTAGCATGTGTCATCCCCCTCAAACACCTAAGTTTTTCCTCTATGAGTATGGCTATAAAACTAATTTTGTTCTCGTTGAGGCTCACAACTAACTTTAATGATAAAGTGATACTATGTCATCAATTACAGGGGAACGAAAGAAATTATACTACTAAAGTGGTGAAACAAAATGACCTATTAGCACGTCTTAATAGTTAACCACCACTAATCTAATCTCCTTATGCAGCTAACCAGATAATGGAATCATATGACAAAGCTCGAAAGTGAAGATTTACATCATGCTAAGGTCCTTTATGGAGACTGATGTATTTAGGAACTCAGTTATCACCAGGGCTTATGGTAGGAAATAAGAACCAATGGGTCTTTCAAAATATTGAAGAAAATAATAAGAGTAGGTCGATGAATGGAATATAGTAGCTAAACGTGAGGTTACCTAGAGGATATGACTCACTTATAAATACAACATGATTCGGTACTTTACTTGATGTAATGCACAAGCTAATGCCAAGGTCTACCCGTCACTAATCTTGAGCTACTTAGCAAGATTAGATAAGAATATGAAAATGGACTTGGAAATGAATATTTCATAAGAACAAGTATATTCAATGTCTGTGTAGAATGTAAGATATTCTGACTACAAAGAGAAGGGACTATTTATAGTAAGTTCCTAGGGCAACATTACAAATAAAGAAAATTACAAAAATGCATACATGAAAAAGAGATTCCTAGTATATATGAAAAATGGTAAATAGGACAAATGATAAAAAGAAAAAAACAGTACAGTGTCAAGTGAAAGGACAGATGGTAATGAAACATTGGCTCGATATAAGCAGTAAACGTTAAATGTCGCTATGTAGTAGAGATAACAGGTTAAAGAGCTGGGGCTGATCTGGAGTGTTCTTAGCATAGAGATCAGTCAGCCGTAGCACTCGGCACCTTGACACAAAAGAGTTTACGTAATTAGTGTCGTATTGTATGGTTAAGGTACTTGACCTCGGCACTCAGCTTGTTGACTTAGGCATTCGGCATTCAGCTTCGGCATTCAGTAAGGAAGGTCCAACACTTGGAGCTAGACAAAGTAAGGTATGGCTTACACAAGACCTTAAGGAGTTCTTCCACTATTCTTTGGTAGACCGTGCTTCATCCTCGGTAGGCTTGTCAGAGAGAATCCTTTTGGCTAGTGATTGGAGGCATGTGTATGTGAGGGGGCCAATAGTCGAAAGTCCATCAATTTCCCGAGGTTAGTAAAGATTTTCCCTCAAATCTTGGCTCCCTTCTTTATCGAGTACATAGGGCATTAAGTCAACAACATTAAGAATAGTAGATACGTCATATCCGTTAAGCAGCTTAAGCTCATAGGCATTGTTGTTAATGTATTGGAGGATCTTAAAAGGTCCGTCTAATGTTGGGGGAAAGCTTGTTCATTTTCTTCATAAGGAAACATTCCTTCTTAAGGTAAACCTAAACAAGGTCTCCAAGGCTGTAAACCATTCGTCTCCTTCCTCGACTGCCTTGCTCCTTCTATCAGGCTATAGTTTGTACTAGTTGTTCGGCAACCTTTTGATATAACTTTTGGAATTCCTCAATGCGCTGCAAGCCAGCTTAACTTTCCCATTAAATGGTCAGGTGAATTACCATATCCAGAGGTAAGTTTGGGTTAAGTCTATAGATAACCTTAAAAGGTGACCTTTCTATCAAGCTATGAGCTGATCGGTTGTAAGTGAACTCAATTATAAGTAAGCATACGTCCCAATCATATAAGTTCTTCCTAATAGCTACTCACAAGAGGCTGCTGATTATCCTGTTTACTACTTCGGTCTAGCCATCTATCTGAGGGTAGCAAGAAGTACTATACATAAGCTTAGTGTCAAGTTTCTTCTATAGGGTTTTCAAGAAGAAACTTGTGAACTTTGAGTCACAATCAAACATAATATTTCTTGACATTCCATGCAATCACACAATTTCCTACAAAAAGATATGAACAACAAATGAAGCATCATTAATTTTGTAGCAGGGAATGAAGTAGCTTATCTTGCTGAATCGATTGACCACCACCATAATTAAGTCATGTATTCTCAGCATTTGGGAAAAGCCGAGCATAAAATCCATGCTGAGGTCGGTCCATGGGTACTCATGTATAGGTAAGGGTGTATACTCTCCATACGGTTCTCTCCTTCCTTTCGTATGTTTACACACCTTGCACCTTTTAAGAATTTAGCGCACGTCCTTTATTATCTCAAGCTAATAGAAATGTTCTTTTAATATTTTAACCCTCCTCTTTCTTTGAAATAGCTAGCTAAGCCACCAGTATGAGCTTCTCGGACGAGTAACTCTCTAGCGAAACCATTCAGCATACAAACCTGCTTGCCCTTTATTAAGAACCCTTAGCTCAAGTAGAACTCATCTACAACTCCTCCAACATTACACTTAGCCACTAAGGGCCCAAAATACTGATCATGCTCATACTGATTGGGCAGGGTGCAAAATTCAAGTACCTTTGCTTGCATTGTAGTAATGAGGTTATGATAACGAGAAAGAGCATCAACCATAGTGTTGGTGCTCCTTTTCTTATACCGGATGACATAACAGAAGGACGTCAATAGTTCAACCCATTTGGCATGATGATAAGAAAGTTTTTTTTGCTATCGAAGATGTTTGAGAGATTCATGATATGAGTAAATGATAAATTCTCTTGGCAATAAATAATGCTGCTAGTTCTATAGTGTCTAGACAAGGGCATAGAACTCCTTGTCATATGCCGATTAATTCAAGGCAGCTCCTCTAAGTTTCTCGCTAAAATAGGTGATGGGTCAGTGCTCCTGCATAAGGATAGTACCAATGCTGACTCCAAACATGTTAAATTCTACCTCAAAAACTTTCTCGAAATTTGATAGGGCGAGTACTGGAGTAGATGCCAATTTATACTTTACATCTTTAAAACTCTTTTGAGCTTTTTCTGACCACTTAAACTTAGAGTTCTTCCTAGTCAGTTAGGTTAATGGTGTCGTTATGGAATTGAAGTTCTAAATGAATCTTCAATAGAACGAAGCCAGACCATGGAAGCTCTTGACTTCAGTAGCATTAATTTGTATAGGCCACTTAAGTATAGCTTTGACTTTCTCGTCATCAACTTGGACTCCTTCCTCTGAAACAACATACCCGGGGAATTCGAACTTGCTCTGGTAAGATACGCATTTCTTCAAGTTGCTGAATAATCTCTCGGTACGAAGAATGTCAAATAACAATCTTAGATGTCTAATATAAGAGACGAGATCATCACTGTAGACCAAAATGTCATTGAAATAAACCACTACACATTTGCCAATTAGTGTCCTTAAGACATGATTTATGAGTTACATAAAAGTACTTGATGCATTCGTTAGACTAAACAGCATTACCAACTACTCAAATAGACCATCCTTTGTTTTGAAAGGAGTTCTCCATCCGTCACCAAGCCTCATTTGTATCTAACGATAACTACTTTTCAGGTCAATATTTGAAAAGATGCAAGTAACATGTAACTCATTAAGCATGTCATTAAGTTGTGGGATCAGGTATTGATATTTATTAGTAATCTTATTGATGGCTTGGTTATCAATGCATATTCTTCATAACCTATCCTTCTTCGGCACTAGTATAACTAGTACAGTACAGTATAGGGGCTCATACTCTCATGAACATATCTATGATCCACCAACTCGTCCACCTGTTTCTTCAGCTTATTCGCTTGCTCAAGATTAAGCTTATAGGCAGGTTAGTTCGGCAGTATAGCTTCCGGCTAAAGGTCAATGCAATGTTTAATGCCTCTTAAAGGTAGTAAGCCTTTCAGCATCTTTGCCGGAAATAGGTTGGCATACTCTTGCAGTATTATCTACACTTCGACAGGTAAGCTTTTGGCTTCTCTCAACTTAAAAAGTTTCTTGACTAAAAGGAGCACACACTCCTTAGCCTTGACTTCACAGGCAAATTGAGCTTGGGAAATCACTAAGGACTTCTGCTATAGTGATCTAGTAACCTTATCTTATGCCTCCTATACTTCCTTAGGACTCATAGGGGTCAATATAATCTTCTTCCCATCCTTTTGGAACATGTAGATGTTCTTATACCAATTACGTAATACCTTCAAGTTAAGCAGCCAGCGTCAGTCGAGCAAGATGTGTGAAGCGCACATGGGAAGGACATCACACAACACCTCTTCCTTATACCTATTGCTAATGGTAATCAGTACTCTAACCTACTCAACAACGAGTAAACGTCCCTTCTTGTTCAACTAGTGAATCTTACACGGCTTAAGGTACGGAAGGGTTAGCAACTTCATAGCCTTGACTACTCCCTACACTATAACATTGGTACAACTTTCTCCATCAATGATCAAGGCGCATAGCTTACCATTCATTCGGCAATTCATGTGGAAGAGATTCTCCCTTTGTGTATTCTTGTTGGTTATAAAAGTACTGAGAGATTGATGCACAACAAAGTAGTACTCGGCTCCTACTTTAAGAGATGTAAAGGCATCGAGGTCTTCCTAAAACTCCTCTAGCGTTGGGCTAACTTCTACCTCCTCCTCTCCTTCACTAGCACTCTCCACTTCGAATTGAGGCTTGTCTCCCTTGATCATCATGATACGTTAGTTCAGACATTAACTAGCCATGTATCTATAACTAAGACATTTAAAGCATTTGATCTTGGGTCTTCCTTCTTGAGCTCTGACTTTAGTCTCTTCGAACCTTAGGTTCCTCGACCTTACCCTTACCTTGGCCTTCTTAGGGTTAACTCGGCACTTGTCCTTGTCAGTCCACCTTGGAACTGTTCGGTGCTCGGCCATAGTCTAATTGGTTTGGCATGCTACTTCAGCTAGGTTAATTTGGCTTCGTTTCTACCTCTTAACCCTCTATGCCACTCAGATGGCCTAATCTAGACTCTTACGTCTCTACAGCTCCATAATATGACCAATCTTTGTCCTGAGCCTAGAAATGAATTAAGCTGTGGTTCAAGCTTCGGGTTCGTTGACATCACATCGAATCATCAGCAATTGGAATTCTTATACATACTAATCTACTGACTTATCACCTTGTTTCAAATCTTGGAGGCATCAAAAGGTGTCTTTTTCATAGTACTCTGGAAAAACCAGTTTCTCAAAACTCTCTTCATTTCATTCTATATTCGAATCTCATGGCATGCTCTTTGGCATGCGTTCTACAACTTTTTCCATCACATTGATGCATATCCAGAAAACTCTAATACAGCTACTCTAATACGAACAGCGTCCTCATAGTTATAGAAGTCAAATATCTTTTCGATCTTTTCCTCCCAATTTAAGTAGTCATTAGCACTACTGGATCCATTAAAGCTAAGAATTTGCACTTTGAGATGCTATGTTCTTCGAAGTGCCCTTAGGTCATGCTCCTCAACAACATCGTATTGTTCTTCCTCATCAAACTCCTCAACTTCAACTAACTCAAGCCTCCTTCTCACAACCCTATCGGCATATCGGGGTGGAGCTTAGTCCACACGAATTGGCTTTAGAGCTTGATGTTCATCCATTTGCCTTATTGGCTTATCTCTCTCTCATGGCCTAATCTCTATGACTCTTTATACCGAGATAGCTAAATTAGCCACAAAAGCATTAAGGTCTTGTATTTGCTCATCAATTGTACGTGGTGTTCATTGGGTAACATGACTACGACCATGAGCATCACTCTCAACATCGTTAATCTCCCCTTGAATATTAGGTTTTGACAATCTAGCTATAAAACTTTTAAGAAACACTCCACTAGAGATTTTTCCTCACATGCCACAGAAAATCACTAAACAACAGTGACTGTGGACTTACTCTATTCTTTTACGGCATGTTTAATTTATGGAATGGAATAGTAAGGGAATGGAATTGCAATTATGAAGGAATGGAATAAAGGGGTAATAAGAGGTGAATAACTAATGACCGTGTTTAGTAAAAGGTAATGGAAATAGAAAAACTCTATTTACTTGCATGAAATCAACGGGGAATACACAATGAATAGAATGTCAAATCCCGAAAATACCCTTGGTCAAATAAAAATATACAAATGAGTTACAAAGATAACTTAGGTCAGCTAGAAGAGTACATCATCCCATCTTCTTCATCCCCGATTACTATAGGAAGCCCTAACTACAGACAATCCAGCACCATCCATAGCTGATTGTAGCAACACCTAAGCTAGAGCTAGGATTCTACACTACGCACTTCACGTCCTTTTACTAACAAGGAGCCCCAATCGCCAGATCTTACGTGTTAAAGCCCTAGAATAAAATTGCGTAACCAATTTTTCGCTGTCATTAGGTCCATCTTTTACACCTTGTAACCAAGAGCTTAAGGTAGAAGTCATGTGACGTGTTAATCTCCTACCCCTTTCTCTCTACAGAACCAACCCAACTTGGAATCCATTGAACGCATGCTTGAAACTCACATAACATACGTTATTCAGGTGATTTTATCCTTGTATGTATGAAAATCAGGAAACCTATTGCTCTACTTACGTTTCTGATTTCGATTATTTGATAGTACTGACTTTTATATCGAAATGTGATGGGAAATGGTCGGTGTCCTATTTTTGTATAAGTAACAGATTGTTTATGTCATATTAAAAGGACACATGATGTTATTGAAGAAAAGCTTTTTCATTGTTGGTGGTAAAACTCATCGAGGTAACCTTTACTACTTTGCTTCTGATATTACAAATATATTAGAAATTGGAATGTAAAGGAATAGGACATGTAAAAATTGATAAGCATGTTAATGTGTTCTTGAAAGGTCTCTTAACTTTGAACAAATGTTTAACTTAAGTTTTTGTCTTTTTTTATATGTCTAAAGATTGTCGAGTACTAAGTTTCCTTGCAATTTAAGGTTAGTGGATTTTGATTCCCATCTTCTCCTTAATTCTAATGTTATAAGAAATCATCTTTGTTTATGGATTTAAATAAAACTTCTTCAATAATTAAATATCAATCTTAGTTGTTGACATCTTAATTGGTAGGTCTATTATGTTATGATTTTAAGGCTAATGGCATGATAGTCTAAATGACTATAATTTAGGAAATGAAAAGTAGGCTACCATATATTTGAGCCATACTAATTCTATTTCAGCCTTTTGAAGAACATGGAAAGCATCCATGAAAAGACTTCTATCTAACCTCTCACTGAAAAAACACATGCCCTTACTAAAAATCAATAACGGCAATTTGTCATTGTTCTGTTTTATCAAACCCCCGTGTATAACCAACCTTACGTGATGCATATTGACTTACAAGCTTTGTTTGGAATTGTTGTTCATTTGAATGTTTTAATAAAATGCATTGTATGCATTTCATTCTCATTGGATGTAAAGATGGTCTGTGTTTTTGGTTAATATTCCTACTATGTACATTTATAGAGAATCAACTCTAAAACTATATTACATCGCTTAAAATAAAGCTTAATTCTCTTTTCCTTTTGACAAGCGATTGAAAGAAAAGATAAGGATAAGTGAACCTTCTCTACCACCACTCTCTCTCTCCCACCTTCCCTTAGGATACTATGTTCATCTTTATCTAAATTGGAGGTAAGATTTTCTTTCATTTTTTTTTTTTTGGTTTCACTCCTTAGTTTCCCTTAATTGGTTCTAATAAAGGATGTCAGACTATTTCAACACTTGTTAGTTATGTTTTTTGAATTGAAATAAACTGGTTAGTTATGGCTTCTACAATTTAATAAGTGCCTATTATGAAAGCCTTGATTTTAGGAGTTAGTTTTGTTGATTTTTAGATACAATTGTAGTATTGTATTCATTGGCTTTATGGCCTATAAAAAAATAGCTCCCTGTTATAGCAGGGAAAAAAAAATGCAAAGCTTGTGACTTATTGATTTGCCTTTATCTCAAAATAAATTAGCATTTTATTTGCTTGTTTTTAGTTTCACACGAGACCAAATTTATAAGTTAGCATTACATCCAATTTATCAAAGTTTAAGAAGTAAAGGCACTTGATAGAAATACTTAAACACATGACATAAAGTAGGTGAAATCTACTTGCAAAACAAAACAACAGATCGGAGGTGAGATTGAGTGTGAAAGGTGAGTAATGGCAAACCAAAATGCAAACCAAATACCTTAAAACTTATCAGTTCTTATAGGAATAAATTACTAGTCCTAGAAGAAATAGATGAAACTCATTTTATTTTATTTGAGCTATGCAACACTTCGGTAAGAATATCAACTACCTGCTCGTCAAATCTGTAATGATGTAATTTTACTCTTCCTTTTTCAAGTAATTCCCATATGTAGTAAAACCTTGTGTCAAAATGTTTTGTTCTTCCTTGTTGCCCTGCATTTTTAGCTAACATGAGTGTTAATTTACTATCATAGAAAAGATTACAATATGTAATGCTTTTTTGCTTTAGAAATTTCATTATATTCATGACCCATACGTCTCGCTATATTGTTGCAGTTGTAGCCACATACTCTATCTTTGTGCATGAGAGAGTAACAATGTCTTGCTTTCTTGAGCAACATGAAAAGCTATTAGAACCAAGATTAACTACATATCCTGTTATGCTCCTTTTGTCTTCCATGGAATTACCCTAACCACTATTAGAAAAGGCATGCAACTTAAGGTTCTTTCCTCTTTCATTTCATAGTCCAAGTTGCATTGTACCAACCAAGTATTTTATAATTCTTTTAGCTGCACCTTCATGTGCTACACTAGATCATTCATAAATCTTGATATAAGATTCATAGCAATTACTATATCTAGCATTGAGTTGATAATGTACATTAAACTACCAACCATGCTTCTAAATCTTCTTTCAATGACATGACCTTCTCCATCATTCAATCTCACCTTCAACCAACTTGTTGGGGAACTTCGAAGTTCTGTCAACTAAAACAGAATAAGATTTGTGTAAGTCTATTGTTGCAGTGAAGTATTCCCTTCTCTCCCATCTCTTTTGAGCATGTGTATGGTATTAAGGAAAAGTAATCATCATGCATGGGTGTGGAATTTTCGTATTTATATTCTTTTGATTTCCATAATCAATGTAAGTGAAATTATAAGGATATGGATAACCTCATACGATGGCATAAAGTTGTCCAAATTTCAAATCAACCTTAGTCATTAGTTCATAAATTGAGGGAAAGTAAGAAGATGAAAAAACGAAAGGATCCATTTAGCCTCATGCACATTCATGTTTATTGGTACAAGTACCAAAAGAATCACATAGTTATAAATGTATTCCCTTGAATATTACTTTTCGACTATATCCATCTAATGTGCTTACATTTGGTTCAGGAAATCATGCCTTGTATTCATTGGATTAAGGCACAAGTTGTGCGTCTTATCATTCTCATACCTAATGATAGATGCAAAACCAACCCATCTTGGAATCCATTGAGCAACCATATAGATCTTGTCAGAGGTATGTTGGTTAAGCAATCTCTTCTTTATATATGTGCATATGTATAACAAACGAGGAAGTCGTTACTCAACTCATGTTTCTAATATTGATTATTTGATAATCATGATTATGATACTATAATGTGATTGGAAATGTTGCTGTCCTATTTCTATTTAAGTAGGATCTTCTTTAATGTTGTATTAAAAGGAGAGATGATGTTAAAAAAGTTGTTTTCAATAATCCCCTAATCTACAATGGAAAGCAAAAAGTTTGACGTAGTACATATTGGTCTTTTAGTAATGAGGGAAAGTTCTTTGTAGGAGCTTTGTTTTTTAAATTTTCATTACAATGGAATTAAGTAAATTAGGTTTACGGTTAATTAATTAGTTACTATATATCACTTATGAAGGTGAAATATCACAAAGAATATTTTGCTTAGCTACTTTCACTATAAACACTACTCACTAACAATGTTCTTACTGTAACTAGTTAATGTGCTCATAGTTACCTTATGAAATGTTATATGAATTTTACCCTCTAAGGAATGTCCAAATCTATATTACATTTTTCCCTCAAGAATGAAAAAACTTGTTCTGCAATTAAATATCCTTAGCCACCTATTTATTACATTCATGTAGTTGTATTAAGTTTAAAGTGTGCAGTTTTTACTACATTCTTGTACTTTTATGGTTATATGTTTGAGCATAAAATGATAGGAGATGATAAAACTGCTACAACTTACATTTATTTCGCATCGCTACAACTTAGAATTATCTCCATTATTATTGCTAATTTAACAAATGGCTTGTAATGAAGGGTACAACATAGCATCACCATGTCTAGTGCATCAGATTCTTCAACTTCTTAAGTTGGGGGATGCATAAACGGTATTTGCTTTTGTGGGAATGAGACTACTGTAGTATCTTTTTGGCAGGCCCGGACGTTTGAAAGAAGATTTCGTAGGTATCCAAAGTATTGGGTATGCATGTGACTCATATCTACATGTACTTTCTTGACTTATTCCTCCTTGTTGAACATCTAAAATCCATTTGACATACAGGATGGGGCGGGCTACTGATTCTTTGAGTGGATAGATCTACCATCATACAAGCGTGGCTTAATGTTTGGGAAGAAGGTCCTTAAGTGCCTTCGTCAATCCGAACATCAATTAGAGATTGATCAAACAAGGAACAAGGAAGTTATCATGAAACTACAAATGGAGTTACATTTATCAAATGAAATGGAAAAGGGTCTTCACTCACTATGTACATCACTTAGTAGTTGACAAAAGATCTTACAAGTGCTACTGTGTATCTCTTTGCTCATGAACATTGCAACACTCATTACTTTTATTAAACACAATAGGTAGCATAGGTCTGACATGGCACATCAATGCTTGCCTTGATTAAATTATCGACTACTATCATCAAACGACGACCATGGTTACAATTTTGTTTACCAGTAACCTACTCTAATGGACTGTATTTTGTATGGTGTGAAATGATTTGTATGTTTTTTTGGACCATGTCTAATTACTGTTGTGTCCCATATAATGAGAAATTATATGAAATTTAGTCTTGTTTACATATTCACAAACAACGTCATGCCCTTATCCACTCGTATCTTAGTAGATGTTAGAGTGGGTGTTTTCTCGAATGACCCTTATGTAAGCTAACATTTTTGCACGTGGAAGTTTGATCGCCTCTAATTAAGAGCTTCCAAGTTTTACAAATTAAATTCCTATATTCTATTTTTAACTTAGTTCAATAGGCAAGTGTACCTATTGTTTTATAGAACGGATGAGTATAAGGTTGACTCCACTAGGAACAGCTATAGACACTAATACTAATTAATCTTCCTATTATTTAGTAATCCAATGTATCAAGTGGTTAATTATTAAAACTCTAAATTGTTGACTAAACTATACTAATCTACAAATTAATGCCACTAACACAATGGTTACAAAACAATTACTAACAACACATTTAACATGCAAACTTGCTTCGTTACTTAGCATGATACTACCAAAATACTTTTTGTCCTAATACTTGTTATCTACGGGAAATTACAGTATGTAAGCATTCTTCTCAAAACTACTTATTTCTAATCCTAATTGTGTCTATTGGAATCTCTTCCTAATTAATAGCCAACTCGGATTGTATTAATGTCATATTAATGTATTGATTCCCCTAAGGATGTAGCAACTTTTCTAATAATATCTCTATTATCAAGAGTAAGTTATTCCAATAAATTAGATCTATTCAATAGAATTGTCTCTCGATATTTTCTATTGAAATATGTCCTAAGTTAATGTCGTACACTACATCATACTTAGATTCATTAAGTACAATTCATTGGACTTAACATTTATCAAGAAACCACTATTTCATGCGCTTGATCATACTAAGTGATATAACAAGTCCTAACATACTACTCATACATAATGAAGAAACAAAACATATTAATAAAATGTACAAATAATAAAGAAATTAACATAGAACAAGTAGAAGAATACAACCCTGTTTTGAATTCTACTGTAGAAATCTGACAAATATACAAACAATGAATTCCTGTCGTCTCTCTTGAGTAATTCTGGTAAAGGTACCGAGTACAACACTTAAAAACTGTACTAAAAGAAAATAATCAAAAATACAATAGGTACAAAGATGTATGAATGAATGTATGATCTAATCTTCTCCTTTGTTTGAAAATTACGGCGTATTTATATTCTTTTTGTCAAAAGGCTCAAAATATACCACTTCAAGACACCTCTTAGTGTTTAGACTCGTTACATGCACTAATTCGTGTGAAACAATTTTAAAAAGAATCATCATGTCTACTCCCATCACGCCCATGACACAGGGAGTGATCTTCTCATCGTAAACATTCTATCTCATCACATTTGCGATTGAGGGCGTGATCATCCTTTTGAGGTAGAGTCATGATCGTGATGAACAGGTGAAAAAATAGCTTCAGTCTTGATCACTCCCTTAATCACGGCCATGATGGAGGGAGTAATGAACACTAAACACTCAAATTCTTTTTTATCACGCCTGTAATGAGTCTCAATTGATTTTCCTTTATCATTATTCCTTTATCACGACAATGATAGCTCTAAATCTCCTTGTTCTTGTTGAATTTCATCTCTTTCGCTTTTGAATAATCTAAAATTGATATATCACACAATAAATTACTAAGAACTTGAGAAATAAATACAATTATGGTCAATTTATACCTAAACGTGGCTAAAAAGTGTAGTGTGATTTATGGTTATCAAAGTTATTGCCCTACATACTCGGAAACCATGTGCAAGTTCGTATCACCGATAGTAATTTGGCTTACCATGGTAAAACATGCAAGGAGGGAAAACTTCATATTAACATTATTACTGTTGCTATTATTTTTCCATCCAATTACTAATGAGGTCAAACTTAGAAGAAATATACTACATGCATAAGAATGCGACCTCTAATATAAAGACTGGTCAAAATTATTATGATGATTTTTTCATAACTAATAAATTCTTCGTTATACGAGTTAAGCTTTAAAGTTAGTCTTGATAATGTAAAGTTTAGCGTAATATAGAACTTCCATACTAGATGTTGGAGAAGCCATTTTTTCCGAAACTAACAATGTTAATTCATGATTCTCCTTAGATACTGAACACTAGATTGAGCATCTTAGACATCATTTTAAATTTTGGGATGTCAGTTTACAAGGCCACATATACTCCAGTCGTATTAATACTAGCACTTTTTTAGAATAGCAATATAACATTAATAAACTACAACGCGTATTAAACTAGACTTTTTACTCATTCATATTATACTTCTGTTGATAATCAAATGCTTCCAATATTTTTTTTTAAAACCAAAAAATGCTTTTAATCTATTTGTTATAAATCAATATACACCTAATAATAAAAAATTAAATAAGTTACAAGAATTAGTACAATATGTCAGCTGCAATAGAACATAGGCATAAATGTTAGATATCATATGACATATATAATCCAATCGCACCATGTGAACGTCGAGGCATAACTATAACGTAAGCGTAATGATTTAAGCATTAAGGGGTGAATAGTGATGTGTAAGATTAAGTGATTGATGGGTGAATGACAAGTGCATGGCCCCCTTTCTCCCCTTTTTAGATTTGCCATTGGAAGTCTTTTTAGGCCATGGAGTAGTCTTGTCACCTTTATTAAAGTTAAGCTTATGAATTCTTCTGAAAAATTTTCCATATGTAGTATAAGTGAAGAGGTGATAAGAAAATTGTCTTATCACTAGATTTTGATAAGTTATCAATTGATAAATGATTCCAACTCTCAATTGATAAGTTATCTAAGGTGATTGGTTGGTCTACTTATTTATGTGTAAAGCTTATATATGAAGATAAGGGCATAGCCTTATAGAAAATTGTTTTAGGATTTTTATCTTATATTGTTTTGTGATTTATGATTTGATTTTTGTAGAATTGTGAAATTTTCTAAAGTTGAATGAAATTATTCAAATTAAATTATCGATTAATTATTTAGGGTTAAAATTCCTTAATGGTTTTAAGGTTTAGGATTTTAAGTAGCTTTAGAGCTCGCAGTTCTTCAAGCTCGGGTTTTATTGACAATTGGCTTTTGAATTGTAAAAATTTAATTCGTTTCTAAATATAAACTTAAGTTTTTGGTTTAGTTGATCTTTAGGAATGTTCAAAAGGTACTCTTAATCAAGTCTTAGGCCCACTAAAAATTGGGTTTACACCAACTTCAAGATTGGAGAGATTTCTCATCAACCAAAGGAGTTTTTCATGTTTTATTTCATGCTTTTGTTGGAACTCGTTTTTAGTTTCATTATGATAGCTTAAGACTCTTGTATTTAGAATTATGGAACCTAGGGTTTCATGTGACTCTTGGGTTGATTTATAATTTTCAATAAAGTTTCTATCTTTTCTTGATTCAATTATGTTGTTTAATTGTTGATTGATATTTCTAGAGTATCAATTTATGATATTATGCATGATGATTGAGAAATTACATGTGTAATTAGATCTTGACATAATTGGAGAGAATTACATGTGTACTTAGAGATAAGATACATGTTTCTTCCGGAAAGTTGATTAGTTGTGTGGGAATTCATTATACATTAATGCAATTCTAAATTATATTACTAAGTGAAGAGATTTCGATAAATAATTTAGGATTAGGGTTAATATGCTTGAGAAAGGTATTAACTTTAATTGTGAATCCCTTCGGTCAAGAATAATAGAAATTGAATTGAATATATTTTAAGCGGTCACATGTTAAACACTAGGGGAAATAATTCCTAAATATGTTATTACCTTCTTGAAGTCGTTCTTAGTTTTATTGCTTTCTAAATTGCTTAATCAAGTCTCATAATTAGGTTAGTTTATTAATTTTAGTATTTTTAATTCATTCAACTTAACACGATTTTCCGGTTAGATAATAGAGCTAAGGTTAATATTAGTACTCGAAATCTCTAAGGGATCGACTCGGACTCACATCCACTATATTAAAATTGATAGGTACACTTGCCTGATATTAGCAAGCATACTTCTAATTTCTCCTTAAGGTTCTCAACTTGTATACCTAGGATAAATAAAAATATTCTTTTTAAAATAGGCCTTCTCATTAGTCCTTTTGAAACCTTTTGACCAAAAACCTAAATTCATAATGTTAAACCAAAAATGTCTTAACGAATTGATCAAGGCGTATCAACGACAAAACGGACTGTAATTTTTAGAACTGTAGTCGAAAGTGAAATGTAGATCAAAAGTTAGCAATGAAGCCCTCTTCGACTAAACTAATCATGGGTTACCTTTTCCTTAGGAAAGGAATGTTTAAAATTGTGAAGCCCCATGAGAAAGCCCCAGGATAAAGGGCATTGAGGAACCCCACATGATGACCAAGGATAGGGGTAGTTATAAGCTTGGTCCTTGAATAAGAATTTATACCCATTGACAAAACTTTCAAAAACAAAAAGAAAAAAAGAAGAAGAAGAGAGAGAAAGTAAAGGCTTATCACAAGATTTTTTACCTAATTCATGTTGACTCAAGTAGCCAAGCTTTCAATTCATCCATTTCCTTTTAAAATTAACCTTAGGAGTCTAGGTTATTCTTCCCTGTTGTAGTTTTAATATCATTTAACTCTTTTTCAAATCAAGGAGCCTATCCTTAATGCATTTTTCACAAATGGTTTTTTAAAAACTTCTTCAAGTCAAGTAGTCTTTTAAAACTCCTTGCTTTCCTCATTTTACTTCTTCAATTCTTCGTCAATTCCTTTTAGGGTTCAAGCCAGCTCTTAAAGTGCTGTCCCCTGTTCTATTCTTTTCTGAGTTCCAGCTAACCATTAGGGTACCATCCTGTCTTTTGCTTTTAAGATTCCAACCAGCTCTTATAGCACTATCCCCTCTTTTATTTTGTTTTTAGGGTTCCAGCCAGCCTTTAGGGCGCTATCCTGTCTTTCATTTTTAAGGTTCTAGCTAGTTCTTAGAGCACTGACTCACTCTTTTGTTATAGTCCTCCTTTATGGTGTTATCCCATCTTTCTTTTTGGGGGTATTAGCTAGCCTTAAAGCTTTACCCTCACTTTCATCAATTCTCCTCAGGGTTTAAGCTAGCTTTTATAGTGCTAGTCCACTCTTTTAATTTGTCTTTAAGGTTTCAACTAGCCTTTAGGGCATTGTACCATCTTTCATTAGGGTTTTAGTAAGCTCTTAGAGCACTATCTCTTCTTTCTCTTAATCTTTTCTAAAATGTTAGTTAGCTTCTAAAGCGTTGTCCCCTCTTATTTTCTTTTTAGGGTTCAAGCTAGCTCTTAAGAGCTTTGTCCCTTCTTCTATTTAGGGTTATAGCTTACCTTTAGGGTGTTGCCTCGTCTTGCTAAGGTTCTAGCCAACTATCAAAACATTACCCCCCCTCATTAATTGATTTCTCTCAGTAAGCCCATAAGCACTCCTCTTCAGCCAGTTCTTAGCAAGCCCATAAGGCACTTTTCCTCATAGAATTCTCTTAAGCGAGCCCAAAGGGTGTTTTCTTCCATCCTCTATTTCCTTTAGCGAGCCTATAGGGTGCTTTTGTTCACCAAGTTCCTTAAGCAAGCCCACAGGGCACTCTCTTTTACTGATTTGTCTCAAGTGAGCCCATAGGGCGCTTCTCTTCATCGAATTCTCTTAAGCGAACCTAATGTGTGCTTACTTTCATCTTCAACTTCTCTTAACAAGCCCGTTGGGCGCTTTCTTTCACCAATGTCTCTTAAGCGAGTCCATAAGGCGCTTCTCCTCATCAAATCTTCTTAGTGAGCCTAAAGGGTGCTTTCTTTCATCATCAATTCCTTTTAGTGAGCTCATAAGGCACTTCTCCTCATCAAATCCTCTTAATGAGCCCAAAGGGTGCTTTCTTTCATCATCAATTCCTTTTAGCGAGCCCATTAAGTACTTTCTTTTACCAATTCCTCTTAAGCAAGCCAAAAGGGCATTTTCTCTCATTATCGATTTCATATAGGGTTGCTAGTCTTCGAAAGACACTCCCGCTTAGGTTAATTAGCTCGAAGGAGTACTACCAAGTTTCAATTTAGGGTTTTAGTTAGCTCTAGGAGCACTTTACCTATTTCACCTAAGATAGTCAGCCTAAAGGAGCACTACCAGGTTTATCTTGAATCGATTCTAAAAGTTAGGGTTGCTAATTCTCAAAAGACGCTCCCACCTAGGTTAGTGAGCCTAGAGAGGTATGACCAGGTTTTTTAAATCGATCCCAAAAGTTAGGGTTGCTAGTCCCCAAAAGATGCTTCCACCTAAGTTAGTGAGCCTAAAGAGGCATGACCAGGTTCTTCAAATCAATTTCAACTTAGGGTTGCTAGTCCTTAAGAGACTCTTTTACCTAAGTTAGTAAGCTTAGAGAGGTACGACCAAGTTCTTTAGATCGATCCCAACTTAGAGTTACTAGTCCTCAAAAGACGCTCCCGCCTAGGTTAGTGAGCTTAAAGAGGTACAATCAGGTTCTTTAGATCGATCCCAGCTTAGGGTTATTAATCCCCGAGAGACGCTCCTGCTTAGGTTAGTAAGCTTAGAGAGGCACGACCAAGTTCTTCAGATCGATCCCGGCTTAGGGTTGCTAATCCCCTAGAGATACTCCCACCTAGGTTAGTGAGCCTAAAGAGGCACAACCAAGTTTATCTTGAATCGATTCCAAAAATGTAGGTTTGTTAATCCCCGAGAGACGCTCTCGCCTAGGTTAGTCAGCTCAAAAGAGCACTATCAGGTTACAATTTAAGGGTTTTTAGCTAGCTTTAGGAGCGCTTACCCATCTCATTTGCTTTAGGGCCTTCACTAGCTCAAAGAGCGCTTTGTTTGTATCATCTTGATTTGTTAGCTCATAAGAGCATGACCAAACTTCAATCCTTCTTTCAATGTTTTGGCCATCTCTTATAGCACTACCCCTCTCTTCACCAAAATCCCTAGTCAGTCGGGCCTAGGATAGCTAGTTAGTTGTAGCGCTTCTTAGGACAAAATCCACTCTTGGGGCAAAATTAGTGTCTTTATTATTTTTGTGGTAAAGTTTTGCTCGAACTTCATCACAAAAAGGAGCAGTTATGGATACCCAATTTTTGCCCTCCCCCTCCCTTTATTTTATTTTTTAAAATAGGTTAAAAGGTCCTAAATTAGGAAAAATTAAGAAAACCCAAAAAATAAGAAATTTAGGAAAAATATAAAAAATGGAAAATTTTAGAAAAATATATAAAAAATTGAAAAGTCATAAAAAAAATTTAAGAATAAAAGATTTATAGAATTTAGAAAATAATAATTTAATAGAATAGATTTTTAATTTTAATAGATTGAGGAAGGAAACTGTTGGGCCTAGGCTTAGATTTAAACTTAGCCTAGACCGATTGAGTCCATATGTGCAATTTATGAACAAGACACAAGCCAATACCCTAGTGAATAAGCATATAAGTATGGTTCAAGCATGAGGTTCAGGGTTCGAATCTTGGCAAAGGCATAAAAGCCTTTTATTTATTTTTTTAAATAACACACTACACTCATTGTACTACCACATATCACAATCTCATTACGCCACGTGTCCTGATACGTGGTAGCATCGGGTTGGCCGATGCTGATGTAGCACCACGTGGCACACTATGGTTCATCGGATTAGTTGATGTAGTGCCATGTTAGCATTTTCCTTTTGTTTCTCTCCCTTTCCTTTGATTTTCCTCCACTTTCCCCAGCCAAAACAGCCTACCCCCTTCACTTTGGATCAAATTTCTACATAAATTCCCCGCACAAAAGCGTGATTTCTTGCTTTGATCTTGTTCACCACTTGGCTTACTTCGAATAGAACCAAAGAACACATCCTGATTCAATAAAAAACGTATTCAATTCGAGCTTCAAAAATAAGAAAAAACTTAAATTTCGAAAATTTTCTTCTAATTTGAATTCAATCTTTCCTTGCTTACTGGGTTGATTTGGTATATAAATAGGCTTGGCTATAATACATACAAGGATACACGAGCTTCAGAATCAACTCACAACCACTCTCTCTCTAATTTTTTATCACTTTCTCTCCATATCGACCGACCCTCTCTCTCTTACTTCAAATTTCTCTCTTCAACTACCTTCAGTCAAGCTCACCACCATAGCCAAACCCCCTAGACTTGAGTATCCCAACCTAACCACTATCGACCACCGCCATGCTCCCCAACCGTATTTCCAAACAACCATAGTCGAACCCTAACCTACAGTAGCTTTTCCGTTGAAACCACCACCTCCAACCCCTTTCGACCAAAACGACCACTATCACGCTCTAAAGCAGTAGAGTCGTAATAGTTTCACCATGCAAGCCATTGTAAGATAAAAACTAGCCTTACAGTTGCTCTCTCAAACCTGATTTACATAAGGCGTCTATGACTAATCCGCTTTGAAGTAAACAGTTCATAAATTAAATAATTTGTTTACTTATGAACTTAAGAAAATAAATATTTACATTAAAATAATCCGAGTGTATTTATAAGATTTAACAACCTAACATAATCTACTTAAGTAATTTGTAAAGTAATACTAAAAGCTTTAAAGATAAATCTGAACTTGAGAGTGTATCTGGTCTTCAGTTTATATCTTCACTCCTTAGGATCCCGCAGTTACTAGCTTCAAGATATGTGTAGTCTACTTCTTAGTTAACACCTGCAACAATGTTTATAGAGATGTGAACAACCACAATTCAGTAAATTGAGATGGAGACTTAAAACCATACAACAAATACAAATAAGGTTATCAACTAAATTATTAGGTGCAATGTATGTTCAAGCAAATGCTATCGCACGATGTTATCTAGCCTGTCATGAGATTAGAAAAATTTTACTAGCTTCAATCCGGGTTGAGGAGTTTCTGTTAATGCAACAACTCACGACTAAACCTAGGCTTGTACAATGGAGACATTGCTCCTCCTGCGACTACTGTCAAACCATTGACTTACCTTTGCCATGACCTCCTTACCTGTCACTTAGTTTAACTAAGGATGAAGAAGGGACCAATTATGCTATTCAGTGCTATCCCTTTTAAAGGGGTTGGTATTTGGCCGATGAATCGTAATGTTCCCCTAATAGGTTGCTATTCATGTCCGATTTAGAATTTCAAGTCATATATTTAATTAGGTCTAGTTTAAGGTGTTCAATCATTTCAACAAATCACACAAATACAAGCCAGGACATCAATCAAAATCATATCTTCAAACTCAAAAACAAGTACATGCGTACAGTTAACTATCTAACAAGCACAATCATGTATAATTTTAAGTCTCCAAGTACTACAATTTAGTACTTCGAAATACAACAACGTATTAATCTCAACTTACCTAGACTCTTCGCTTGCTCGGTCAAGATAAGACTCGCTCAGTCCATCGCCAATATTCCCTATAATACCAACGTTGTTTTAGTTTTCACATAATTGTCATAGATTAGTTTTATCCTATAACACTTATTGTTATATTTGGTTTAGGGTTTAATATGCCCAATTATCTAGGTTCTCAAGTTTTTTACAATTATTCTTGATTTAGGCTAGGTTTGGGTTCAGTTTTCGCTTTCGTATCGATTTTTAAATTAGGTTATAGTTCTGTTTCTGAGTACGGTTTTATACACGAACCCTAAAAACTCATTTCGACCCTCAACGTAAAATCAATCACATTGTTGGCTCGTTTGGACATTGCCACCACCATGTGGTAGTGGTGGGGCTGTCCACTCCCAGGTGGTCGTCTGGTTGGGGATTTCCTTTAAGACCCTAATTGCACAAATTTTTGCTAATTTTTTGAAAACCATAATTTTCTCTCAAATTTTTTACCTTCTCAATTTTTCTATCCTTCTAACTGTCTAAATGATCTTCTATAATTTTTTAGCTATTTATAGAGGTGTTGGGGAATTATTGTACATTAATTTAATTAAACAATTACCTTATCTTATCCTTTTTCACTTTCTATTTGTTGCATTTTAATTGGTTGGTTTTGTTCCTTTTATTTTCAAACTGTTACAACCACTTTCTGGAGTTTTTCTCATTTTTCCTAATTTTTCTTTAATTATTCATGCATTTTCTTTAATTAACTGACCTTATTTTAGCATATTTTGCTTATTTTAAGTAATTACACGTAATTTCTACCTATATATAAATACATATATGGTGTAAATAAATACTCTTAAATATTATTTAAGTTATTTTATGATTTTTAGCGGGTATATAATTTATTTCTAACGATTTGTTAGTTATTGGAACTTGTTTTAAGCGTTTCCAATAAATAATGGAAAATTTTCATAAATTTCAATATTATATTAATTAATTATTTTATTACTTATTTTCCTAAATTCAAAATTATGGGATCACTTTTACTAATATTATTAGCTTCGTCGTAAAATTTGAGCTAAATTAGACGATTTGTTCGACCGCCCTAAATTTTACAAATCGAATCTCGAATACTTGATTGTGGGTCTTACAACCACTATGGTCGAGCTCGCAGCACCCCTAAGCCTAACACTACACTCCAATCTCATACCCAGTAGCCTCCATTATGTGCAGTCCAACACTGCTACTAACTACCACTTCGCACCACCCCCCAAACAACCTCTAAACACCGCATCATCTTCCTTACCCCCCATAAGCCCAATAAGAAAATCACAAATCCCCGTTTTCCCACTCACTTTGGCCACCAGATCAGTCTGAACCACCTTCCGTCGCTATTGCTGCTATTGAAGGCATTGGAGCCTGACCTAAGATCCGATCCACGACCTATGCTCAGAACAACCCACGCTTCTCTCTTAGTCCGAACTAGTTCCCAATCTGAGTTATATATATATATATATATATATATATTGTTTTATTTATTCATTTATTTTCCAATTGTAATTGTAAAAGAAAGAACAAAAAGAAAAAAAAAAGAAAAAAAGAGAAGTAAAAGTAGTCTATTTATTTATTTATTTTTTAGTTTAATAAGATAAAATAGAATAAAAAATAATAAATAAGATAATATAAAAAAATAATAAAAATAAGTAAATAAATTTTTTTTTAAAACTTTGAAAAATTAGGTTTTCCAAAATAAATAAAAATAATAATTAGACTTTTTAAAGTTAGGGCCTTTTAGAACTTTCCAAAAAAATAAAATTTCTAATTTAAGACTTTCTTTTAGAAATTTTCTTAAATAAATCAAATTAAATTAAAAACATAAATCCATCATATTTTTAAAATTAAAATTAACTTAACCCACTAAAGTTTTACAAAACAAACTATAGAAGTTTGATCCCTAATAACGGATACATAGGCACTTGTACGTAAGTATGGGGCGACTTAAAATATGGAAAGTTTTATTTTTTTCCATTTTTGTAGATGTATGTGTAAATTAGTTAAATTAAGTTGCATGTAATATGATTAGTCGTTTAGAAATAAAAAAAAAAGGTATTATTGAAAATTAAATTTAAAATTGGAAAGTTAAAAAGTAGCATCCATTTAGAGTTTAATAGGATAGCCTCTAAATTTAAATCTCTTATTTTAGAAAACCGTTTTGTAAAATTGGTTTTCTCGTTAAAACCAGTAGCTAAGTTATAACGAATTTGCCCAATTGGTTATAACTTAACTTTTTTCTCGACTCTGATTGGGTGGCGACTCCAAAGCAGTTTCAAAATAGAATAAAAATCGGTTTTCTTTAAACCCCAATTGAGGATCAGTATTAAACAGGTAATATTTAATACTGATCAGTTTAAAGAAGACTTATTTATAAAAGAACTTGGAGGTAAAAAACCAGGCTCAATAAGTTTCATCAAGATAATTTTTCCACTAACCTTTGAGTATGTCAGTGAATCAAGATAACTTGAATCATTTTCTTTTATACTTAATTCTTCTTTTTAAATTCCTATTGAAGTTTTTCCTTTATCTGGCTTTTCTATCAACATATTTCTTATCCTATTAGTTTGTTGACCAATTGTATATAGAATTTGATTAGTATAATTATTTTGAACTTTTACATTATTAATATCTTAATTTTCTCCTGTGGTTTTCTAGGAAATTGAATTCTAATGCTATCATTATCTAATCTTTGAGCAAGATTGGGTCTAATTTGAGAAACACTAAGTCTTGGTGAAAAAACTTCTTCTAAAGTCTAATCCTCTAGTAATTGAACTTTATTCCAACTTAATGATTTTAGAGTAAATACGAGAGAATTTACGGTATTGGCTTCTAAAAGAATAGTTTCTCTTTTGGGAGATAACCTTTTGGCTCAAGAACTCATAACTTTATAGTAGATTTTAAAAATAAGTGCCATAACTTTAGTCCCTTCTATAAAATTATGATTTTGAGATTGAATATATAATACTAAATTATCCATAATTTTTTAATCATCTAAACTTATTGAAAAATGAGGAAAACATTAAGTATAATAGGGTCCTTTATGAAGATTGGTTTAGAACAATGATAAAGTGGTTTCATTAAAATTAGTATTTCTAGCATCTCTCGACCAAACTAAAACAAGATAATTTATGCTTTTTCTATGAAGAGGTTTAATTGAAGTTTGAATAAGTCCAACATGTAAATATTTATATTTTTCTCTGTGCTTTTGAATAGATGCTTCTGAAAGTAATTTGATTATTTCACGTTTTCCTAATAAATATAACAAGATTTTTATAATAGATATAGAATCTAGTTATTCAAATCAAGATGTTTATAATTCTTCTAAAATTAAGATTTTTCAAATTGAACAAAGTTTAGATAATTAGTCGATTCTCATTGAAAACCCAAAGAGATTTATGAAATTGGAAATTTTAATTTAAAACATGATTATGTGATCAAAACAGTTGAAAAAACATACCAATTACTGTATAAGATCCTTTATGATGGTAGATAGGATAAGTTAAACAACAACATAATATGGAAATAAGTATTTTATTATTTTTTGATCACTTCACTAGATTGTTTTAGTAGCATCTAAAAAAGATCCTTTTAATGTAAATGATTAGGCACTCAGTATTCATTTTCATAAAATTGATTATCATAAGAGAAAAGCACTTGTCACATCGATAGTGCCATTATTATTTGCGGTATTGCTAAAAACCAAATAGCCTTTGTTGAGAATTTATTTAATTAACAATTATCTTTTAGCAAATGAAATTTAATTTAATTGGTTTTGTAAGGAAAATAATGAAAAGAGAATAGAAACTAATATAAATAATAAATATGAATTGAAAAAGTAAAATAATTCTGATGGAATTTGAATCCAACAAGACCTCATGTTTATAGGAGATGCACGTATCTTTTAACTATGTTCATTTTTATATTATAGTTTACATTTTAAAATATACCTCGAGTTAAGGAAAATAAAAAAAATAACTAAAATGGGAAAAAAAAATTAAGTGAAGGGATATGTTAGTAATTTTAAATTCCAAATTATAGCATAAGGAGGTTAATTAGCATTACTAATATGGCCCTACCTACTACTTTTAACAAGTAAAATTATATTAATAATTTATCACATTTAGGTTATATGTAAGTTGATTATGAGTTTAATTAATTAAATAAGTCATTCAAAATTTACAAAAAAAGATCTAAAACAAAATTCCCACCATATTCCCTCTCGAAGAATGGTGTTACTTATAGGTGCACAAGAAAGCTTTAATCATTCTCATTTCAATTAAAGTTCAAATTCTTTTGAGAATTCAAGCAATTTGAAAGATCTTATCTCAAGTAATCAATACATTTCAACAAACTTAATTCTTCTAAATTAATCAAAGTTCAATTTAAGTACAATTTATACATATAGTGAATTTCTTATCTTGAATAAAAGGAGATTTGAATAAGTGAAGCTTGCTTAGAAGACTATCTATAAAGAGAGAGTTCATTATAAGTGAGTATAATGAGATTCTCTATTAAGTTCAAGTATAAACCTAATTAAGTTATATTGTCTTATACAAGATTTCTTTGATATCTAGTGGATTTGGTAAACTAAAGATCAACTTAAGTTTAGGAAAGTTTTAAAGTTACAAATTAAGGTAGAGTCCCTAATTTATAACTTAATTAAGTAGATCTAATGTTTAGTTGTGATTTAGAGTACTCATTGAAGTGAAATTGATTGATATTAAAGTTAAAATGTTAAATGAGGATGCTTATGAACGACACTCTCTTTAATGAAGATATGGACATGTAATTTGATTGTAACAATATCAATTGAGTGAAACTTGAATTATATATGTTAAAAATGTTCAAATGAAGTTAAATTGACAGTAAATGGTGAATGTTAATGGCATGGATGGTGTTGTTGAGTAGTAGAGATGGCATGGTGATGATGTGTAGATGAAGTGTGATTCTCATCTTGATTTGGTTACTTGTCTATTTGTTGGTTAATTTAATAAATTAATGAAGAGTGAATGATTACATGTTGATTTGAAGTGAATATATATGGACATGGTTAGATCTAAGTCATGATAATTTGCCATCTTTCTATATCACTCCAGAATCCGGGGTATTATAGCCAACTACTTATTTCTAATACCTATTAACACATAGAGCATAAATAACTACTAAAATCTCTAAAATTATCCATCTAAATCTCTAAATAATTCCAATAAAATTCAATTATTTGAATAAATAAAAATAACTTCTAAATAAATTTTATAAAACTCTGAACATAAATCTATTAATTTTTAAATAAACTTTAATTGTCCTAACTCAAAATTATTTTCACATTAGAAATTTTAGTCGCCTCTCTCCATCTTAGTAAACTTGGCGATTGAATCTAAAATTATCAAATTTTATAACTTCTACTCAAGTATTTGTACCTAAAAAGATTAATACGGGATGAGCTAAAGCTTCGTACAGAATGTAGAAAATACACGAGCATGATAATCATCAACAAATCACATAGATAACCAGTAATAACCAATGCAACAAGTACCATTTATTATCTTGTTTATTAGTTGATAGTCAATATAGTTTTAGCATCCTAATACTTAGGATGACTCATAGACTTCTACACAAGCAATATATATATATATATATATATATATATATATGCATGTATATATAAAATACATCAACATTGGTGTGAGTTCTACCTAATACTTTAATCACCCTTTCTAAAATCTAGCTGCGTCATCTCAATATGAAACTTCCACTAAGGGTAAGTGGTGTATGATCATTAGGTGTCTCACCAACCTAATTGGACCTCATTAAAGGGAGGTTGAAACCAAGCACAAGCAGCATAAATTTATCAAGTCCAAGCTTTGATTAAGTCCAATTAATTAACTACTCTAAACAAGCACAACAAGTAAACATGTAGCTTGTACTTGAATGATTTGCCTTCATTGAATCCAAATACACCAGACATCTAATACTTGATTACAACATAGATATCAACTTAGAAATACTCTTCCTTATTTTGCTTTTTGAATACTAGAAACTAACACTCCTTAGAGGTTAGATACAACTATCCACTCAACTAACTTTATGCATAATAGTATTACCCAACACCCATATAACTAGGCATTTCACACACACATACACACGTAATGTAATACACACACCAATCACACAATACATGATATGTAAACTCATTACACACTTTGTACACTTTTTACATGCAACAACATATAGTGTATGTTGCCACATGCCTTCAACACATACATGCATGTTTCATATGTATACATATATATCCCTATCCCCACACACCACAATCATTTACACAAGTATTTGTCGCTTAAATCCCTATCCACCTACCACAACCATATATTCACATGTAAAATTAAACTTATCTTTGGTTCTTCCTTCAATACTCCAAATGTACAATAATAGATATCCATCTCCACATCAAACATTTTCTCATAAATTGGCTGCCATCCATAACAAATAAGAGGTTTAGGAGTATCTCACATATTATCCAAATTGAAGAACACTCAACAATTGATTTGTTAATCTTTAGATGTTGTAAAACATAAATCTTCTAATGTTTTATATCCATTCCTTGAAACGAAATACTAATAGTAAAATTGACAAAAACTTACCAAGACCTTTAAATTGTAACACCTTGAATTTTTTTCAATTTTGTTGTTTAATCGTCATAAATTCAAATCTTAAACTTAATTTATAGATGACCTTGTTTATTTTATGGTTTACAATAGGTTTTGCAAAAAGCAAATGAGAACTTACTTGTCAGGAAGAGGCCGATATGATGTGCCTAAGAGCTTAGTTATTATTAGGGATTACCGTAAGAGGTGAGAAACCAATGGGTCTCTTGAAATATTGAAGAAAATAGAGTGAGTAGGTTGATGAATGGAATATAGTAGCTGACATGAAGCTATTCGGAAGATATGACCTACCAACGAATACAACACGACTTGACACTTCACTTAATATGATACACAAGTTAATGTCAAGGTTTACCTGCCATTAATCTTGAGCTACTCAATAAGATTAGATAAGAGTGTAAGAAAATGAACTTTGAGAGAGTTGTTTTGCAAGAATGAGTATATTCAATGTCAGTAAGGAATGTAAGATCTGCGGCTACAAAGAAAAAGGAACTATTTATAGTAAGTCCCTAGGGCAATATTACAAATAAGGAAAATTACAAAAATCATGCATGAAAAGAGATTCTTAGTACATATAGAAATGATAAATAAGACAAATGATAGAAAGAGAAAAATAGTACAATGTCAGATAAGATGGATAGGTGGTAGTGTAACATTGGCTTTGTACAAAAGATCCTCTAGGTACATCAGTTGAGTAGAATTAAGATATGACGGTATCGGGGATGGCTGAGATGAGAAAGGGATGTAGTAAGAATTGGTAAGAGGTCGGGAGAGAAGTATTCAGCCAGTAGGAGGCTATGTCTCATTACTTGGCAAGAAGCTTTTGGTAAACAAAGGTTCAATCATTTGGCATAGAGCCCTCGGCCAGAAAATAGTCAGCATCAATACAAGAGGGAGAATAGAGCAAAGTATAACCATCTGGAGCTCTCACGGAATTCAACTACCCTCCTTTGTGTACAGTTTCTCGTCATCGATAGGTTGATAAGAGAAAATTCTTTGGGTGAGGGACTGGAGGCCTTTGAGGCATGAGTGAGTAAGTGGGCCAAAGGTCGGTAACCCATCAACTCCTTAAGGTTGTTGAAGATTTGCCCTCAAATCATGATCTTCGTTAGTGTCTGGCACATAAGGAGTTAGGTCGATGATGTTAAATGTGGTAGACACGTCGTACCCCTTGGGCAGCTTAACCTCATAGGCGTTAAGGTCCATCTGCTCTGGGAGATAGTTTATTCATCCTCCAGCTAGGGAAGCGCTCCTTACTAAGATGGATCCAGATGAGGTCTCTAGAGGTATAAATGACTCGCCTCCTTCCTTGGCTTCCTTGCTCCTTCTATCGGGCTATAGTTTTGGCTAGTTGTTCAGCAACCCTCTAGTGCAATTTTTGGAATTCCTTGACATACTGCAAGCTAGATTAGCTTTCCTCTTGTATGGTTGGGCTAATAATTAAATCTAAGAGTAAGTTTAGGTTAAGTCTATAAACGACCTCAAACAGTGATTTTCTTATTGAGTTGTTAGTTGAGCGATTATAGGTGAATTCAATGATAGGTAGGCATAAATCTTAGTCATGTAAATTCTTCCCAATAGCTACTTGCAAGAGGTTACTGACTGTCTTATTCACAACTTAAGTTTGGCAGTCTGTTTAGGGGTGGCAAGAAGTACTGAACATAAGCTTAGTATCGAGTTTCTTCCACAGGGTCCTTTAGAAGAAACTCGTAAATTTTGAGTAACGGTTTAACACAATATTTCTTGGTATTCCATGTAATCGCACAACTTCCTGTAGAAAGAGGTTGGCAACAAATAAACAATCATTAGTTCGATGGTAGGGAATGAAGTAGGCCATCTTATTGAATCGATCGGCTACAATCATAATTAAGTCATGTCTTCTCAACGTTTAAGAAAGGTCGAGCATGAAATCCATGCTTAGGTTGGTCTATGGGCGCTTAAGTATAGGCAAGGGTGTGTACTCTTTATACGGCTCTCTCATTCCTTTCACATGTTTACACACCTTGCACCTTTCAAGAATTTAGCATACATTCTTCATTATCCCAAGCCAGTAAAAGTGCTCTTTTAATATTTCAGCCATCCTCTTTTTCTCAAAATGGCCAACCAAGCCCTTAACATGAGCTTCTCAGATGAGTAGCTCTCTTGCTAGACCATTTGGCACACAAACTTGCTTGCCCTTCATCAGGAACCCCTGATTCAAGTAGAATCCATTTGCAGCTCCTCCGACATTGCACTTATCTATTAAGGGCCTAAAATATAAATCATGTTCATATTAATCAGGTAAAGTGCCAAATCTAAGTACCTTGGCTTGCACCATTGTAATGAGGGTATAATAACGAGAAAGCACATCTGCCACAATGTTTGTGCTCCTTTTCTTATACCGGATGACATAGCAAAAAGAGTCCAAGAATTCAATCCATTTGGCATGATGTTGAGAAAGTTTTTGCTACCTATGGAGATGCTTGAGAGACTCATGATCTAAGTAGACGATGAATTCTCTCAGCAACAAATAATGTTGCCAGTTTCTAGTGTTTGAACAAGGGCATAAAACTCTTTGTCGTATGTGTCACGCCCCGAAGCGGCAGAGTCGTAACAGCCCCCGCCGTGTAAACCATCCTAAGATAGAAGTTGGCCTTACAACCGCTATCTTAGACCTGATCTACACAAGGCATCCACGACTAACCCGTTTTGAAGTAGACAATTTGTAATTTTAACAAATCATTTACCTAAGAAAGTGAGAAAAGTTATATATAATCACTATAATTCAGTTATTACATTAATCAGAAATGAAAAGTAAAATATGTGTTGATTCTTCAATGTTTTTCCTCGCTCTCCAGGATCCAGCAGTTGCTAGCTTCAGATTAGTTGTTGCCGCTTCTTAGTCAACACCTGCACGATATCTATAGGGATGTGAGCAACCACAGCTCAGTAAGTTAAGACGGAGGACTTAAAACTATACCATACACACAACAAGATTTTCAATCACTTATTAGGTGCAATGCATGTGCAAGCAAATGCCATCGCATGATGTTGTCCGGCCCGTCATGAGATTAGAGAAATTGCGCCCGCTCTAATCCGGGTTGAGGAGTTGCCGTTAATGCAATAATTCACGACCAAACCCAGGCTTGTGTAATGGAGACCTTGCTCCTCTCGCGACTACCTTCGAACCATTGCCTTCACCCTCGCCGCAGCCTCCTCTCCTGTCACTTAGTTCAACTGAGGATGAAGAAGGGACCATTTTGCAATCCTGTGCTATCCCTTCCGAAGGGGTCGGTATTTGGCCGGAGAGTCCTAAATTCTCCTAACGGGTTGCATGCATGTCCGATTATGATTACCGGTCGGATGTTTGATTAAGTCCAGTTTAGGGTGATCAATCATTACATACAATTCATACAATATGTGCCAGAGCAACAAACAGAATCATAGCATCACCTATAATCAAGCACATGCACACATTCAACTATCTAACAAGCACAACGAAGCATAATCTTAAGCCTTCAAAATACAGCATCGTATTAATCCCAACTTACCTCGACTCCTCGCTCACTCACTCGAGGTCTGATTTGCTCAGGCCATCACCGATCATCCCTATAACACGAATGTGGTTTCAGCTTTTCATATAAATATTATAAGTTTGTTTTATCCTATAATACTTATTGTTAGGTTTTGTTTAAGGTTTAATATGTCTAATTATCTAGGTATCAAGTCTTTTACAATTATTCTAGGTTTGGGGTTGGGTTTAGGTTCGATTTTCCACATTGATTTCTAAATTAGATTTTAGTTCGATTTTCTAAGTAGCGTTTTATATTCCAACCCTAGAAATTCGTTTCAACCCATAATGTGAAATTAATCACATTATTTCCCGATACCCTAAATATGATCACTACCCCTAGTTAGCATTTTATTCCATCTGGTACACTTAAATCCCTATTTGTGTACCGAATTTACTCCTAATGTGAGAAATTTTTACATTTTTCATATAATTACATAAATTCAAGTTTCTTATCAGATTTATTATATATCCCTATTATTTATATAATATCAATTTTTATCCTAATATTTTCTATTTATTATATTTTCAAAAATTACACATTATGCATTATTGCATATTATGCACATAATACATTTCTAATATTTCTATTACCCTAATTACTATCTCTAAACAGCAATTATTATTTCAAAATGTATAAATTCATTCTAAATCAGATTTTACTCTAATTTACCCTAATTTACAAAATTATCTTAAAATGTACTATTTTTCCATATTACCTATTTACTACATAATTAACCTAATAATTACATCTAACACTCTAATTGCTACAAGTATCATACTCCATCAGATTTTAACATCCTAAAACATCTACTTATTCACTAAGTCAGTAATTAATCTCCTAATCACCTAATTAACTTCAATTTACCCATTTTATGCCTTATTTTAGGGCCTAAAAATTATCTAAAAATTTCAAAAATTAATTTTTGAAAACGGGCTTCATAGCACTGTTATATATCATCTAAGTAATCTACAAAAAAATTTTGGGCTTGAAACTACACTCCTAAGGTCATTTATTTCTAAATCGAAACATGCTCGGTTTTGCACGATTTCGCACGATTTCTTAGGTACCATATATTACAGAATATAATTTCATCAAAATAATATTTTTCCTACAAAATACATACAAAAATATCCCAGAATAACAAAATTCATAATTTTCTAATTATATTTACTATATTTACAAAATTACACAAGATTCGGGCTGGAAATCAGACTCACCGATTTGGGTGGCTCCAGCTACCGTGGGCCGCCGTGGCCTTATCGGCCAGCCTGGGCACTGCCACCACCATGTAGTGGTGGTGGCCGTTCACTTCCAGCTGCTCGTTTGGTAAGGGTTCCCTTTAAATGCCCTAACTGTACAGTTTTTCTTATTTTTTTTTTATTTTCTGGATTTTCTCTCGAATTTTCGACTCTCCCTAATTTTCTCACTTTCCAAACTGTCCAAATGAGCTCTGTAAATTTTTTCCCTATTTATAGACATTTGCTGTAATTAATATGCATTAATTTGACAAGACTTTGTTCAAATTCCTTGATTTTTAGCTTTTAAGTTGTTCAATTTTTATTGGCTAATTTTTCTTTTTCTGACCATGACTTGATCTTGCATCAGCTTATCCTCTTCTGATTTTTCTATAATTATTTTATATTTTTCTTTAATTATTTGCTTAGTTTTCGGCCAATTTTAGTAATTATGCGTATTTTTATTTACACGTAAATACATGTGGGGTACACGTGAACATTCTTAAATATTATTTTGATCATTCTAAAATTTTTAGTATACATATAATCTATCTTTAATAATTTATTAGTTATTATATTACACTTTTCGCCTTTTCGGTAATTAGCAATTATTATGCTTAAAATTTGAAAATTTTATAGTCTCCTATTTTACTACTTATTTTCTTAAATTTAAGTTTACAGGATTATTTTTACTAGTATTTCTCTCAATAGTTTATAATTTGGGTGTGATCGGATCCTTTAGCCGATCGCCCTAAACCTTAGGTTCTAAGCTCAATCCTACGGTTACATGGCTTAATTTTGGGGCTTATAGTATGTTAAGTAATTTAGGGCAGCTCCTTAAAGTTTCTCACTAAAATAGGCAATTGGTCAGTACTCCTACATAAGGACAACACCAATGCCGACTCCAGACGTGTCACATTTTACCTCAAAAACTTTCTCAAAATCCAATAGGGTGAGTACTGGAGCAAATGTCAATTTAGACTTCACATCTTCAAAACTCTTCTGAGCTCTCTTTGACCACCTAAACTCAGTGCTCTTCCTGGTCAATTCAGTTAAAGGCATAATCATGAAACTGAAGTTCTGAATGAATCTCTAATAGAATGAAGTTAAACCATGGAAGCTCTTGACTTCTGAATCACTAGTCAGCGTAAGCCACTTAAGAATAACTCTGACTTTCTCATTATCAACTCGAACTCCTTTCCCTGAAACGATATACTTAAGGAATATAACTTTGCTTTGACAGAATACACATTTCTTCAAGTTGCCGAATAATCTCTCGATATGGAGGATATTGAATATTGATCTTAAATGCTCAACGTAGATGATGAGGTCGACATTATAGACTAGAATATCATTAAAATAAACTACAGCACATTTGCCTACTAGTGCTCTTAGCATATGATTCATGAGCCACATAAAAGTACTTGGCGCATTAGTCAGACCAAACGAGATCACCATCCATTTGAACAAACCATCCCTTGTCTCGAAGGCTGTCTTCCATTCATCTCTTGGTCTCATTCATATTTGGTGGTAGCCACTCTTCAGGTCAATCTTTGAGAAGATGTGGGTACCATGCAACTCATCAAGCATATCATCTAACTATGGAATCGGATATCGGTACTTAATAGTAATTTTGTTGATGGTACGGTTACCAATACACATTCTTCACGACCTATCTTTCTTAGGTACTAGTATGGTAGGTATAGTACATGAGCTCATGCTCTCTCAAACGTATCTGTGGTTAACCAACTCATCCATTTGTTTCTTCAGCTCGGCTACCTGTTCAAGATTGAGCTTATAAGCAGGTCGTTTTGATAGGGCAGCTCTAGGCTAAAGGTCAATGCAATGTTCAATACCTCTTATGGGTAGTAAACCTTTTAGCATCTCGATAGGAAATAGGTCGACATACTCTTCTAGTAGAGTTTTCACCTTAGTAGGTAAGTTCTCAGTTTCTCTTAACTCCATGAGTCTCCTTGCTAAAAGGAGCACACACTCCTCGGCCTCAACTTCACAGGGGAACTGAGCTTGGGAAATCACTAAGGACTTTTACCACAACAATTTAGCAACCTTCTCTTATGCCTCCTGCACTTCCTTAAGACTCATAAGGGTTAGTATAACCTTCTTCCCATTCTTTTGAAACACGTAAGTATTCCTATACCCATCGTATAATACCCTCAAGTCAAATAACCAGGGTTGGCTAAGTAAGATATGCGAAACACACATAGGTAAGACATCACACAATACCTCATCTTTATACTTGTCACCAATGACAATCGGTACTCTAACCTGCTTGACAACCGGCAAACGTCCCTTCTCGTTGAGCTAGTAAATCTTACATGGCCTAAGGTGCAGAAGGGTTGACAACTTCATAGCCTTCACTACTCCTTACGCTATAACATTGGTAATTCTTCCTTCATCAATGATCAAGGTGCATAGCTTACTATTCACTCAATAATTCATATGGAAGAGATTCTCCCTTTGTATATTCTCGTTGGCTATAAAAGTGTTGAGAGATTGACACATAACAAAACAATACTTGGCTCCTGTTTTAGGAGATGTAAGGGCATCGAGGTCTTCCTAAAACTCCTTTAGCGTTAGGTTAAGTTCTACCTCCTCCTCTCCTTCACTAACACTCTTCACTTTGAATTGGGGCTTGTGTCCCTTGATTATCATGACACGTTGGTTAGGATATTGACTAGATACCTATCTATAGACGAGATGTTTAAAGCATTTGATCTCTCAAGTTTTCCTTTTAGAGCTTTGACCTTGGTCTCTTCGGGCCTTAGGTTCCTTGGCTTTACCTTTACTTTGGCCTTATTCAGGTTGATTTAGTACTTATCTTCGGCAATCCACCTTGGAACTGCTTAGTGCATGGCCATAGTTTGATTGGCTCAGTAGGCTACTTCGGCTCGGTAATCCTGGTCAATTAGGCTGGCTCCGTCTCTACCTCTTAACCTTTTGCACTACTTAGATGGTCTTATCTAAACTTCCTAATCTTTATAATTCCACAATATAACCAATCTCAGTTCTTAGTCTAGAAATGAACCTTGCTATAGTTCGCATCTCGGGTTCGTCAACATTACACTAGATCATAAGCAACTAAAACTCTTAGACATAGTCGTCCACTGACCTATTACCCTATCTTAAGTCTTGAAGACACTGGAAAGTGTCTTACTTATAGTATTCGAGAACAAACCTACTTCTTAGAACTCTCTTCATCTCATTCTATGTTTTGGACTTTGCATCAGGCCCTCAACCAAACATTTTATAGCTTCTTCCACCACATTGCTGCATATCCAGAAATTCCAACATGGCCACTCAAATATGGACAGTATCTTCATAATCATAAAAGTCGAATATCTTTTCGATCTTCTCCTCCCAATCTAGGTAGTCATTAGCACTACCAAGCCCGTTGAAGCTCGGGATCTATACTTTGAGGTATTCCGTACCCCTAGGAGCTTTAAACCCACATTCGTCAATTCCAACATACTACTCCTCTTCCCCTTTGTAGTCCTCCACTTCATCTAACTTTAACTTCCTTCTCGTAACTCTATCGATACGATGGGGTGGTGCTGGGTTCATAAGAAGGGGTTCTGGTGCTTGTTGTTCATTCATCTGCCTTCTCGGCTTATCCTTTATTTCTCAGCCTTATTCAATAGCAATCCTATCTCGCGATACAGTCTTTAAGACTCTTTGCACTGAGACAGCTAGATTGGTTATAATAGCAGTAAGGTCTTATATCTGCTTATCAGTAGTATGTGGTGTTTGTTAGGTAATCCGACTATGTCCTTGAGCATCACTCTTAATATCGTTAATTTCTCCTTAAATGCTAGGATTTGACATTCCAAAAAATAAGTTTCAAAACACACTCTTCATGTAGGAAATTACTACACATAGAAAATACCAATCTAATAGTGAACTATGGACTTGCTCTGTTCTTCTAAATGAAAATAAAGTATAACAAACAACAGACCAATAAGAACTATTGCAACACAGTTCTCGGTCATAACCTTAGGCTTTGATACTAAGATTATATGATATACCTAAAAGCTTAGTTATCACTAAAGCTTATTATAGAAGGTAAGAAACCAATGGATCCTCCGAAATATCGAAGAAAATAAAGTAAGTAGGTTAACGAATGGAATATAGTAGCTGATGTGAAGTTACTCGAAGGATATGACCTACCAACAAACATAATACAATTTGATACTTCACTTGATATGACACACAAGTTAATGTCAAGGTCCACCTGCCACTAATCTTAAGCTACTCGGCAAGCTTAGATAAGAGTGTAAGAAAATGGACTTAGAAAAAGTTGTCTCGCAAGAACGAGTATATTTAATGTCTGCAAGGAATGTAAGATCCGTGGTTACAAAGAAAAAGGGATTATTTATAGTAAGTCCTTAGGACAACATTACAAATAAGAAAAATTACAAAAATCATGCAAGAAAAGAGATTCCTAGTACATACAAAAAGGATAAATAAGACAAATGACAAAAAGAGAAAAATAATATAGTGTTAGATAAGATGGATAGGTGGTAGTGCAACATTGGCTCTATACAAAAGATCCTTTGGGTATAGTAGTCGAGTGGAATCACGATGTGGCGATATTAGGGATGATCGAGATGAGAAAGGGATGCCGTAAGAATTGGTAGGAGGTTGGGAGAGAAGTACTTGGCTAGTAGGAGGCTATGTCTCATTACTCAACAGAAAGCTCTCAGCAAACAAAGGTCTGATCATTTGGCATAAAGCCCTTAGTTAGAGAATAGTTGGCATCGGCACAAGAGAGAGAACATAGTAAAGTATCACTATCCATAGCTCTTAGGAAATTCAGTCTCCCTCATTCTGTACAGTTTCTCATCATCGGCAAGTTGAGGAGAGAGAATTCTTTGGGTAAGGGATTAGAAACCTTTGAGGCGTACGCGAGTAAATGAGCTAAAGGTTGGTAACCCATCATGACGTGAGAAAGAAAATAGGAAAAAGGGCCAAAGAGGGTTTTAGCTTTTAAAAGTATACATATACATATATATATATATATTCTAAATAAAAGAAGTTCAATTTATTTATAAGTTTGACTTTAGGTTTTTTCATATGATTTTCTACCCTTTATTTATTTACTTACCCTTTCCCTTTTTTTTCCTAGCTTCATGAAATTTGATGGGATTTTACTTTCCTTCTTAGGTTCTTTGCTCATAGAAAATCTAGGGGCAGCGATCGTTATACTTTGGCTATTGGCCCCAACTCAACCAATGCAACGGCTAATCTTGTTACATGTTACCATAATAAGAGAACTTCTTGATTTAGATTTAGAGGTGTTCAATAACTCCTCCATTAAGAAATAAAAGTCACGACAAAGTCATATTTTTCAAGTTTAGGTTCTTTTTTCTTTTTTTTTAAGGATCTTTCCTAACTAAAGTTTTAGGTTTCATTATTGATTATGTAGGAACTTGTTCTAAATCAATATCATACATCTTTATATAAGAAATGTATTCATTTTCAGATTAGATAATTAGATCCCCATTTCTTCTAATTTATGTTGTCAATGCTATTTGTATATGTATATCAATGAACTTTAATGAATGAAATCAATTCTTTGATCACACAACCCCCCCCAAAACATACACACATGTACACACACTCGGATATAATGATATTTAGTATTTAATGATATGTGTAGGTAAACTGATGAATCTTGAAAACAAATATGTCCTCAGCATATGATTTTGATGAATTTTGATAATGTGATGAAAAAATAAGAATGTTATGATGATCTTGAAATTAAGCACGATAGTTATTAATTTTAGGTAGTTTAAATGATATGTGATAATTCTTATTAAATTAAAAAACGTTGATGGTTTAAGAGTTGGTTATGATTTTTTTCTTTTAAGGATAAGCTTTGTTACTCAATAAGAAGAAATATATGAGTCTCTAGTAGTCTTAATACAAGATCAGTTAGGAAGAACTTAAGCAAAAGATATGGAGGATTAAAATCTAATAAGTATAAACTTATATCTTTTTTGCCTTAAGACATAGCCCAGTTAGTACACGCATTTGCTTTCCTATTTATTAATGTGAAAGAGATATCAATGAAATTATTTATCAAGTTGTGAATATTCTTAATAATAGAAACTATGTTCCACAATTTTTGTCTTTCTACAATACATTCAAAAGCCAAGAAAGAGTCCATCTTAATTATAATTCATTCCTAGCCTTTGTCATTGGCTAATTACAATCCATGTTTCATTACCATGGCCTCCACCATGTCCACTCTAATGAAACAACCTTTTTGCATATCCTTGTCAACAAACTTCTAAAATAATCTCAGGCAATAACTCTTATTCTTGTCTTAAACTCTCTTCTATACCAGGATCCATCACAATTTATTTTCACGTCCTTCACATGGATGCAACTAAATATGAGTCACTAAAGTAATATTCTGCTTTTCTAGTTGCTGTAGGTCTTTAGTAGTAATATCTATAAATTTCAAATAAAAAGAGTATGTTATTTTTGCTGTCTACAAATCCGATAGTCTCTCATTAAAGATGCAATTGCATCTTGACTTCCATGAATGCTATAAACATGACAAAATTTGTGACATATATTGAGTTCGGTTTGCAATATGTTGTATTGCATTCTTCTAAGTTTCTTGTGGTCAATTATCAAAAGATATCACGTTGTCTTGATCTATTTTGAAACTTGCAACAACAAAATAAAGAGGTTTTGTCCACTTACATAACAAAAATAAATGCTCCATCATCTCATCTTGATTACAAAAATAACACATAGGGGATTGAACAATTTTTCTCTTGAAGAGATTGGCAATAGTGCATAGAGCATTTAAGCAAGCTCTCTAAACCAGTAATTTTCATTTCATACTCTTTACTCATTGTGTTAGTTTTCATGTAGATTCTTCAATGGCATAAGAGCTTATTAGCCTTCCATCTAACTCCTTCTCCTTAGCTCTTTTGGTATCTTGATTTTACTGTATATTCACAAGTTTTTTCCTTAAGTCAAACAATTTTACCATCCTTTGGACTTTTTGCTAATAGGATCATGTAAACCTTATTGCCAAAATCATCACCATATACTTCTTTGATCTTCTCTATATGTCAAATTCTTTCTTTAACTTTAATTAACTCTTTAACCTTTATATTTGGATAAACAGAATTTTAAGTTGACAAACATGGATGACCATTTGTTTTTAGACCTAAGGGTTTGCGAATACTCTGACTCTATCTTCATCCCCAATTTGCCATAAATAGTTTTTCTTGATCTCCTCTCTCCTAACCAAAATACTTTACCAAAGCCACAATGCTTTACCTCCTTTTTTTCTGGATAAAAAAAAGTTTATATTTAGAAAATAAATGCTCTTTAGAACTTTTATCTAAAGCATATTTAGACTAGACATCAATCTTTGTGCCAATTTCCCCGAAAAAGCATTGTTAAAATCTTTTAAATCACAGAATCCCTACTCTCCTTGATTTTTAAGCTTTATAAAATCTGATCACTTCCTTTAATGGATCTTTCTTGAGAAAAAAGCACCATCCTACCAATAATTGGATATCATTGAATTCATTTCTAAACACCATTTGTTTAGAAACTTAGACACAATCATCAAATAAGTTAGAATTGTACAAGCAACAACTTTGATTAGAATTTGCTTACCTTCATAAGATAGTAGTGCATTCTTTCAACCCTAAATTTCATTGAAAACCTTCTCTTTTATAATAGCAAAGGCACTCACATTTTATCTCTCCCATAATGTAAGAAGACTTAAATAACTATTTGGATTATTAGAAGACGGAATCTCTATGACTTTGCTCAACCTTTTCATTTTATTTCAACCATTTGTTGAATAATATTTTTAACTTACTAAAGCGGATTGCTTGTTTAGTCACCTCACATAATAGCTTGTTAAGATTGCTTTCAATGACTTAAGATTAGGTTCGTAAACTTGAATAAAAAAGAGGGAATCACGGTAAAAAGTAAAAGCGTAAGCATTGGACTATCCCTCTCTTTTTTTAATCCTATACAAACTCCTACTTGCTATAACATTCATAATCATTCATGAAAGCACATCTGCAACTAAAACAAATAGATAAGGAGATAACAAATCCCCTTACTTAATCCTTCTAGTTGGGTTAATTTTATCAATTCATTTCTCATTTAATACCAAATTGTATGATATTAAAGCAACACTTTTCATTACCCAATTTATGCAAATCCCCTAAAAACCCATTTTTTTCAAGAGTTCTTAAAAACACTCAATCAACCCTATCGTATTACTTTCATCATATCAATTTTTATTGCCCAATACCTATTTTTGTTCCTATTTTTTAGTTTTAGAAAATGAAATACTTCATACGTTATAACCACATTATCTTAGATGAAAGCACTTTGGTGAGGGAGTATGATATTATTCAAGAGAAGTTTCAAATGGCTTGTTAAGACTTTTGAAATGATTTTGAATGAGTAATTAAACAAACTAATGGGTCTGAATTGATTCAACTCCTTTGGAGTAAATTTGATATTTTGGTGATTTTTTTTTTAAAGAAATTGATGATTATGATGATCTTAGTTTGAATATTAATTAGCATATTCATTATGTTCTAGATGATGTTCATGTGATATTTAAGTATTCTTGATTTGGCATATTTTTTATCTTGTTAAACAAGTATCATGAATAGATTGCCTACTTATGTTATGTTTTTCGAAAAACTTTGAATGGATGTTTAGTGTAGTTGAATGCATTCAAGTGTTCTTGATGAATTTCACAGAATATTCAAAGTGTTCCTACTAAAAATACTTGATCTTCTAATGTAGCTAAATGAAGTGAAAACATATCTTTGGATGAATTTCGTAATCTTTAGTATGTCACAACAATCATCTAATCCTCAAGAATATGGACATCAAGCTATTTTTATTGAATTGAAATCTTGAATCAAAATCTTTGCAGAAGTTGTTTAACCTTCACAAGATTCTTAATATTGGAGAATTGTGTTTTAGAGTAAAAATATAAAAATAATAATATTTAATTAATAACAAATATACGAAAATATAGTAATTTAAATAAATAATAAAATTAAAAAGAAAAGAAAGAAGGGGCCTAATTGGCTAAACTAAATTGATACCAACTATTTTAAGCTAAATCAAATCGAACTTGATTATAGGAACTAGTTTTCTTATATGTAACCAATGTTAAAAAAATTATTGGTTGGTTCAACTTTAAAATTAAGTTGGACTAATTTGATTACGAACCGAACTTTAAGTATATAACGTGTATAATACATAAGTAACTAAATGGTTTTCTTAAATAAAATACTTAACAAATATTAAATATGCAATCTATTAAAGATTTAAGTGAAAGATTTATTGAATCTTAAGTTAATTAAACATTGACTATTATTTCTTATTACATATTGATGCAATTTATGAGTTTAAGAGCAAGACTAACATCTTAATTTGTAATGAGGAGTTTGGTACATGGTAGCTACAACATATTGTGTATTTGTTGAGTAGTAAATTGGACTTATAAATTTGGCTTAATATGATTGTATGACTTACTTATGCATGGTTAGATTGGGTTGGAAGATGACACTCTTGAATTAGGTTATGTTCAACAAATATACTCCTAAGATGATAAGATTGTTTGGCACTTAGGTTGTGAGCTAACTTGAAGGATAGTTGATAAGAAGGAGCTTTAACTGTTAACAGGTCGATAAATAAAGAATGAAATTATATTGAGCTTTATCCAGTTGTATGAGACACAATGGATAATATGTTATAGATGGACTAAGGATGCCAATATCCTTTTGAGATTACTAATGGTTTGGGTTTGATATGGTGATTTAACCATCCAACGAACCTTCAATTGCCTACTACAATGCGATTTAAACCTCCTTGATCATTGATATGTTCGATCAAAGTCATGGGTTACTCTAGATTTTAAGATGTTAAAATCGTATTGTTTGCCTTAATTAAATATTTATATTCAATTAATCTTGATTATTGCATTATAATCAAGTAGGCATACAATTTTCATAGTATATTGTGATGTACTAACTTTTATGACTCAATCCTTTAATATTTAAATTTTTTAGATGATGGGTATATGTTGACAATGCATAAAATGAGCTTGGATATGATATCTATACCAGGATTAGGTTGATATTAGTTGTAGTGTCAATGATAAGTATTGTTTCCATTGATTCCACGTAGACTTTAGATTATTTTCCTAGTAGAGACTTCATATAGACTTTTGTTAGATATTAGATATTGCTTTATGGATTGTACTTGGATTTTCAGATTATTGGACTTTGGATTTTATGGGCCTTATGGGCTTATGACCCTTTTATAGGCTTTTGTATGATACAAAATTACAAGTTTTTAGTGAAAAAATATTTTCTCTAATTTATAATTAATAAACTTTTTCTAAATATTAAAATTGCTCAAAAACTAATAAATAGTTTATTAGTTAAATGTTTTCTTTAATTAAAATTAATGAACAACTTATCAACTTTAAAATTGGGCAAGGTTAATTAATATATTTTATTGAGCCTTAGCCTATCTTACTTAAATAAGAAATGTAATAGGTTGTCATTTCTTTTAAGTTTCTGAGCATGAAAAAAGTAATATCCATTTACTTATATTCTTTTAAATCTTAGTTAATTTTTTTAAGCTTGGTGGGGTTGGTACCTCTTCTAACTAGCCCTTAGAACTATCCCTATCATTTAACTTAAACATCTTAGGTTTGTGAACCTTAGTCATACTTAGCATACACCAATTTAACTCAACTTGGATCTAAGTTACACTATTGCTAAGTCACATAAGTACTGGGTCATTTGCACAAGATTTTGGTCAACTGAAGATGGTGGGTTTAGAGCTTAGAAACAGTATGGAATTAGGGTAACAATTAATTTTTAGGTAAATTAAATTGACGCTCTTTGAAATTTTTTAAAACTTACTATGATATTCTTAATTGCTAAGCCTTACCTTTTCCTTCATTTGATACACATAAGACATATAATGCCTTTTTTTTTTTTTTTTTTGGTGGTTGGGTTTGCAAAAGAGGCATTTGGGGTTAGAAGGAAGACAATGACAATAGTTGTTATAATGAAGTTGAGGTGATGGCTGTTGATAGTTAGGTTGGTGTGTAGCTGGGTTAGAGTTTTGCAAACATTAGTCTTTCTAACTTTTATTTTTGTTTCTTTTTAAGAAAAATGTTATTTTCCTTTCCATCTTATTCTATTTTTTAATATTTTAGTGTACTTCTAATTAACTTTTAATTGTGGCATTGCCACATTAGTAATTCTACTACGTATATGTCCACATGTGCATAGTTCATAATTACAGTACATATTTAAGTGGGAGGCATGACTTTAGAAGTCAAGGATGTCGATGCAATTTTACATTTGTTGTGATAATTAATGTAATTTATTGTAATTCTTATTAAATCATCAGCTATTTTTTTGTTACATTTTATGATTTAATTGTAAACATAAGATAAAAATCTTCTACACGTATATATTTGAACCAAATAGTCAAATCAACTTAATCTAATGATCATTCCTGAAGCAAAGAGAGGAAAATAAATCGTTGTTGTTACAATGATTTTGAAGTTGTTATAGTTATACGTATTAGATTTTAATTGTTCTAATAATATGGAGCAAGAGCTATTCTAAGGGATTCAATTCCAGTTTGATTTTTAATCAAACAATAGAATTAAAGTTGTATAAGATGTTAGAGGTGGAAATTCTCTAGGGTTCGCTAGTTTTAAAAAGCTTAAACTTAGGCTTGCAAAAAAGTAAACATTAGTTAATAAGATATCAGAGATTGCTCTAAAGTATGCACTTTGATACTTAAGTTAGTAGAAAACGAAGATAAGTGTTTAAAGAAAATAGAGAATTCCTAAACAAATAATATAAGAGGGTATATGGTTTTAGGATATAGGGTTCCAAATCCTTTACCCCATAGGGTTCAAGGATATTTTTATTAAGGAAGTAACCACTAAGATTAAGACACTTGGAGTGAGATCCTTTAGCCATCTACATGTTCTAGAATGCTTCTGTAGAAAGCAAAGCATGTTAAGAGTCTAAGAATGTCTCTTTAAGGATCTACCTTCTTAACATGGGCTGAGCAAGTACTTCATAAGCTAAGTTGATGGTCTATAGCCAAAATGTACATCTAACATTAGATAATTCATTAACCAAGGAAAACTCTATATTATGATTATTTTTGAAGATATTCCATCCATATATAAAGTGATTTTAGTGAGATGAATAATAATTATTTTATTTTATAACCGTCAATAGGTTATTTTGTGTGCGGGCTTCTAAGCTAGGTTGACATCTTCAAAGTCTAGGTCAAGCACGTAAAGCTTAGATCAACCTCACTAAAGCCCAGGCCAAGCTGCCTAAATCTTAGTAGGCCTCATCAAAACTTGTGCCAAGCTTCTAACTTTGAATTGATCATAATAAGGGCCACTAAGCTCCTTAGAACCTAAGCCTTTAAGCTTAAGTCAGTCAAGCTTAGCACACAAGTTTGAATAAAGACTAAGCAAGAACAATTCAGCCAAATAAGGCAAATCAATATCTTATCTTTAAGATCTTTTCTACAAAATTCAAAGTTAGATAGATTATCTTAGGACATTTATCACTTGCCTATAATAGCTTGGGTAGCACTTCATAAATATAAAGTAAAACCTTTTAGTAATGGATTTGAAACCTTAACAATTTATATACTTTACATACTTCCCCTCTCTACTCCCTCTTTACATCCTTACTGACTTAAGCATCGAAGTAATCGTTCCGAAACCAACTCCAACACTCCTAATGCTCTCCTTTTGTAGATTTCTTACGACCTACCAAAGATACACCATCAACAATAACTATAGCAATATGTTATAAGCCCCATTGTAAATTTTTGGAAGACAAATTGTGATCATGCTAGCTTTTTGATGGTTTGTTTTTTCACTTTGGATTCTTCATGTTGAAAGAAATAATGACGACCCTAATGTACATGGAGTAATTAAAAGAAGTATAATGTTACTGTATGAAATGAGCATAATCTATTCGTTTGTATATACAAATTTAAAGGACTCATAGATATTCCACTCATTTAACCTTCAACGCAATGGTTAGCATCTCTCACATCTTTTTACTCTTATCTCTCTCCTCTCTCCTAAGACAAATAAACCTTAACTTAAGAACTAATCTAGTGGGGGCTAAAAGGGATCCCATATCTTCTAAGCTTAAATAAAATATAGTAATTAATTTTAGAAAAATTGATAAAATAGGCCATATATTTATATCTTAAAAAGTAAACTATATTATGTCTTGATTATGTGTTTAATCGCATTCCTTACATACATGAGACGTGAGTTTAACTCTTATTAGGATTGTTTCTTTTTTCAAGTTTCTTTTATTAGTTGACTTCCAATAAATGGTTTTATAATATTAACTTAAATAAGGTAAGTTTGACCCCTATTTATATGATTCTGTGTCAATCCTTAATCTAATCCTAGCTAGGAAAACCCAACTGACACATGCCCTTGTTGGTGGTCACCTTCATCCCTTACCTCAACCACATTTATTCATCTCTTCTTCATCTTTTCCCTCATTTTCCTCCATTTCACTGTCAATAAATCCAATAAAACCCTTCATCTCTATCATCACCAACTCCATCTATAATTCTACCTCCATTTCCTCAATGCATCATGATCATTGTCTCGCTATTGAGGGATTCACACATTGTTATTACTTCCTCCATCTCATCTTTGGTGTGGGCTAATTGTTTTTTCGCTCTTTAGTTTAGTTTTCAACCTCTTGTAGGTTTTCTTTCCATTCAAGGGATAGATTGTTCATTCTCATTGGATAATTTTGGTTGTAAAAGGGGCATTACAACCCTTACATTGCAAAAGAAATGTGTCCATTGAGGATTAGGTTTTTGTACCTCCATCTCTTAGTTTTGTTGTTAGTTTCTCATTGTATTGGAGTGATGTTATGTGAATGAATTTCATTTTTTCTCAAGGAAAAGAAAAAGAAAATAAAAAATGACTCAAAAAATTTGCCTTGCAATTTAAGAAGAAGTGAAACATCATGTTACTCCAACAATATTAAATAGTGTTCTCATATAGTTATTAGCTACCATAAAAAAATGACCACTAATTTTTCTTTCAGTAATACTTACCTTTAAAAGCCATTGGGCTTTACAACATTTTTAGGTTTATGTGTGTGTGCGTGCGTGTATGCATGCGTGTATGTGCGCGCGCGCGCGTGTGTTATAATTGTTCGAAAAGGTGGAACCTCACTCATTCCATTAGAGGAGGCTAATATTTATACCACTAAACTAGAGCATATTTGGTCCTAAGCTATTATAATCTATAGCATGAATATTAGTCTTTTAATGGGATGAACTAAATTTAAATTGTAACCTACCCCTTCAAGTTGTAATGTATTTAGAGGTATGCAAATGGGTTAAATGGGCCAACCCAACCCACCTTAGCCAATGAGTTAAATGGGTTGAGCTCATTCGACTTGCTTTTTAAACGGACAAAAAAACCTTAGCCTTAACTCTTTTAAAAAACAAGTTAAATGGGATAGCTCGCGAGCTAAATGCATAAATATGTTAAATGCGTTGACCTAAATTGGCCCACTTTGGCTTGCGGGTCTAGCCTAAACCCTCTTAAAAAGCAGGTTGAATGAGTTGACTCGTGGGTTAAAACTCATTTGTATAGCTCTAATGTATTGTTAGGCCGAAGGCATAAATATGTTAAATGCATCGACTTAAACCGACCCATTTTAGCTTGCAGGTTAAATGAGTTGAGCTCATTTGGTTTACTTTTAAATGAACTAAAAAACCTTGGCCCAAACCCTTTCAAAAAATAGGTTAAATGGATCGGCCTGTAGACTAAAACCCATTTGCACACCTCTAATGTATTGTTAGGCAAAAAAAAGAAAAAAACAAAGACAGAAAGAAAGCATGTTTAGTTGATTTTATAAGAGTATAATGGAATAACTATTCTCTAATTATAGACTATGTGTTTGGTTAGCACAATAGCTGTTACATGAAACTTCTATTGCTATAGGATAAGCAACAATTCTATATTGGAACAAAATAATAATTATATGAGTTTTTCCTTCCATATTTCCATATTTCATCAATGATATCATACAAAAAAGTCAAACCATGTGCTTAAATAAATGTATATTGATGCTTTTAGATATATTTCAAATTTATTATCACTATTAGTGTAATAAAACAAAGTATCAACAACATGTTATTAGTTAGAATGTCAATGTAGGATTAACATAATAACTTAACACATTAAAACCTAAGGATAGATACAGTTCAGTTTAGTAAGATTCGTACGTTCAAATTGAACCAAGCATAATATTACAGTTCACTTCATAATTTTTTCAAACTTAAAAGGATAGTTTAGTTCATATTGGTTCATGGTTAGTACTAAGAATCTCATAATGTTTATGAGAAATACTTGCATTTTAATGGAAATTTTCTTAACCATTAACATAAAAAGGTATTTTAATGTAGTTTTAAGACAAAGAACATGAAGTTTTCCCTATAGGTGACATTTTTCACATTTAATACAATTTATTAGGGAAGTACACATTGGAAACAACTATTAAGTCATATTATGATTCGATTAGTATTTTAGAAGTTTGATAGCATTCAAATCAAGATAAGAAAAATAAAAAAGAATCATTATCCACTTATTTCCAAAATCTACAAAATGTAAGTAAGATATTTGAAATATTTAGATTTATACAATTCATAGATATTTTTATTTAAAGGTGAAAACATGGATAGACAATAGAAATTCATGTTATTTGAAGGACATTATTATCAAATTTTCACAATTAGTATAGTGATTATTGTAGTGTTTTTCTTTTTTTAATAACTTCTAGTGATTTGGTTTAGTTTGTAATTTTTGGATCTTAAGAAAAAGGTTTGACCTTGATTAATGGTTCAATTTAGTCTGATTTACTTTTGGTCATTTTTTTTTCTAACCCTATTTATATCTATATAAACATAGATTGATGTCTAATTGTTTAGGTCCTTTAAATATTAGGGCTAGCAGTTAAGAAGCTAACTCGTGAGACTTAATACAACATAACACGATTTAAAAGGGTCTGTATATGGAAAAAATAAATATGAGATGTAAATAGGTCAAATCCATTTAAACTTGCTTAAATCCATGTTCTAATTTGTATCTAGCTCCCAAACCTAAATATGAAATGCTATATGTTCTTCCATATTAGTATTTTATTACATATATTGTTCTTTCCTAGTTAAAAATCTCAATTGAAGATATGAGATTCATCGATACTAACTATACATTCTTCTTTTTTAGGTGAACAATATAATATTATTGCTCGCAAAAAATGTACATAAGGGATGTAACTTTACATTCTTCTTAATACATCATAGTTTTTTTTTTCTTTTTTAGTGAATTGCTACATCGTAGTTTAAAAGAGTAGAAAACTGCAAAACAATGTGTAGATTTTTTAATTGTTTTCTTTGAAGATTTGAGAAAGATGCAATAAATTTGAAAATCAAGACTAGTGATAACATCTATTTAAGCTATAATTTCACTAAATTTAGTGATATTATATAACTTGAACTTTTGGATTTTCTATATTTGATGAGAACTTTACTTTATTTAGATTTTTATTGGATTGTAATTTTATATTAAGTGTTAAGATCTTATATTGTTTGTCTTTGTAGAATTTAAGTATTATTATCACCCTTTTCCTTTTTTACCAATAAGATTTTACAAATTTATTTATAACCTTTTAATCAATAAAATAGTTCAATTCAGATACGAAGTACACTTATTAAACAACTTAAATTACTAGTTTAGATTCTCATATACAATTAATAAACGAGTTATATCACGGTTGAGGTTTTACATGTATAAATCAATTTAAATATGGAAATAAAACACGATACTCTAATACTAATTGCTAACCCTATTAAATATATTAAACTGATCAAGGTAGGTTAAACAATTATTAAGTCATATTATGATTCAATTGGTATTTCAGAAGTTTGATAGCATTCAAATTAACATAGGAAAAATAGAAACGAATCATTTTTCGCTTATTTCCAAAATTTACGAAATGTAATTGAAATATTTGAATTATTTGGATTCATTAAGGTGAAAGCACATACATATAAACACAAAAATTTTATGTTATTTGAAGAAGGGCACTCTCACTAAATTTTTACAATTAGTATAGTGATTATTATTATTAATTTTTAACTTCTCATAATTAGATTTGGTTTATAATTTTTCAATCTCAAAGAAAAAAGCCTCGATTCTAATTTATTGTTCAATTTGGTCCAATATGGTTCGATCATTTTTCTTTCAACCCTATTTATACCTATATAAATTAATGTTGTGAAACTTGGATCAGAAAGTTGGTGTGAGAGTGACAATGAGTTAAAGGTCGAGAGAGTCAATTGTGGTTAACAAAAGTATTATGATATGATTCATATTTGTTTATAAAATAATAAAAATTATTTATACCATCGAGTTGAAAGTTGAGAGTTTTTTACTGTTTATTTATTTATTTTTTTGTTTTTCTTTGATCCTTATATATTTTTATAGTAAATTGATGTAATTTTTTAAAAATATAATAAAAATAATATATTTTAATGTGGAAAGACTTGATGGGTTTTTATAGAAATTGGATGAGGTCAGTTGGTTTTGGTTTTCTGTTAATAACAGTCAAATGGGTGATTGAGATTGATTTTATGGAGATGTCCAAGTTATCATTTTTTTTGAAATTGTTCGGGTTGTTTAAATGGACTGAAGCGATCATGGCTGTTTGGTATAGGTTGTTTGAAACCAGGTAGAATTACATTGGGGAGACGAGCCGTTTGGTTTTTGTGTTAACTGGGACGGGTCGGTCCTGCTTTTAGCGAGTCTTAACATTTGCTAACGCACTCTTCCTTTTATCTTATTTTTAATGTTCCCCGCACCCCACCCCCGCACCCCCCATTTTTAGTCTTTAATGGATCGATCTTTACGGACCAGTAAGCAAATCCAACGGCCCAAAGAAGAGGAAGCGAACATACTCAGTCGCAGTGAATCGGCTAAAATTTCCTCCCATACTCACCCTTCAGCCCTATACTGTCCACCGAGCTAATCGTCTCGAAACCCTAATCTTTCCCCTCCCTCAATCTCTTCGGAAAAGAAGAAGAAGACGATCATGGCGTTCACAACTCGGCTCTTATCCAAGTCGAGACAGGTAGACGCTTCTCCAGATCCAGATAACCTAGTGGATTGGAATGCTAAAAAGTTTGATCTTTTTAGATCTATAATGCTCGTATTTGGTTAGGGTTTGTATCTATTTCTCTATCTTTGCGTTTCGTGAAATAATAGTAAGGAACTTGTGTAAGTGATCGGCTTTGTTTGGTTCCTTAGGAATTCAGGCGACATTTTTTGGAGGATGTGACATGGCTATAGCATAGAGTCCTGCATTTGATTAGCTTAAATTTGCGTACTTAAATATTTCCAACTTCTTAATTTGAGAGGCAAATGTTGGCATGATGTAATGAATTATGAATGTTGTATGTTGAGGGCTGGTTCAATTACGATTTTTCTCCATTAGCATAGAAAGAAAATGTAAATGTTTTGTATGAAATGAGTTGATTACTCGAGAAAATAAAGATGGGCAAGTATATATGTTTGAAATGTTCTCTCTCTTTGAAGTTTCCCCCGAATACCTCCTCATGTTTTTAGTGCAGATGACTGTTTAAGTTTTATTGGGGGAAAAAAAGAGGTAGGTTGGCTTAACTGGTTTTTTTGACATGTAAGGAAACAGGACCCACATGCAATGTCATTTTTCTAGGCCTAAAATTTTATGTGGCAATAAATCAATAGAAGATGCGAAAAAATAGGTGCAATTGGTTGCGCCTAATTTTGTTTTTCAGCGAGAGATTGGTCACATAGTAGGCTGATGATGAAGAAATAGGAGCTCATTGCTCCCAATCCTTTGAGTCCTTAAACTAGTACAATGGAGTAATCAATTTTTTTATAAATTAGAAGCTAAAAGCTTGTTTTTTCCGTCATTACCCCTATAATATTCCCAACAATATGATTAAGCTCTTAGTAGAAATATTAGTAATTTGGATTGGAAGGAACCTCTAAGTTTGGGCTTTTTGTATGTGTTTTATCAATGGCACCAACTAGATGTAACCTCATGGATGGAGATGTATGCGACGTATTTTAAAAATTCATGGTCATTTGATGGAGATCGTAGTTGTTTGAGGAAGTTGTTGATACCTGAGTGAATAACTTTACCTGATTATGTAGAGTTTCCATGCTCTTAGTCAAATGTCTGGGGTTCAAAGCCTACCTGCTAATTACCTAAAGACCATTACCTGATCCTTCAATGGTATGGGAAGTCTGTGTCATGTAGAAGGGAGGGGGAGGATCAGAAAAAGAGAAATGGAGGATGATAAATGGCAAGCAATACATTTTATCACTAGTATGAAGAAGAATAGATTCTATTTCTAGAATGTATAGTATGTAGCTATTCTCAGAAGTGACATTTAGCTTCATTTGTTCTTGCATTTGAACAGTTGTATGGAAGTCAAATCATTCTCCAGAAGGAACATGCTATTCCTGTCCGATCTTTTGCAAAAGCATCTGCTCCTCCTGCCCTCAAGGGAGATGGTGAGCAATTCCATTATTTTCTTTGGGTAATTTGTTGAAACGATTCTGCATGGAACCATTGTAAATGATAGCATTGCAGGCTTGGTGATAATTTAATGACTTTGGCAATTCTTTTCTGTTGCTTGGGGATGAGTTTTCCTAATTAATGTATTGTGCTTTCAATTAGAGATGTTGAAGAATATCTTTCTGGAAGTTAAAAAGAAGTATGAGATGGCAATTGGAATTCTAAGGAAGGAGAAGATCACTATTGATCCAGAAGATCCAGCTGCTGTCTCCCAATATTCAAATGTTATGAAGACAATAAGACAGAAGTACCTTATTTTTTGCCTTCCCTCAGCTATTGTTGCAGTTCTTTATGCATATTTCAATCTGTTGTTACTTCTTATATCTGTTTGTCTTTTTGATATGTGCTTATGTGGAACATGTCCAGCAGATGTGTGAATGCCGGAACCTTTGTGTACAAAAATTGTTGAATAGAAAAAACATCTTGGGCATTTGCATTGACTTTTTTCTTTTACGAAATGATAATAGGATGAAGCACATAGTAACTGGCCATCAACAAAAGCGTGGGAAACTTTGTGAATATCCATGCATGAAATGTTATGTAGATATCCAGAACGAAGGGAATGAGTCCCTTGTTTTCCTGTGGTTACAATACTCTGTTTCCTTGATTCAGCTTTTTATACCTGGATAGACCTTTGAGCCTAGGATCTATCACCCAGCCATTCATCTTTCTCTTGCAGGGCCGATTTATTCTCAGAATCTCAGAGGATCAAATTCACAATTGAGTCACGTACTAGGGATATTCCTGATGCTCGCACTTATCTCCTAACATTGAGGGAAATTCGGCTCAAGTAAGTTTATTTGTATGATGTCGTTGTTTACTGATTCCTTGCGGGATGCTTTTTCATCGTTTGTATTCTATATATTTTAATCTGGAAGTTTCTCTTGAGTTCAATTAGCTTATTGGAAAAAAACCATGAGAATTGGATAGTGGTTGTGTGTCCTCCTTATGTTTCTTTTTGACTTACTTTATCAGTAAAATTACCTTGACGATAAAAGCTAGGATATGCACTATGCAGTATTCCAGCACCTGTCAGTTATTTTAGTGCATTTATCCTAGTCAGGCACCTACCAGATCATCCAGAGAAAAAGTATAAGAAATGAAATACAATGCTCTTCTATCAAGTTCTCTAATATTTTGATCTTACATTGAGTTCATCAACAATTGTACTTTTTACACCTGTGTTTTAAAATTTTTTATGAATTACATGTTGCAGGAGAGGTCTTACTGATGAACTTGGAGCGGAGGCTAAGATGATGGATGCACTGGAGAAAGTTGAGAAAGAAATTAAAAAACCTCTCATGAGGAATGACAAGAAAGGAATGGGCCTTCTCATGGCTGAATTTGATAAAATTAACAAGCAGTGAGTGTTTCTTTTTTCCTCATTTTTGATTTGACCCTGGGTAAGAAGAAAGATGTTGTTTGCTGGCAGTTTACTTCTCCCTTTCAAGCAAGGAAGATCACAATAAAAGAAAAGTTGGTTTATTAAATGTATCTACCAGCCCTAATAAATGAAAATCAAGTAATTTGACAAATTTATCTTAAGAACCCTGAAAGCAATTCTTTTGTTGTGAAATTAGCCACTACTTCCTTTATCCTTCAACTGTTTATTCAACTTAATATACCATAAAACAATTGTATCTCCTAGTGCCTTCTGCTGCAGGCAAATAATCTGAAACTTCAGTATGAGGATTATGTGGATTCCCTATTTTTCTTCTCTCTCTCATCTGCATTAATTTTGTCAATACTTCAATAATTTTATCTTAAGAACCTTGAAAAAATATAAATAAATGCATCCTTGCTAAGTGCTTGTATTTCATAGTGCATTCTGTTAAGGACTTGCACTTCCTAGCTTTTGTATCTCATTTTGAGGCTTAAGTGAATTCCCTGTTTTCTGTATGTCTCTTGACTGCATTGATATTAACTGCAATGTTGGGAAGTAAACATCGTAATAGAGGGACAGTAAGGGAGAAGAAGGGACTGGAATTGGGATTCTCCCCAAGTGAGTGCACCTCTAGATTTCTTCTTGCAATAGTCAGTTATTAGAGGAGTAATATTTTGACCAAAAATTGCAACAGATTGGATGTGCATTTGTGACTTATCTTTTTGTGCACATGCTATTAACACTCCAGAAAAAGGGAACATACAAAAAATCTGGCTGCATATCATGAACAAGAGCTCATTACCTAGAAATGAACAAGAACTCCCTATTTTATTTGCTAGATGAATTTCTTTGGCGTGACCATCCATGTTAGAGTTGCTATTTCTTGATATTTTGGCTGTAGTATTTCGCACTTGATTGATTATATAGTGTGTTTTGTGGTATTATGATTCCCTTATTGTATTTCAAGATTGGCATTTTGCTGTAAAGAACAGCCATCATTTGCGATGCTTAAAGATATCTGTTGTTTATTTGTTCAAGAAAGAGGAAAAGAGTGTATTGAGATCTGCTGTCCTTATAGAGTTCATATAGATTTCAGTTGTCCTTTCTTTTAGCAACACATGATCCCAGGCGGTAGCTTGTTTCACTTGCTTATATAGAAAACTTGCTCATGTTTCTTCCAGAAAGTGATAGAGAGTTGGTCACCTATCTTTGTCCCGTTGGATTGAGTACAAGCTTGTCGTAGATTTTGGGTTGTACAATTGCAGTTATTTATGGGTGAATTTTTAGTTGGCTTCTTTACTTGAAAGGATGTTTTATAACTATTATCTATTGTAGGCTTGGAATCCGAAAGGAGGATTTACCGAAGTATGAGGAAGAATTGGAACATAAAATTGCTAAAGCGCAATTGGAAGAGCTGAAGAAGGATGCTCTTGAGGTGATGGAAACTCAGAAGAAGAGGTATATATCTTGGACCCAATGAACTTATTTTAATGCCTTCTTGGGACATTGTCGTGTCTCATTCATTGCTGCCTCTAGTTTTAACTTATGGATCCACATTGTTTGTGCAAGTATTTCTTATTTTAGATAAAACCTCTGATGCATTTGATATACTGTGTCTTGAAGAAGGTTGCATTTTGTTGGACATAAGTATCTGTGATTAAATGTAGATAGTAACATGTCCAGTTTGATTTATGATCTGGCAGTTTGTTTGAACTTCTGTACTAAATTGTGAAAATTTTGTTTCATTGCAGAGAAGAGTTCAAGGACGAGGAAATGGTTGAGGTGAAATCCTTGGACATCAGAAACTTCCTTTGAGGTTGAAATTATTTTAGTGGATGAAAAATTGGACAAAGCATGCAGAAATTGAGTTGTGCACCAATCGTGTTTCTGCTTCCTCTTTTTCTTTCAATAAAAGGGGAACCGACTCAGGAATATGCTTCTTGTTTGAGCAGCGGAAGATGTTTCATTTTGAATGGTTCCAGATTATATATTGGTTTCTCACTTACATTTCCAGCAGGTTATGACTTTCGGGTGTTTGATTTTGTATGTTCCTCAAGAAGTAATTGTTGTCAAAAGCAGAAATAAATGACATGGAAAATTTTCTATTCTAAATTCTATCCACCATATAAACAATCAATCGTCCCGACAATATCTTGGGCGTTGACAGTCATGAGAAAAGAAACATGCTAATCTTATTGATATTTGGAGGAAACATGCGGTTCTAGTGCTCCGTACCATTCTTTTTTCTTTCTGGCCCAATTTTACCAGTACATCAGTAGTCAAATTAGCGTCCGTGGGAGGGTGCAGAATTTTCCATTGATTACACGTCCGTGGAAGTACCTGCGGCTCAAAAAGGCACATTCATATTAGGGAAAATCTTTGTGGGATGATGATCGGCAATCAGACTTGAATTTGTTTCCAGATAACGTGTGAGAGACCTCTACTTTGCAAATGTGAAGGCTCGTGAAGTTGGCGCATGAGCTGTGCCACCCCGGTCCAACGGATTTTGAGGTCAGAGGTGAGGCTAGCTCCGTAGTGTTAAATTTAATCCAGTAGCCAAAGGGTGGAGATTGGTGGGATGTGAGAATTCGAGCACTGAACTGTTAGATTTGAGTGTACTATTGAAGCCCTGGGCCAGAGGATATCAGAAAAAGTGCATCCCCGTGGTGTACAGCCCTGTTCCCTCGAAGCTTTAGGGCAGTATCAGTTTAAACAAAGCCATTCTTCAAGAGGAAAAGAGGAGGAGCCTTTATGGTTGTCTGTCATGGACTCCTATTGTCAACCACAGTAGTTATAATTTGTTTGCAACCCCTCAAAGCATGCTCGTCAGTTTTCCTTTCTCTATGTATCAAGAGGTCAGTCCACTTAACCTCAAGCCCCTCTTTAAAAGATTTGATTTCATTTACATGCTCTATGCAAGCATCTCAAACCTTTCGATCTATTTAACTGCTATCATTTTCACTCAATATAGCATATACTAGGGATACAACCAGAGTGGGATTGAAACAAGTTTTGTAAAACCTAAATCACCATATATATTTGTTTATACTATATATATATATTTGTTTATACTATATATATATATATATATATACATATATCCTTAAACTTTTTGGATACTGTTACATCCATTTTCTAAACCTTCTAAAAACTTTTGTTATTTTCACTTGGTATAGCATATATTAAGGATGCAACTCCTCTAAGGTTTAACATCTTTCGAAAACCTTTTAGAATTTTTCCTTTTATTATTAAACTTCTCATCGAGCCTTTTTATAATGTAGAAACTCAATTTTAAATATTATAGGGTTTTGAATTATGTTGAAAACTTGATAAAACCTCTAAAGGGTATTTTTTATAGGTTAAGTGAGTAAAGATAAACTCGGTAACACCTTGACCAATGTTGTAGAGAATTCTCCAATTGATTCCTAGCTTAGACCTACCATCTCTTTCTAAATTACTCAAAGATAACATATGCCAATTCCTTTTTATCCATGGGCTTGATGAGCATTTCTTAGCCTTCTAAGTAATTGATTGTTTAAAGCTTTTCAACTATAGATGCCTATTCTTACTATCTATATTTTTATAGCATTTACAACCAAAAAAATAAAAAAATAAAGGAAAAATACCAAGAAAAAAAAAATTAGAAGAAAGAAAAAAAAAAGAAAAGAAAAAATGTTAGGAAAATCATTTGTAGGTAAAAAAAAAAAAAGAAAAAGATTTATTTTTTATTTTATTTTTTACGGTTTGAGACAATTTTTCAAAGTGAGAAGTCAAAATACATATATGCGGTTTAACAAAATTTGAGTTTTCTATTAACGGAAAATTAATTATTTTTTTTTTGTTAATGTCACGAATGGTATTTATACTTGGTTAAAATATGCAATTTACTATTTATACTTTAAAAAATTGGTTTTGCTATCTAATTGATGTTTTTATAGTCATTTTGGCTATTTAAACTAACTCTACTAAGTTTATTTGTTGACGTGGATATAAGGATGAATTAATAATTAATTTATGTCAACTAGTGGGTCAAATGACTTAGGGCTGAAGCTACTGTTTCAATTACCTTAAGATTGGAGGTAGTTGGTAGCCACTTGGTAGGGGATTGTATAACTCTCTATAAATAGTCGCTAATATAGTTTACTTGACCTTAAGTGTATGAAATAATATCAATTTAAGTGAAATAATGTTTTAAATAATGTTTCCTTAAATAGATTGTTCTACATGAAAGTCAATTTTAATCTAAATCAGATTATGAATGAATTTGAACTCAAAATTCTCTTAAAATCCCATATGAATTATGGATCAACAAGAAGCCTAGTAACAGGCATTTCCATATTTAGGGTTGTTTAATTAAAGCTAGATTATAGAGGTCTGATGAGATAAAACTAGACTTAAGAGCAATAGCTGCAAGTTTATTGGATGCAGAATGATTAAAAGGATTTCAATTCTATGATCATTTAAGTAGATCCATTTTCAAAACTAGGAATACTTTATTTATTTTTAGGATGTTAAACATGGTTGGGGCATGTTGATTATAAATATTATCTTTGAGGAGGAAAGCGTTGGTATTTCTATAGTTACAACTCAAAATGTATTAGTGCTCATATCTATTACTTTTCAGCGTGTAAATATGAATTTTCAAAATGTTCCTAAGATCCCAAAAGTGAAATATGCTACGAAGTAAGGGACGAAATCAATGGTAGACAGTGATGTTTAGGATCTTATTAAATTACCTGAAGCTGTGAAGTTAATTGAATGCAAATGGATTTTTAAGACTAAATGAGATTCAAAAGATATAAAGTGTGTATCGTCTTCAAGGGTTTCACTTAAAAAAAAAAAAAAAGACATCAAATATAAAGAAACTTTTTCTCTAATGTTATTGAAAGATTCTTTTAAAATCATTATGACATTTATAGCGTGGATAGCTATAAAGTTTCTTAATGGCAACGTTAAAGAAATAATATGTATGGTGCTACTACAAAATTTTGAATTTAGGGAATCAAATTATCTTGTATGTAGATAAAAAAAATCTATCTATAGATTAAAGTAAGTGATATGATAGGCAAGTGCACCATGTAAAGATATAGTATAAATATAGATTTTGAGTTTGAGTTGTTGATTCCACAGTTAACCATAAATGTGAGCAAATTTTAATTGATTAGCAATATTTCCCTACAGTTCCCAATTATCTAACTTTTATAATCAAAAGTGTAATTGAATAATCAATAAAATAAAGAACAATAACAAAATAAAGATGTGAGAACAAATAATAATGATGGTAATTAAAATAACAAAACTAATAATATAATTGATTACATTAAGAAAAGGCATAAACCTTAGTAAATCTTATATTATTTAGCACCTAATTCTATATGACTTTTCAACTTCAATTGCAATTATGGATTGTAGAGATTTTTATTATGAACTAATTGAACTTGTGTATTTAATTAATCACTAATTCGGAGTATATTCTACTTGAATCTCTTCTATAATAGAGTATATTAAGAACATTGAATCCTTCTATTAGGTTGCCCTAGTATGGAGAAACCTAGAGCGAAACGTTTTAGTTAGTCAGTTTCTTCCAATTATATCAATTATACTATAGGATCTCACAAACTCTATAATAGACTCATACCTTAATTCAACCATCAATAAAATTGAATTAAAGAGTAATACAATATAATACAATTAGATCGCAAAATATAAAATTATATATTGAAACAAAAGAACATTAATATAAAAATATCAATAGTCACATTGAAATCAAGGATTTAATAACGATTTACTAAGAACAAGTGAAATTACAATATAATAGAAAAAATTAAAAGAAAAAAAAATAGAGAAACCCCTATGTAATTTTACCATACAAGCTTTTAAACCTAGACACCTATTTATAAGGATTAGACTTAGATTTGCAAATAAAACTTATAAAAAGCAAGTGGTTTGCAAATTATAGAATCACTATGTCGATCATGATTGAGGAGGCTAGGCAAAATGATCAAAACATTAAAACAATAATAGTTTAAGGACCACAATTTTCCTTAGAAAAATACATCTTTAATTTAAAGAGCTTTACGGTTTTCTTAGATATTATCCTTTCTTCCTTAAGCTTTATAATGGCCTTAGAACATTTAAATAATACTTGAAGAGCTACTAAATTTCAACAATCAATCTAGAAATTTCAGATTTAGCTTTGTTACTTAAATAAAAACTAAACTAGAGATTGAAATAAATATTAACAAATTAAGAAAAAGTTATAAGAATTTTACAACTCTAACCCAAGAGGAGGGAAATCTTCCATGAACTATTTTTATTATGAAAACTCAGACTTGATGCATGTTACATTAACTTATTTTCTGTTTGTTATCCTTATTTCTTTTAATTTTCATTGTGAAGCTTTTCGATTCCAATTAATTCATTTATTGAAGTTTATTAGTATTGGGAAAGAACCTCACTTTTTTGACAAATGAAGGTCGATCCTCACTAATTTAGCTATTTTATTTTTATATTGATAGTAGAAAAGTACCTTACTTTTTTAAGGGACTAAGACTAATTCTTAATAATTTTTTAATTTAATTTCTTTTTTGCATTGGTAACAGGACAGAATCTTACTCTTCTAAAGAACCAAAGTCAATCCTTAACAATTTTTAGCTTTTTTTTTTTCCCTTACTTTTCTTATATTTCCAATTCCTTTGATTTTTTAATAGACTTTCAAATGACAAATCTTCTTTATTCATCCAATATAAAAATTTTAGAAAAGAGAAATAAAGAACTATTTTCTAGAATTAAGCTTAGAAATAAAAATAACTAGTCATTAACTTATCAATATCTATCATAATACTGAGTGTAAGTTTAAGCTTATCTAATAGGGAACTCTGAATCATAGAAATTTAATTGTTCAAATTTAGCAAATGAACTAAGGTCATAGAGTGTTTTCTAAAAAAATTTCTTGCTTAGATACATATAGGTGTATACATTTCTAAAGTTATTATCTTAAAAACTCAAAAACTTAAGTGTACAACTTTTAATCGGGTCGTACTCATTAACATATAATTCTTATTCTTTCTCTCCACACTTAAATTGTACATTGTCCTCAATATACACTACCATGGAAACACAAATAATAGTAAAATAGGAGAAAAAGAGAAGTAAGAAGAAATTAGAACTTCTTAGTTTGTGGCAATGATTGTGAAAATTTTCAAAGTTCAGAGTCATGAATTCCATTTGATCTAATCAAGCCTAAAGTTTCCTTTGTAAAAAAAAAAAAAAAACCTAACTACAAAATAAAAAGAAGTTAAATGAGCTAAATGATTGTAAAACTACTAAATTGAGTATCTTATAGTTAGCCATGTAGAATTTGTCAATAAATGAAAAGTTAAACAGTTAATAGAAAAGAAAAGCAAAGGTAAATGGTTAACGATGATTACAATATTCCAAATCAAAATAGTTAATTGATTGTTTCAAAAGAAAAAGAAAAAGAGAAAGAAAAAGGAACTCAATCATCGTCTTCCTCCTTGTCACTCTCCTCCTCATCAATGATTTCCTTGGTCTCTTCATTAGAATTTGAAATTGGTAAGGTGGTGGTGGTGGCGGTGGTAGTAGGATCCCATGGTAAGTTAGTAATGCCTCAGCCATTATATGAATATGTTGGACCTCATACTCTAAAGACCTTTACATCTTTAACAACTTCCTAACTATCTTCTTAATTTTTCCCAATAGTAAAGAAGGTTGAGGTGGTTGAGATGAAGTAGATGGCACATCTACAAGTAGCTCAGATAGTGGACCTTAGGGTAGAGTAAGGAATTTCATAGTATGGATGGACTTAAATTTTAATAGGGGTCAATGAATGTCCAGCCTAATATTTTCGGTTTTCTTGTTTTCTTTAATTTGATTTAAACTAAACCTTATACTTATTTAGTTTAAACTCTCAACTGAAATTAAGGAAAACCTAATATCTTTATTTTGAAAATGTTTTGGAGTCATTGCTCGGTAAAATTAGGAAAGGTAATTAAATTAGAATCAATTAGATGGATTTGTTTTAATTTAGCCTCCAGTTCGAATAATTGAAAACTTTTTGAAAAGATTTTAAGAAGTTAGAGTTTTCGAGTTTGGAGGTTATCCTATTAAACTCTACTGGATACCACTACAACCTTTGGAATTTAACTTCATATTTTGAAATACCCCCAAAAAACCAATTCATATTGACTAGTAAATAAATAAAACGGCATTTACTTATAAGAATAAATAAATTTGAAAATTATCTACAAAAGGAGAAAAAAATTTATATTTTAATTTGCTTTATAATTGTATATAAGTGCCTACGTATCTATTATTTAGGATTAGACTTCTGTAGTTTATTCATAAAAACTTTTAAGTGGGTTGGTTTATCTTCGACTTGAAAAACGCCGAGTTTATGTTTTAATCAATTTATTTAACTTTAAGAATTTTTTTTAAAAAAGTTCTTAATTTAGGGTTGTGATTTTTGAAAAACTCTAAAGAGTCTTAATATTGGAAAAAAGATTAGTTATTTTCTTATTTTTAGAAAACACATCGTTTTTCTTTTGAAAATTTTTTTTAAAAAGGTTACTTTTTTGTGAAAAGGTTTTTTTTTTTTGAAAATTTTTTTTAACTTTTTTTTAGAAGAAATTTGCGGGGAAAAGCAAAGTAAAAGAAAAAAAAGGATAAAATTGAAACTCTTAAGACAGGGCTAGAGATGAACTTTCTTTCTTTTCTTTTTTTCTTTCTTTTTTCCTTTTGTCTTATTATTTACTTTTTTTTTAATAATAAAAAAATTTTAAAAGATAAGAAAGAAAGAAAAAAAAAAAATGAAAACAAAAGAGTGGGGGGGAGGGGAGGTGGGGGGTGGTTAGGGTAAAAAAATTGATTCAAAATATTTTTCTTTTTACTTTTTAATTATTTTTTATAATAAAGAAAAAAAAAAAAACTAACATGTAAAAAAAAAAAAAGGCATAGGTTGGACTGCCTAGATTTGATCAGGTTGCATTAGATCAGATCTTAGAGCTCCAACTGCGTCGAACTTGGATGCTTAAAGAAGATGGTGATTGTGACTGAGCTACCTCCCTACATTAACTTTTGATCATTATTTTAAGTGGAAAAAGAGATGTTAACGAGATTAAGGCGAAAGTGAGATTGATGACAGTGTAATAGGGTTTGGTAGAGGTTTGAGTGGTTCTTAGGTAGATGGACGGCGGTGGTGGTTAATGGCAATTGCGCTTTAGACATTTCAAGGAGAGAACAAGAGGTATTTTAAGGTTTGAAGGGGAGATGAACATTATGAAGTGAGTGGTTTTGCTCGTGGAGTGGTAGTTGATTCACTAGGACTTAAAGAGAGAAAGAGAGATACGGGTTGGAGTGAGAAAGAACTTGAATGAATGATTAGAGTGAAGATGAATGTGTTTCTAATGATCAAATGAGTCCTAAGATGTGTTATCAATACTGTTTAATGCTTAAGCAAGCTTGGGAAGTCTTAACGGTTATTAATTTTAAATGGATTTTTGATTGGATTCTTTTACAATTTTAAGAAAATTGCTATTGTTATTGGTCAAAACATGTTTATGAGGTTCTAATCTTACAAAAAACATGCTTTAGAAGCTTCGATTTTTATAGTGATGCTTGAATTAAGCTCAAGTCAAAGGGAAGCTAATACTAGGTGTCTAAGTTTTTTCAATTTTTGAAGGAAAATTTGACCCCATAAGAGCTTGGATTTGGACGAGTTTTGGAGTTTAATTCAAAGCAAGCAATGTTTATTACATGATTCCATCAAGAATTTTGGTGGATTCACGTGTCATTCATGCAAAAAGGTAGCTTGAATGCAAGCTACTATGCTAGCTTCATATGGAACCTTACTGGAGAAACTGCGAGAAATCATAGGAAAATGGTGGAAACAAAGCCTAGGTATTTGTTGCACATATGCGAGCGTGCCCAAGCAGGCACGTGAAACATATGTGCTTGGGACAAAAATAACAAGTGTACACCAAGGCTTCCATAAACAGGGCTTTTAGCCTTATCATTAGCATACGCAGACTAAGTTTGTACCTAGTCTAATCTATATTCTTCCTTTTTTTTGTACTTCTCTCTCTCTCTCTCTCTTTTTTTTTTTAATTTAGAAGAAATAAATAAAACACTAAATCTAGTTTTGAGCAAAAAGTAAATCATAAATTAATTGACCTTAAAAAGTCACATATACATATGTGAAAAGTAACTTGATTTTTAAATTAAATATAATTTAATAGTTTTAAGACCCTTAAATCAAAAATTAATTTAAGTCTAAACAGGGTCCAAATATTTTATATGTGTGTGCTTTGACTCTATTTGACTCAAAAAATAAAATGACCTGTTTCATGTGACCTAACAATTCTAAAAATGAATTGAGACTTCTATTGTCCTAAAAATTCTATATCTCTAAAGAATCTATCTTCCTATTTTTTTTTATTGTATTTTTTAATTCTTTTGTATTTTTGAATTAGGACCCTTTTGCTTAATTCTAAAAGAAACTCTAAAAAAAAAAAAAAGAAAAAGTACAGGGCAAAAATGGTATGTCTATAATGGATCAATCCTCTACATAGGTAGGAGGTCATGCAATTAGGCTATATTATTCACATGTTATGTGAACAAAGGGCTTGTTAAGATATGTTTAGCTTGTTCTTCAATGGCTTGATTTTTGAAGAAAAAAATCCATGCAAACACCTAAATTCATTTGGCGCCTTCTGGCCATGCTATGCAAATGTAGGATGTCTCATTTATTTATAACCCTAATATTGTATTTCCTTCCCATGATGATCCTGGCAAGCACATAATGGATGATCTTGAGAGCATGATTTCTTATATTTAAGGCCTTTGACATTTAAGAATCATAAATCGAACCACCGTTACTCAATCTCACCTATGCCTAAGTTTCACCACCCCTCTTGGCAACTTACATGGTAGGTTCCTATATGTTTGCTACACATAAAGGTCTTAAGGTATATTCTCGGTGCAACCACTATCCTGTCAAAGTGCATGCTAATGTTGGGTCCATTACACCTAAAATACATTGTATTTCGTGTGTCGTTTTCCATGGTGTTAGATGCCAAAGTGAGGGTACCAAGGAACTCTAAAGTTTGCTCCTTATAAGTCGACTCATTGATTGTTAAGAGCTTATGCCATCCTCAAAATTTCAAATATTCCCTTATTCGAGCATCATACCTTACTTGAACTAACGCGTCCCATCCAATGATAGTACTTAATCTAAATTCTTTCTTGGATAGCTTTGTATACCTCTTCTTTTGCCATGACTTAGTAAATCCTAGCATAAGGAGGGTTGAAGTGGAATTGGGGCTACTCTTTCGGGTAACGTGCTTATATTGAGGCATGATTTAAAATTAACAAAGTAAAAAGGGGAATTTTAATTCAGTATAAATCATGTTTCTAAAATTATGATGCTACAAAAAATCTTTGCCAATCAATTTAAGCAATCAAGAGTTTCTATAATACAATGCTAACTTGTTATCAATCATGGATTAAGAAAGCTCTGAAATCAAATCACAATGAAATCTTAATTTAGTGTTGAGCCCTATTTCGTTTTACATAATTTATTTTATAATAAGTTTAGTTCGTTTAATATAAAATACTCAACATTAAATTAAGGAAACATTTTTCCTTAAAAAAATATTTTAAAAAAATAGTTAGAAAAATTGGAGTTACTAACCAGTTAAACTAGTGAAAAAATCAAACTAAGGTTTGGCCACTAATTTATAAATATTCTAAAAATAATTTTTAGAAAATTAAATAAAAAAACTAAATTCTAGAGTTAATCTATTAAGACTAAGTCACTATATAAAAATAAAAAAACTAATGGGCTTTATTTTTTATAATATCTCTAAAAGTGCTAAGATGTATACAAGTATGCAAGAATGTAACTAAAATGAATTTTTTAATGAATTTTTGTTACGAATTTTCAAGAAAAAGAATTTTTTTTAATTTATTTTTTATATCATTACTCAAGAGTTATCCATATACTCGCTAGTTGGGATCAAATCAACATAGTTCTTTTTCTCAGAAAAGATTTAGTGGGTTTATTTTTTTTAATTTGAAAATTGAGATAGGTTTATGTTTTTTAACTAATTTAATTTTAGTAAGAAAAATACTAAAAAAACATAATTTTTATTCCCAATTGAAAAAAAAAACCTAAATTCTTAATTCTTAAAAAGACTCCAAGTTAGTATTTTTTATTTTTGAAAAAACTTACTACGTGACAAAACTTAAAAAAGAATTCCTAAAACACCTAAATGAGGAAAAAAAAAAAGATAAATAAAAGATGCAAGTTTTATGAAAATATGCTAATATGAAATTATTATGGAAAATGTGCTATTTTATGAGAAAAATGCAATTACTATTGAAGCTTATACTATAGAAAAGATACTGAAATCATGGAAAATATGTCATTGAAAAAATATCTAAACTATGGAAAAGATACCTAATTATGGGAAAGAAATGATTTTTGAAAAAAAAATGCAAGTGAGAATAATAATACAAATCTAATTAACATGTGCAAAATTTTTAATGAAAATATGTGATTTTATAAAGATACTAAATTATGACATTGGACACTAATTAAAAAATAAACATGCAAAACTACTATTTTAATCGTGATAATTATGTGAATAACCAATCTAAAAAAAAAAAAAAAACTAATGATTAAGTTAAAAAAAAAAAAAAACCATGGGTAGTGTTGTTGTTCTGCATTATGTGGAATTGCTATTTATTGGGGTGCTGCTACTTATGTGGTGCTATTATATGGTTGCTATCATGGAGCTGCTACATAAAGTGTGCTATTGTGGAGCTATTGTAATCGTATGAAGTCATTGTTCATCATGGAATTGTATTCTATGTGTTTTAGATTTGTGTGTGTGTGTGTGTGTATTGATGCGAATGTGTATGGAAATCATGAATGGAGATGTAAATTTTGAAAACGTGTATTTTCACAGCTTATTGTCCACTATTTACAAGCCATCAATTTGGATCTTTCTTATCATAGATATAATCTTAACAAATCTAAGATACGATGGTATGATCATACCCGATTTGGATTCATTGAAGATTTAATCAAGTTTTCTAAAAAACCCTTCATTGATTTAGGCTTTCCATCTTAGCCTGCTCAGTCCATCTTAATTTAACCCAAAATACTTGCTAGCCCATTTAATAATTCCTAAGTTTACTTAGCCCAATATAAATTAGATAAAAAAAAACACTCTTTATATTGGATTGGTCTAAAAATATTTTTAAAGCTCAATGCTTTAATGATTTAGAATTTATTAAATTGAACGTACACCATTATCTGATTCGATTCTAAACGACTTGACTTGACTTTATACAACTTAATAATTAATTTTTTTATTTTCTTTCAATTTTATTTTTTTAATTATTTTTCTATTTTTTTCAATTCAATTTTTTTATTCATTTTTTTATAAACTTAGCTCAAAAGTAAAAAAAGACTGAAATTAAAATAAAGGGTAATAAAAATAAGGTGTCTACATTTGCTCTTCTTTGTAGTGAAGTTTGTAAAAACTTTGCTATAAAGACAAAAAAAGACATACTCATTTTTGCCTCATTTGTACTTGAATTGGCAGAGTAAGGACTTTGATTGTCAAACAAATTAGGTCCTGACTTGAAAGGTCGGGTATCCTTAAGAGGATATATCTCTTTAAAGATCTGTTGCTTGAAAGGATAGATCTTTCGAAGCTAAGATAAGATAATTTTCTATTAAAGACAAAATAAGACAACGCTCTCGTGAGTAGGCAATCTTTTAAATGACTGGACGGCGTTTTAATGAGTAAGCAATCTTGGAAAGGATTGGATGGCATTCTATTAAGCAAGCAACCCAACTCACGATAGGATGACGCTCCTTTGAGTAGGCGATCCTATGAAGGATTGGATAGTACTCTACCGAGCAAGCGACCCAATTAAGGATAGGATAATGCTCCTATGAGCAAGCGATCCAACTAAGGATAGGATAGTGTTCCTTTGAGTATGCAATCCTATGAAGGATTATATAGTGCTCTACTGAGCAAGCGATCCAACAAAAGATACAATGGCGCTTCTTTGAGCAGGCGATCCTAAAAATGATTGGACGGCACTCCATCAAGCAAGCGATCCAATAAGGAATAGGATAGCGCTCCTCTGAGCAAGTGATCTTAGCAAAGGACTAGATAGGACAGTGCTCCTATGAGCTAGTAATCTAATAAGGAATAGGATATCACTTTATTGAGTAGACAATCCAACAAATGATAGGACATCGCTTTTTTGAGCAAGCAATCTAACAAGGAATAGGATGGCTCTCCTTTAAGCAAGTAATCTTAGAAAAGATTGGATGGAGCTCTAAGGAGCAAGCGATCTAAGATTACGATATGAAATGGATTGTGCACTAAAGGGCAAGCGATCCTTGAATTTGAAGGACTTTGTTGAGTTATGACAAAATGATTTGAGACTTGAGTTTGAGGGATTTTGATGATTCTTTGAAAATTTTGACTTTTCTTTTTAAGAAATCTCTCTTGACAAAAAGGTTTCGTTTCTCTTTTGAAAACTTTTTTTCTTTTTTCTCCTTTTTCTTCTTCTTCTTTTTTTTTTTTTTAAGAAATTCATAAAAACACTATTTGATGAAAAATTATGTTGCTAACAAGTAAGAAAGTCTCGAAGATCCTAAAGATCACAAATAAGAGGTTGGCTTGCCCTTTACCCATTGATCACTCATTTTTTCAGTCTTATTTCTTGAAGCATAATTCATGATTCCTATAATCCCTTGGAGTACTAATTTCAAGCTTGGGATAAATGACCATTCATGTTTTGGAGAAAACACTTTTCTTTAATTTTCCACTAAGGGTATAAATATCATGACTTGAAATGTTCAGTCCAAGTGGACTTCCTTGCACTCTTATAGGTCTGTTTTCACTCTTGGTATTAATTCCAAAAATTGTAACTTATCTTGTAAGTGATACATTTTGGTCAATCAATCAGGTCCTTTTTAGGTTTGTAATGTAAGGCTTTTGGTTAATAGTTTAAGCAAATGGATATCAATGTACTTAGCCAATTTTGAGGAAATCATATATAATCTATTCCAGGCTTACAGGCTAAGAACCTAGGAGTAACTAAACATGGGCTTGTCGTAGCTTCATAAGTAAATTTTGCTGAAGATAAATCGATTTTTTTAGTCAAAAGAGTCTCATTAAGGGTGATATAGTGGGTGGGATCATATAGTAACGGTTTTGCTTTTGGGTTTAGGAATTTAAAGTTTTTAGTCCTTATATATCCTTCATAAGTTTTGATAGTAGGCTTATTGGCAATTTAACTTAGTTTTGAAGGTAATCATCTTGCTAATATTTTTAATTTTTCTCTTTTTCACTTTTTTATTCTCTTTCTTTTCTTTTTCTCTCTTTTTTTTTTCTTTCTCTCCCTTTTTTTGTCAAGGTGGTCACCTTCCAATGTTGAGTTTTCACTTGATGGGATGAAGCCTTAAAACCATGGGTTCAAAGAGTATAAGTTGAGGAGAAGTGTATATAACATAGAATGTTTATGAAAACTCTATAGGCTTGAGGTGTTTAAATGAGTGTATAGGCCTGAGTGAGGTGTATATAGTTTGAAACTCTTCTTCATCATAAAGAAATTGAATTTTTTATGATAATATTTGCTTATGAATTGGCAAAACTAAGGTAAGCATAAGTTAATCTACTCCTTTTCTCTAAATTAATGACCCTATACTCCTGACTGCCCTAGTGTGGGGAGGTTTTTGGCAGGGCTAATTTTAAGAAAAATCCTTAAAAAGCTTAAATGAGTTTGCAAGGGATAACTGTGTTTAAGGATGATGAAATGAATGCCTAATATCATTTTAACATGTGTACCAAGTTCAAAATGGACCTCATTTAAGGAATGAGCCCAATTACTTACATTGTGTCGCTTGACTCTCATGTGTATTAAGGTTAGTGTTTTAGATATGGTTTGCCTCTTTTCATCCTAAAGATTTTAAGTAACGTGTTACATTCTTTTAAGTAGAAAATTTTAAGTTCCGATCACATTTACTTTATTCATTTTCGATCGTTCCAAATCTCCATAAAGTGTTTCATTTAGTAAGAGGCCAATGACATGCTCTTGTTGAGCTGAGTTAGCTTCAAAGACAAACATGCACAAGAAAACTATTTTATTTAGATAACTCATATCTATTACAAAGTTTGAAGTGAAGAAAAAAAAATGTAGGAACTAAAATTCTTTTCCACTTACCCCTATTTCTATCACTGCTTCAAACTTGGCCTATTAAGTTGAATTGATCTCTTGGAAATATATCTAACTGATTCAAAAGATGAGCCACCTTGTTAGATGATAGTAGTAGGCCTTCAATATTTGGTGCTAGAGATTATTTGTTTGATGCTTCTTTAATACTTGGGAAAGGAATACTATTGCCAATTGACCCATTAGCCTCTAGAAAGCTTGGCTAGATAATTTCTACATCAATCAACTCTTGCATCTTATGTTTTAGTTTCTAGTAGTTTTCTATGGTATGCCCTACTTTACCCATATGATATTCACACCATTTATTGGGGTCATGATCACTTAGCTTGTATTTCTTTGCAGTGATTTCACATGCTAGCAACCTTGTCTCTCTCAATTGCTTGAACACTTCGACCATTGGCATTTTGAATTGTATAAGTCGCCTCCTCTTGTTGTGGACGGGCTTGTCTTGATCCTAGGCTTTCCCAATTGGAACATTCGTTCTTGACTTCTCTTTTCTTGAATCATCCTCATGCTTAGGTTGTGACTTCCTATTTGTACTAGGATCTAAGTTTTCGAGTTGATTGAGCACATAAACCATTACTATTTTCGTACCCATGAGTCTTTCTTTTAACTTCATAAACTTTTCTTCTAGGCCAACAACCCTTTTTTCCAGACCTTAGTAGTAACATGTTCTTTAGGCTTGATAATTCAAATTTATATCTAGCACTTTTTTCAAACCTTGTATCATGTTGATAATGGGCTTTGAACTTGTAACTCTTTAGACTTGTCTACCTAAGATGGTGTGTCAATAGGCACCTAGGCTCAGGTATGGGTCATGGTCTCGACTCGCTTCATGTGCTTACTCAGAACCCCTTTTACTGTGGCTATTCTCTATTCAAAGCTTTAGACATCTTGTTTTTGAAAACCTTTCTTTTTTTTTTTTTGGAAACTTTTATTGAAAATCAATGTTTATTTTATGTTACAGATAGCTTAATGTTGACATTGATGAATCTAAACTTATTATACAGAGAAAAGGTTAAAAAAAATGGGAACATTAGGATTGACAATTAAGAATATAGGATGATGATTATATTACAAGTATGATATGGAGAAGCGAAAATTATTTTGCAATAAGAAACTTATTAAAAGTTGACATAAGGATGACGACTTATGGAGAAAGCTCTATTAGGACTATGACAACTTAATTGATAAACATGAAGAACGAGAGCTTAGACATTTACAAGATTGATAATTTTAAGGTAGCAAATAATTTACAATTGGAATATGATAGTTAAATCTTTTTTATTTTTCAATTTTTATTTTTTCCTAATAGTATGGTGCATTTGGGGTATTGTAATAAAAATTAACCAAGTAAATAAAAAATTATCATGAAACTAGTTTTTATATCATAAAATATCTTTTTGAAATTTCCCTTTTAAAAAAATTTGTTGGAAAGCCTTAAAAGAAAATGACAATTTCATAATAATTTTTATCATAGTTAATTTCCATAATTACATGGCCAAAAAAAAAAAAAAATTACAAGTTGATATTGAACTTTTTTTTTTTTTTACAGTGGCATATTATGGCATAAGAGGAACACTAATGATTTTGAGCCTTCTATGTTAAATCTTATGTTATACAACCTATTACTCATGAAATAAAACAAAATCTACAAGATTTACATATATTACATAAGATGACATATATAGACAAATGGGAAAATTAAAAATATAAAATAAATGTGATATAATATGCTACACATACGTACAATACAATAAGGTTGGTTATTAATAAACTATGGGAATAGAATTATTATAAACTCGTGGTTAATATTTACGTAAACTTATATATATAAGTGTGTGAATTTCTAAAAGTTTTTTTTTTTTAAATAAAGCCTATGTACATTTATATATATAAGTACATTAAATTTTGAAAATAAGGTTTAATTGGTCACGGGTTATAATAATTCTTTTCTAGCTCATATAATTTGAAAATTACTAACTCCTTTTTATTTTACAATGATGCAGGAGGGTAAGATGTATAGGTCTCGAATTTTGTAGCCTTTAGTATTCTTAAGTAAACGCCTAGTAAGCTACATTGAAGCATGAGTAGGCTCACCTATCATTTCTAGGCAAGGGTAAAGACCTTAACGACTCGAGAGTTATATAATGGTGGCCCATCTTAGATTCTTAAGGTGGCTCAGGTCCGACCATATCTAAGCATACAAATGATTTTTAAATAAAACCCCCTAAATTCTCAATATAGGCCCATTGGGTTGAGTTTTCATTTCTTTCCTTAAAGGCTTGCATCACTAATACTTAGTTAGTATAACTATAATATAATAAAAGAAAAATAATAAAAAAGCCCATCAATTAATCCGTTAATTTTTACATAGTTAGCCCACTACGCTTCGCAAGTAGAGTCGCCAATTCTATCGAGGCCTACTTCGTTTTCCTTAATTTGTTTTGTAATAAGCCTAGCCCATTTAATATAAAATACTTGACATTAAATTAAGGAAACATTTTTTCTTAAAAAAATGTTTTAAAAAAATATTTAGAACAATTGGAGTTGCTAACCAGTTAAATTGGCAAAAAAAATCAAATTAGGGTTTTCAGATGACAAAATCCTAATTTAGCCATTAGTCTATAAATATTCTAAAAATAATTTTTAGAAAATTAAATAAGAAAAACTGAGTTCGGGAGTTAACCTATTAAGATTAAGTCACCATGTAAAAATAAAAAAACTAATGGACTTTATTTTTTATAATATCTCTAAAAGTGCTAAGATATATACAGATATACAAGAATGTAACTAAAATGAATTCTTTATGATGAATTTTCAAGAAAAATAATTTTTCAAATTTTTTACATGGTTGCCCCAGTGGTACCTATGTATCTGCTAATCAGGATTAACCTAACGTAGTTCTTTTTTTTAGAAAAGATTTACTGGTTGATTCTTTTTAATTTGAAAATTGAGTCAAGTTTATGTTTTATAACCAATTTAATTTTAGTAAGAAAAATACTAAAAAAAAAATTGGAAAAAAAAACCTAAAGACTTAATTCTTAAAAAGACTCTAAGTTACTATATTTTATTTTTGGGAAAATTGACTACGTGACAAAACTTAAAAAAAAAAAAATCTTAAAACACCTAAATGAGGAAAAAAAATAGATAAATAACAGATGCAAGTTTTATCAAAATATGCTAATATGCAATTATTATGGAAAATGTGCCGTTTTATGAGAAAAATGAAATTACTATTGACAATATGCTTAACTATGGAAAAAAAAAAAGCCTAAACTATAGAAAAGATATTTAAATCATGGAAAAGATAAATATATCTAAACCATGGAAAAGAGGCATAAACTATGAAAAAGATATTTAAATCATGGAAAAGATAATATTTTTGAAAAACTGCAAGTAAGAATAATAATGCAAATCTAACTAACACGTGCAAAATTTTTAATGAAAATATGTGGTTTTATAAAGACACTAAATTATGACATCAGACACTAATTAAAAAATAAACATGCAAAACTACTATTCTAATCGTGATAATTATGCGAATAACTAATCTAAAAAAAAATGAAACTGATGATTATGCTAAAAAAGGAAAAACCATGGGTCACGTTGTTGTTCTACATTATGCGGAAGTGTTGTTTGTTGGGGTGCTGTTGCTCTTGTAGGGCTATTGTGTGGCTACTGATCATGTGGTCACTGCTGTATGTGCTATTGTCGTGGAGCTGCTACGTAGAGTGTGATGTTATGGAGATGCTGTAATCATGTGGAGTTACTATTTGTCGTAGAATTGCATCCCGTGTGTTTTAGATCTGTGCGTATGTGATGTGTATGCGTGTGGATTGTATGTTGATAACTCTGATTTTAAACATATTTCATATGGTGATTTTATAGTATTTTCCTCACATTTTTGGTTTTATTTAAAGAAATTGATACTTAATTGAGTAAAATGTTGATTTTAGGGTTTAAACGCGTTTTAGGCTTGAAAACGAAGAAAAGGAAACAAGTTTCACTCAATTCCGAGTTCAAACGAAGAAGTTATGAAGTTGTGTAGAAATTTTGCCTTAGTGCAGAAAGTTACACGACCTGGGGACACGGCCGTGTCCCAGGCCGTGTCTGGTGACGAAAATAAAATCCGTGTAATACACATATAAAAGGATATCTTAGGGTTTAAAAAAGGGAGAGACATTACAGAAACAAAGAGACACAAGAGACAAGAAGAGACTTGAGGAGAACATCAATCAAGAAGCGAGAACAACATCGATTTCAAGATTAGAGAGATTGTTCATCAAATCAAGAGGGGTTTTCATGCTTTATTTTACGTTTTTTATGAAACTCGTTTTTAGATTCGTTATGATAGCTTAGAATTCAAGTATTTAGGATTATGGAACCTATGGTTTCATGTAACCCTTGGATTGAATTATAATATCAATAAAGTTTCTATCTCTTCTTGATTCAATTATGTTGTTTAATTGTGGATTGATAATTCTAGAGTGTCAATATATGATATTATGCATGTTGATTGAGAAATTGCATGTGTAATTAGATCTTAGCATAATTGAAGAGAATTACATGTATACTTAGAGATAAGATACATGTTTCTTCCGGAAAGTTAATTATTTGTGTGGGAATTCATTATACATTAATGCAATTCTAAGTTATATTACTAAGTGAAGAGATTCCGGTAAATAATTTAGGATTAGGGTTAATATGCTTGAAAAAGATATTAGCTTTAATTGTGAATCCCTCCGGTCAAGAATAATAGAAATTGAATTGGATATATTTTAAAAAGGTTATATGTTAAACACTAGGGGAAATAATTCCTAAATACATTATTGCATACTTGAAGTCGTTCGTCGTTTATTGCTTTCTAATTTGCGTAATTAAGTCTCATAAATAGTTTAGTTGTTAATTTCAGTATTTGTAATTCATTCAATTTATCACAATTTTCCGATTAGATAATAAAGCTAAAGTTAATATTAGTACTCAAAATCTCTGAGGGATCGACTCGGACTCACATCCGCTATATTAAAATTGATAGGTGCACTTGCCTCATATCATATGTGTTGATGTGAATGTGTGTAGAAATTATGAATGGAGATATGAATTTTAAAAACATGTATTTTCACAGCCTATTGTACACTATTTATAAGTCATCAATTTGGATCTTTTGGATCTTTTTGATCATAGATATAATCTTAACAAATCCAAGATATAATGATATGATCATACTTGATTTGGATTCATTGAAGATTCAATCCAATTTTCTAGAAAACTCTTTATTGATTTGAGCTTTTTGATATAGACTCGTGAGTGAACATACAAACCCAATATCACGTGTAACTAAATGGGTGGGTCTAGGCTATAAGATGGCTTGAAAGGCAAATGATAGTCGAAGGTTGAGCAAGGGGTTCTTGTGCACCGACGAAGGATATGACGCACCAACACCTTACACGAGCTTTGGTCGCACTTAATATGATGCCCAAGTATAACCGAAGGTCACTCGCCACTTGTCCATGCTCGAATGGGCTAGATAAGAATAGCTCAGGAGTAAGAGGGACACTTAGTTTGAGAGTGAAAAAGTTCAGTGTATTTTCTGTATTTTGATCTCTTTAACTATTATAATATAACAGTATTTATATCATCCTGTTGGGGTAAATCTTATGTTACAGAAATTACAAAGAATGGTCCTTATTTGCTATAAAACAAAAGAGAATAATTTACAAGGAAAATATGAAATTGTACAAAAGAAGGAATGCGGATGTCTTTTGTCAGAAATGACAGTACATATGTTAGTAAGGGACAGTGTGCGCGCGTTTTTACTCCAATTCTGATAGTATTGTGGTATGGGTAGGGGTAAACTTCGGTTCAGGCCTATTCGTTGGTAGAAGGGGTTGGATAGTGGTTGGTTTAGGGACGACTCTCATTGGGGTTAGCCTCAGATGGTTGGCTCTTGACAGTTCTTCTTGGCTTTGGTACAATGGAGATTGCTGCATTCAGATTTGGCGCTTAGACTACGGTTTAGTGGAGGATTCGGCTTAATATGCTAGTTGATCACCTTGGCAACATCTTAGATGGCATGGAGAACAAAGTAGCTCGGCAAATTGGACTAGGGCAAGCATTGCTCCTTAGTGCTTAACTCTCGTCAAACAATTCGGTGGACCACTTGAGAGAGCCCTTAGGCTCAGGAGTGTGTAATCAGTCCTTGATCCTTATCACTTTTCATCTTGGCCTAACTCAATCAATCTTAATTTGGCCCAAAATACCTATTAGTCCATTTAATAATTCTTAAGTCTACTTAGCTCAATATAAATTAGCTAAAAAAAATTTTCTTTATATTGGACCAGTCTAAAAATATTTTTAAAGCCTGACTCTTCAACGACTTAGAATTTATTAAATTGAATGTACACCATTATCTGATCCAATCCTAAACGACTCAACTCAACTAGACTCGATTCAACTCTATATAACTTGACAATTTATTTTTTTATTTTCTTTCAATTTTTGTTATTTTATTATTTTTCTATTTTTTTCAATTCAATTTTTTTTATTTATTTATTTTATAAACATGGCTTAAAAGTAAAAAGAGATTGAAATTAAAATAAAGGGTGATAAAAATGGGGTATTTACATTTAATTCACAATCTCTATAAATCACAAGTTATAGCATATATGAGGCAATTGTATGAAGTTGAATAGGGGTAGAACAATAGTAATCCCAATCCATTCAAAAAGTTTTATATGTACATTATGAATTTATGGATAACACGTAAAAACAATCCCTAATCACTTCATCATATCTCCTTCTTCTTCAACACTCTCACTACATTCCTTATATTTTTCTCTCTTTAATATCCACAAAACATGCATTTTTAAGAGTAATTTTGAACAACTAATGGATATACAACATGTTTTATCACATAATCTTACATTAGTCACTCATAAAATCAATAATTTCTACACATGCAACCATCACATTATCTCACAAAACCCTAAATAAAAATCCAATTTTTATCCATATAACCTACAAATGTACAAAACCAAGTAGAGAATAAGGATGATACCTTTGATTTGTTGGTGTATAAGTGAAATCTACAAAAATCATACTTTAGGTGCTTCATAGTGAGAGAAAGTGAGAGAGAATGGTGTGTTAGAGAAAGAGAATGTGTTTAGAATGAAAGGAAAGAAGAATACCCGTAGGATTTGAATTTTTGGAACAATCACGGTTAGAAATCATGATCATGGTTTTGGCCGTAATCCTTCTTCTGTTTCGTATGTTTTTGTTTGAGGTGTGATCATAAGCAAGGATCACAAGTGTGATCTTTGCTGTAATCCTCTCGACCTCAAATTTTGGACTTCTTTTTATTTTATCTTTAAGGAGATAATAGGTAAGTCTATGGTCGTGAACTTTAGCTATGGTCCTCTATGATTTATGAATCCAACTTTTGTTGATTTCCTTATTTCTTTTCCTAATATTGCTCTCAAAAATCTTAGAACTAAATTAAATTGAATCTCAAACTTTGATCAAAGAATCACTCGGTTGGATGAAAAGCATAAAATAAAATTCTGTTAATTGTTTCATAAAATAAAAGTATTCAATGCCGGAGATACTAACTAAACTTAAAGGACATGATACTCCATTTGATTAGGAAATTGAAGTTCGATGAAATCAAAGTAAAAACTAAAAAGTCTATACAATCAGTTTAAGTTGAATATATAGTTAGTTTACAAATAAATTATTTGAGACACTACTATAAAGTTGGTGTTTAGAGATCAAAATCTTTTTGTGAGAATCTTGATCCATTCATATACATGAATGATTCTTCATCGTGAATTTTTCATGAATTTTATTACACGTTCTATGTTTAATATTTATGTATAAAGTTGTCAATATAAGGTCTTTGGGGCAGGGACGGATGTATGATTAGAAAGAAGGAGGAGGCCATCATCAATACACAACAAATGTTATGAGTAACATATATTATCAATTATATGGTCTACTTATATATATGCCATATATGTAGAACTCCATCTATAGTTTATAATATAATTTACAATCTATATGAAAACCTATATAATATAATCGATATCTATATGATATTTTATATAAGCTGGATGATATTTATTTATATAAATTACAAATTTATCATTTAGTGTTTCCAAAAATTGGTATATCTCCAAATGAAATAATATGTGAATATAATCACAAAAAGCAATAATAAGAAAAACTTTCAAAAGAAAATACAAGAAAAAGATAGACATTATTGCAATCTAGTTTGTATGATGATAAAGGTAAAATATGGTATTTCAACATGAAAAACACTTATAATATTTGGTAACTCTTACTTTTAAAAAATATGTTTTTGTAAATTCAATATGTTAATTTGTGAAGTTATTTTTATGTTAATAGATTTATCAGATCATTGATATCTTTAAGATAAAATATAAATATATTAAGTTACAATTTTTAAGATTTGAATAAATTTAAATATAAAAGAATATTTATTTTTATTGATCAAAGGTAGATTTACATTTTGACTAAAGAAAAATAAAAGGTTAGATTTACACACTAAAACTTAGATATTCTATAGTTTTGAATCTTAACAAAATATTTATTTTTTCAAATGTTGTTAAAGTAATGTATTATAAGATGTACAATAAGAGAAAGACAACATCAATTTGAAATAATAAAAAAATAAAAATGATTTTGGCTGACATTAAATTAGCAACTTACCAAGCGTGCACCAGCCATGCGAATGGATAATGGTGAATGAATTAATACAAGTCAAAGTTGGACAGAGCTTCTAATGGAGAACGCTTCTGTTGTACAACTGCCTATCCCATCTCTCAATGATGTTGCAATATCATTTCCTGATGATGTATAGAATAAGGACAAAATAACGGCCTTAGCCTAATTATGGAAGTTAGAATTATTATTCTTAAACATACACATCAGGGAAATTCTTTTGGTCCTCGTGACGTTATGGATTCATGGGAGAGGAGACACAATGGGAATCAACCTTAACAATAGGAATCAGCACAAACATAACAACACCCTAAGCTGAACTGAAAATTTACTAATGGGGCAGGGCAGCAAATTGACTTCAGCAAACAAAATTTAAAAAAAAAAAAATGAAAGAACTGAATCGTAAATATTTATGTGTGTGCATGCATGTATTCTCTAAAATAACGTACAAATCATCATAAAAAAAAATATAAAAATCTTTATTTTCGTTGTATAAATAAGATGATTAAATGTAATCTATAACTTGTTTGCTCTTCCTTTTAAAATGTAAATTTCAAGATTTACTTATTTATTTATATTAAGTATGAGCAGATACAAGATAAATAGAGTATAACATTCTGCCTTTATTCTACCTTATAGGGTTTTTTTTTTTACTTTCTTTTTTCTTTTTCTTTTTTAATTTTTATTGCTCCATATGTTGGCTAGATACCTTATAGGTTTAAGTTCTCGGATCTTAAGACTAGAACTTAGGAATAAGCTAGTATAGAGTGAGTGCATAAGTAAGGTATGAGGGTTTACTTGTATCTTATTTGTAAAGTATATGCTTTTAAATTTTAGAATCGTAACATACCTTACAGCACATTAGAACTATCTTGAAATTTGTACCTTACAAAATTGACAAGGTATAGGGTATCCCGTGTAACTTAGGAATTTTGCTTTTCTTCTTATAAATTTCATTTTTATATGATATTTATATGTGATATCTTAAGTTCTTTGTATACAAAGTCCACGTTGAAAAAATAAATTTTTTTCTTTATTTACTATTTCAAGTTTATATGATTTTACTACTTAACAAATATAAGTAATAGAAAATGTAAAGTTGGAGAGGAAAATAGGAAAGAATGGACAACGAGCCATTCATGGGAATCAAATTATTGGATTAAGCCTTTTTGTTTTTTAACTAAAACATTTATTGGCTGAAAAATATAATAATATTATTTATTATTTTAGTGTAATTTAATAATTTTTTATAGAGTGGATATATAGTATTTTGGAACTTATACTCTTTATAACTTACAGTATAAGTTCTAGGATGAGTATAAGGTAAAGATTCGTACTCTTACCTTACCTTACCTTGTGAAAGTAGGATCTAAAAAATTTGTATCTTGAATCTACCTTGTGATCCTTGATATGCACTTCGAACATATCTAATTTAGTAGGGTACACAATAGGGTTATTCATTTACCTCTATTGGAACATGTCTTTTAGCACCTAGAACTATTTTGGAACTTATACTCTATAGAATTACAAGGTTAGTGTATCCTATGGAGGTTGTAATTTTTTTTCTATTTTTCCTTAAATTTTAACTTCACATTGTTTTTAATAGCAAATTTTAGCTATTTTTCTCTTTTTAATGCCAAAAGGTTACTTTTCAAACACTATATGAAACTTGACTGTTAAGGCACCCATTATTAGCAAAACAATTAAATGAAAATTGTATGAGGGTGCATATAAAAAAGAAAAAAGGAAGATACTACAAGATCTTTATAATTAGTAATAAATATTGTCTCCTAAAGTCTAAAATTACTATTTTTAGCTTTTCATCATTAGTTTTAGGTTTAGGGTTTGTATTGAGTTTGAGTTGATTCGATTTAACATCAATATGCTATTATCTTTGTTCTTTTGGTTTTCTTGATTGAAGAAAATATAATATTCTTTTTCATTCATTGATACATATTTATATTATTTAATAAACACTAAATTATCATGTGTTTTTATACTTTTAAAAAGAGGTAAAATGTGTTTTCTTTTTTAATAAATATATGACTCGTATTTTGTGATTATGCATAAATCACTATAAAGGATACGTGACTATCTTTTAGTGGTTGATTGTATTATTAAAAGTTTAAAGTAATAATATTAACTAAAAGTTTCTTTAAAAATAACATAAATTAAATTGAAAAAATTGAAAATAAAAAATAAACAGCAAAATGGCGGTAAACCATTTGCTAGCCATCCTTAGGCCATGTGGTGGCTAGTAACTATCCTAAGGGTGTTTGCACCTAGGTAGTGGCTTTCCACCACATTGCCTTTTTATCTTTTATTTTTTACTTTTTTTTTAATTAAAATTATGTATTTTTTAAGAATTTTTAATTTTTATTATAATTTTAAATTGTTTAATAATGCACTTGGCTACTAAAAGAGTCTTTTGTGTCTCTTATATGTGATTTATACAAAATTAAAAAATTACAAGTTATGTTTTTATCAAAAAAGAAAACATAGGTCAGCTCTTTGTAAAAGCACAAAAAACACTAGTCATTTATTTATAATAAATTCTAAAAGATAGGTATAAAGTACCTTAGTACTTGTACTTTTTATGCATTATGTTATATGTTTAAATGTAGTTATAAGGTGTGATGACATCATACTTATACCCGATTATAATTGTAGGTTTTAAAAAATTTTTACCCATAATATATCTTATAACCCTTAATACCTATATGAAATCTGCTTGATCCAGTAGAATATGAGCGGGCACCATGTACAATGGGGCTATGTACTAACTCCAAATTTGTGTTCCAGTCTTGTAATTTTAAATCAATTGGGAAGATTAAGATTGAATTTATTTTACTTAGCTCATTTGGAACATTGTATTTGCATGGGTCTTAAATAGTGAAATCGAAGAAAATTGGTGGAAATATAATGAAATTTTATGTTTAGTAACTTAATTGAAGAGTAGATATGGTTGGAAAAGGAGAGAAATGAGTGGAAACATTTTCATTTTAGAATCATTTTTTTTCTTTTCTAAAATTAGAGAGAAATGAATGGAAATGAAGATAAATAAACAATTATATCTTATAGTAATGTTATCAAAATAAAATAGGATAACTTTCTCAAAAACCAAACTTTATTTATCTCGTTTCCTTTTCGTAAAACCAATCAAGCAATGAGTAGAAAATATTTCTCTCAATTTTATTTCTTGTATTAGTTTAGACCATAACGCTTTATTTACGTAAGAAAGTAAAAGTTGTGGATCTCGAGTTACTTTGAAGCTTGATGCACTTTTAGAGAAGTCGTAAAAGGTGCACCAAATCTAAGAAAAGGCCATATGTGATGGATGCTTCATAAAGACAAACAATATTCATATATATTAGGGGTAAATGTGGTTTGATTTGGTATGATTTTCCCTTTTTTATTAAACCGAATCTAATATAACGGTCTAGTTTTTTTTAGAAGTTGAACTTAATCATACGGTTCGGTTTATAAATTTATCGAACCTCATTAAAATCGATTCGGTTCGGTTCAATCCATGGTTTAAACTATTTATGTTAAATTTTCACTATACATTTTTATCACCAATAAATATAAAATTTCAAATGGAATTTACTTAATTTAATTTTAATAATTAACACAAAATTAAGATAAAGAATAATAAAATACAAAAAATTTGATGAAATTTATGAAGATTGAGGGAAAAAAATATAAAATAATTACATAAAATTTTTTATTTAACAAAACGGTTCGGCTTAATTCGTTTTTTCGAACATAACTGTGAACTGTTTATATATAACCGAATTGAATTACAAACCAAATGGTTTATAAAAAAATCGATTTTTCGGTTCGATTCATGATTCAATCTATAGTTAGCGGTTTTTTTGTCTAACCCTAATATATATATATATATATATAGAATTACCACACTACAAAAGTGCAAACAAAAACCAAACTTATACACAAACTTACTTTAACCCACCATACTAGCGTATATTGATAAACAAGTACACATATGTACACGACATGCGAACCAAGACTCACTTTATGCTGCCAGAGAGCTATTTATGGAAACATGACATACGACTAACAGAAAGCACAAATTACAAATATATTCCCTTTTATCACTCCAATAGAATCCTAAACTTCCAAAAACATAATTTTACGTCTTCATAATTTTTGAAAATGTATATATATATATATATCTCAACTCGATACTAACGGATATTAGTAACAGTTTGGATTATTTATACATTTTCAAAACTTATTAAAAAAAAAAAAAAGAGCTATGTTTTGGAAGTTTAAAGGGACTTTAATCGGTCACTTTGGACTCAAGTGAAAAATAGCATGATCTTGTTGAGAAATCACTACCAAAGGCCGTCTTTCCTCGTAAGTTTGACTTTCAACCCATGTTTCATTTGAAGAATGAAAGAAGAAGAAGGGATAGGCTCGTAACCTTTATCAACTTCCACGTGAAAGCCATGGTATACGATACCAGCTACAAGAGATTTCATTTGCATGAAAGACGTGTCTTTCCCAATACAGCTCCTTGGTCCAGTATTAAACGCCATGAACTTATAGGATGGTTCATGTCGTATCCCTCCTGTCTCTGTGATCCATCTTTCCGGTTTAAATTCCATGCAGTCCTCTCCCCAAATTGAGCTCATCCTTCCCATTGCATATAAACAAAACAGTATTTTCATCTTAGGCTCAACCTTGTGACCACTTGGAAGGACATCCGGATTCGTAGGACTCTTGTGTTCAAATGCAATAGGTGGATAAAGCCTTAGGGTTTCACATAATGCACCATGTAAGTAGACAAGCTTGTCGAGTGTGGCTAGAGGAAATCGTCCTCTTGGTTTTGTGTTGCTAGGTAGCCAAGCTGGGTATGAAAACATCCCAGTCGGATTCTAACTTCATCAAATAAAGGAAAGGCTATAACAATCTCATCCCATTCCTTCCGAAGACTCTATGCTTTAGAGACTGATAGCATCCTTGAATATTCCTTCAATAGACCGATAAACCAATTCTGGATGCACCCATTCTTATTCCATCAATCACTTCATAACTTTACTCGCGGTGTCCTACTTAGTGGGAGAACCACTTTTCTATTTAGCCAATTACATTGGTGTTTCAACAACTTAAAGAAACTAGATCTCGTTCGTGCATAAAATTGGTTTTGTTGGTATTTAAACTTCTTTCTCAAAACCTGGCATCAAAGAAGATCCTTCTTTCCTACTTCCTAAGCCAGCTTAACAAAATTGGCCTTACTCCTCTTATAAATGTCCAGTAACCTTAGTCTACCATCCTCTTTCAAGCGCTTCATCCTAGACCATGAGATCTAGTGGATTTTCTTTTCTCCCTCCCAAGAACCCTAGATGAAATTCCGCTATGATTGTTCTAGGTGGTTACATATCTTTTTTGGTAGCAGTGTTGTTTGGGAGTAATAGTTGACAAGGCTTTCCAAGGATGATCTTACTAAAATTTCTAGGTCGATGCATTTATCATCTTTGCTTTCCATCTAGGCAATTTTTGTCTTGTTTTCCCTAGGAGGAAACTAAAGTTAGAAGACTTTAACTGACCTCCTTGTTTTATTGGGATTCTTAGATATTTGCACCCTAATACGTTGGCATTTATGCCAAAGACTACACAAATTTAGTCTTTGCTATTCGAGGGAGTGTTGCCTGAAAAAGTTAAGCTAGACTTGTTATAATTAACTTTGTGCCTTAACATAGTGCCGAACATATCCATTACTTATTGTATCACTCTTTCATTTTTCGTTGTTGCCTCCCCCATTAGGACAATGTCATCCGTAAAGAGTATATGGGATAAGCCCATACCATTACCTTTTATAATTGTAGGTGCCTAAATTTTCCTTTCTGCTAGCAAGTTGACGTATTTACTCAGGACTTTCATAGCTACTATGAACAAATATAGGGACATAGGATCCCCCGAACAAACCCCTTTAGATAGATAGAACTGCTTTAGCATAGCTCCATTGAAAAGGATCCTACAGGAATTTATAGCTAGACATGATCTTATAATCCTGATCCACAAATTAGGGAAGCCAAATAGTTGCATAGCATGTTTGATAAAATCTAACTCAAGCCTATCATAAACCTTCTCTAGGTCTAATTTTATCACCATCATCCCTTTACTACCTTTCTTCAACTTTAGAAAATGCAAGACTTCTTGAAAGACTATAATATTGTCCTTCGTAGATTGGCTTGATACAAAAATCCAAGCTTAGAATGTTAGATGCATGAACTCTTCTATCAAATAAGACTGTATCATGGAAGACATAAATGAGTACATGCTGAATTTGGTAGTCTTTATGGAAACTAAGCTCAATTCTTTAAATGCCTACACCTTCTTCTACCAATTACAGTTGGATGACTTTATAGTAGAAGAAGCTAAAGGCTAAAGTGGAGTCATCCTCTTACTATGGGATATTGAAATTCTTGATGTTGAAGTTGTTAAGTAAGCTATTTTGGAATTACATCTCATTTGTAAGGTTAGATCGAGCAACCTAACTTTAGCTATTTTAGCCATTTATGGATCGTCTAACCTTGCTTTTACACCTTATCTTTGGAAAAGTTTTAGAGAAGTATCATCTTGTTTTCATTCTCTACCCTAGGTTGCATTGGGTAACTTTAACGAAATTGTTTTCCCACATGGACAATGGGACACAAGGAATTTCAATAGGGCATGGGCTTTTAATTGTTTAGATTATCTGAATGACTATGAGTTACTGACATGGGGTTTGTTGGACCTAAGCTTACTTGGTTTAATGATCAAAAACTAACCTCCTTCGTTCAAAGAAGGTTAGACAAGACATGGTGCAATGCAAAGTGGAGGGAATTATTTCTTGGATCTAAGGTCTTTCATGTTTAGAAATGCTATTCAGATCACTATGCAATATTACTTAACACTTATCCTTTCAGAAATTATTCTTTCAAAAATGGGCTTTTTAGATTCTAGCCTATGTGGTTCTTACATCCTAACCTTTTAGAACTTATAAAACATACTTAGCAAGAATGTGATTTCCATTGCTTAATAGCCCTAAGAAAGATTCCAAGAAACTTTAAGTAATGGAATAAAGTTTATTTTGACCTAATTCATGTGCCAAAAAACAAAAAGAGCTTCAAAACCAATTGCACAAAATTGATGCCTATATCACAAAAAACCCCTCTCATCATCTTATTGATATGAGGCAACATTTAAAACAAGACTTAAGGGAAATTTTGAATAGAGAGGAGAGTTTATGGAAGATGAAATCCAAAACTAAGTAGATCTTAGAAGGAGAAAAGGAACACTGAGTATCATTAAGCCTTAGTGTTAGCTAGAAGATCTAAAAATAGGATCCTAGCACCAAAAGATAATAGAGGAAATTGGATTTTCAATCTCATACAAATAGGATGGATAATTAACTCCCATTTTGAAAATCTGCTTTCCTCTTCAAAAGTAGCAAGTCCAAGAGATAACTTCTTAGTCTACTTGCATGACCCATCTCTAACCACTAAATACAAGCAAAAGTTAACTTACTTAATGAGTCTTGAAGAGATCAAGAAGGCAATTTTTTCAATTAGATCCCCTAAAGCTCCAAGAAAGGATGGTTTGCATTCCCTTTTCTTTAAGAAAAGTTGGAACATAATAGGAATCTTAGTCACTTCCTTTTTGGAAAGTATTTTGTCATCTTGCTCCATCCCTAAATATTTGAATTAAACTCTCACGTACCTTATTCCCAAAAGTGGCCAAACATCAACCATTTCTAACTATAGGTTAATTAGCCTGTGCTCTACTTTTTATAAGGCTATAATAAAGGATTTAGTTCATAGGCTGAGGCCCTTTTTGGATGATCATATACATCTAACTTAGGCTAGCTATATTCTTGGAAGGAAAGTTGTAGATAATGTTTATTTTTTTTGTTAAATGAAACCCTATATTCATGTAATAAGAGAAAGGGGAAAAATGGTTGGATCATCAAACTAGATCTAGCTAAAGTTTTTAATAATCTAGAACAGATTTCATCCTTAGAGCATTACAAAGATATGATTTTCCAAAATAGTGGATTAAGTTGATAATGAGTTGTGTTACCTCTGTTAAATCAAAAGTCACACTGAATGGTAGGTCTCTTCTTCAAATTTCACCATCTAAAGGGATTAGATAGGGGGATCCATTGTCCCCTTACTTCTTCATCCTATGCATGAATTTTCTTAGCCATGCCATAGAGTAAGAAATCATATAAAAAAGTGGGTTTTAAAATTGAAGGATCTTAAATAGAAATAGCACATATTACTTTTGCTAATGATATAACTTTGTGTGCTTAAGCTAACATACACAATTCTCAATAATTGCAAGGACACTTCAATAGTTTGAGGAAACAACTAGATTGAAGGACAATAAAACAAAATCAAGTATCTTTTTCTCAAAAAATGTGTCATCTCTAGTCAAATAGTAAATTACTTTGTTTATGGAGATGAAAGAATTGCTATCTTTTCGGAAATACCTAGGTTTTCCTCTAAATGAGGGCCTTAAACCAAAGTTGTTGATTTGAAGTTCCTTGTTGAGAAAGCATAAAACAAGCTAAGTGGATGGAAAGCTAGATGCCCTAGTACGATTGGAAGAGTGGTTCTGGCAAGATCAATATTGCAAAGCTTACCAGCCTATTATATGCAAATGGCTAAATTATTAACTTCAATAATTGGAAAGCTTATTGAAATAATTAACAACTTCATATAGTTAAGCACTAAGGACAAAACAAAAGTATATTGGTTGAGTTAAGAAAAAATAGTAGGCTTATTGAAGAAGGAGGACTAGGATTACTCAATCTATAAATTACAAAATATGGTATGTGTGCATAAAAGATACTTTAAAGTAAAATCTAGAAAAGTTCTTTGGGTGTAGTTGCTAAAGCCAAAGCATAGAAACTCTATAGAAGCAACTTTCACCAAAACCTCATAGGAGCTATCCCATACAACCAAAGATATTATTCAATCAATAGCATTGATACAATCATCTCAAGTAGTTTTAATTGGAAATGGAAGAAGAGAAAAATTTTGTTTTGACTCTTGAAACTAGTCAAGGAAGATTAAAGGAATCATATATGGTCCTCTTACTCAAGAAATAACTCAACTCACTATTTGGGATTGCTGAACTTCCCTTTCCACTTGGAATGACAACAAAATTGACTTTTGTCTGTTAGACATTCTTTTCCAACTAATAGGACCATTTAGCCTAAATCATGAAGAATGGGTGAAAGAATTTTGGATGCAAATTTTAGAAAGATTCCTTCTATTTAGGACATTCACTAGGCCTTAGCTAACCATAATCAAACAAAAAATAGTTGGGGTTGGATTTGGAAAGCAAAATTACCACCAAAAATCAAAGTCTTACTATGGACATTAGTACAACTGTCCTTGCCAACAACATCAACTCTCTCTTCAAGGGGTATTATACAATTACCAGTTTGTCCAAGATATGTTGAACAAAACGAATTACACATTTATACTTTCTTACTTTGGCTTGGCCCGTTTGACATCATTAGTCATTGACATTCTTCTTCCTATAAACAATCATTCATTGAGAGCTCCTTGTTAGATTGGATTAAGTAACAAACATTAAACAATCCATTAGGATAATGGTCAACAAGCACTGGGCATACTTGAAGGCTACCAGGAAATGTATAGATGTGAAGTCAGTAACCTTAGTTGAAACTTGCCTAAATCAGATTGGATCAATTTAAATACAAATGGGTCTTTCTTAGCCTCCATAAATCAAGCAGCTATTGGAGGAGTACTAAGAGATTGCAAAGGCAAATGGACTTTCAGCCTTGCAAAGGAAGTTGGCTCCCTTGATATCATACAATTGAACTTTGGGGCCTTTATTGGGGATTGCATTATTGTATCCAATTTAACTTGCATAAAGTTCAAATCTAACTTGATTCAACCGTGGCTGTTCTATTGGTTGATGATAATGCTAACTATCATTTTTTTTTTTTTTTTTTTATCGTAATGTTATTGGTGCCTGCAAGGGAAAAGCTTTGCTAGCTCCAGCAGTGGAAGATTGAAAATATAAATAGGGAACTTAATTCAGTGGTAGAATCACTTGTGGGTTGGGCTGAAGACAATGATCATGATGACAGCTGATTTGTCTCATCTTCCTTTATTTTGTTTATTTTTGTTGAAAAAATACTTATTACCTTTTGGTCTGTACAAAGAAGTAAGAACTCCTATATTTTGTTCTGCATTCGGTCGCTTTACACCCATTTGGGGAGAGACTTCAGGAGCTACAAGCGCCACCTTTTGCGACTAACATGCCAAATTTTTATATATACTTTTAGTTAATGTTTTATTCCACCGAAAAAAATTAAGAATATATATATATCAGCTGGTTATTTATTTATCATTTTCAGCTCCGTTTTTAACGTGGCAGATGAATATTTTGCAAATTAACTCGAAGCAACTTCAAGTGATACATGGCAGCCCTTCATATTATAATTCACAGTAGTTTCCTACACTTGTCCACGTGGAGCAACAAATTCCAGCATTGAGGAAGACGTGAACAACATGGCACGATTTAGCAGCAGGGTTCATCTCTGGTCTAACAAACAGCAACGTATATGCTTCAGCAGATTGCCGTGGAGATAAGATCCAAGTTCTAATATCAAGTTGCAGTTATCGAGTTTTACTTATCTGGGATTTAAATTTAAATCAAGGAGATAACGATATTGATTAATTTAAGAGAAATATCTCGGATTGTTTTTTCAAATTTAAATAAGAAGATAATATTTGGTTTTTTTTTTTTCTTAATTTTTTTTAAGCATGTCAGTTGGATGTTGGAGATATTCATGTGGAGTTCAAGCTACTTTCAAGAGATATCTTTCGGATTTATTAAAAAGCTATTTCTAAGGAGAACCTACTGGTAATTGAAGAGAGGACCTCGGTCAGCTTTCCTACTTTTTATATCTTGTAGCCGTTGAGACGTCTGAAAGCAAATGAGAATATATAAAATAGATAAGAAGAAAAAGAAATGTACGAGCAGAAAGTGAAATATCAACAAAGTATTCTCATCTTCATCCGAGCTGATTCTTTTTAGTATTGTTTTTCTGATCGAACTGATCTGCATCTACGTTCTGTTAACATTACTCGTATCACAAAGCATTTTGAAGCAAAATCAAAGGATGGCACTACAACAACATCTTTTATATTTACTCTTTTATTTTCGAGCTTATATTTTGAGGATCCATTTTTATTATTTTCTTGTTGTATTTTTCGGTCTTTTGAGAGCTAGAAATCCTACTAGTAAAAGGATTCTTTTGTAACTTTGCAGATATGTGTTCAGCCAAGGACAGAATAGAAAGATAGAGTAGAGGACTTGTGATTGTAATTTCTCCAATTATTTGATTCGATTTAATTTAAAGTGGACGGTGGAATGATAATAGTGTAAAATATTAGTTCCCAATGGTGGAGTTAGAAAAGCATAGAAGACATAAGGTAAGCAATATAATTTTCTTTCTTTTTTTTGCCTCATCTTCTTTCTCCTCTCTTTTTTAATTTCTACAAGTTTATTTTATTTGCTCATTGAGTATTGTTATTGACGTCAATTTATCTTAAGCAATAAAGGGAATTATAAAATTAAAAATATTTTAATTTTTAACAAGTAGGTTACTTAATTGAGACCTATAATCTTCTTAATAAAATGGGATAATGTCATATTTAGTACTCAAACTTTAGAAAGATCAATTTAATACTTAATTGAAATTTTAGTGGAAATTTTTTATTGCCATGGGACTTGCTAACATAGCATCAACTGATAAATTGATTGAGGTTGATCTTAGACACAAACTTTAATGATATGCTCACACCATGGTCTTCTCCATGTATTTGAATTTAATTCATTTTCAACCTAAATCTAATATATAGAGGGAAGTTTCTTGGGGGTTGGCAATGTAGGACTTGTAAAATAAGTGATTGAATAACTGTTATTTTACAGTTATTTATGTGACTTTGTTCCACCTTTTTTTATTTTGTTTCTCTTTAAAAATAAAAAACAAACTCTCAATATTCAATCTATGCCATAAGATCTTTCATATCATATAAAAATTTCTTCAAAATCCTTCCAAAATGGGTTGCAAATAGTGGATCAAAATAGGCTTACTAGGTTGATTTTTAAAAAAATTGCAATAGCTATATGTATGTTTTTCTCAACTTGTATCTTTGATTTTTATCATTTTAATGTATTTTCTTTCATCAAATTTGCTTGAAATATATTCTACTCCATGTGTACTTTTAGATCATTTAAAGATTTCTTTAAAAACTTATTCAAAACACATTTAAAACTTGGATTAAAGTTGTGGTCAAACATACATATACTTGCTGCAATTTTTTTTTAAATAGTTGAAAGGCTCACTTTGATTGAGTTTTAAGCAATTTTTGAATGTGCTTTGTTGAATTTTTTTTGTATAATCTAAGTGTACTTACATAATAGATTCAAGATATAATGATTTTATGAAAATTGAAAGTAAAATGGAGTATGAAAAATTGAGTTGAAGTCAGGTTCTCATGCGTTTAAATTGCAATATGTAACATAGCTATTGTAACTTGTCCTACATGGTTAGATTACTATTTTTTGTCTTCTATAGAATAAAGCATTTTTTGTGTTAATGTTGAGAAACTATAAATCATGGACATAAGTTGAAAGATAGTTGTTCATATATTTATATATATTATCTTAGAATATAATATGTTTTTTCAAAATTTATTTCTGTATATATTTTAAATGCCACGTATCAGTTCATGGTTCGTCCATTAGTTCACGTCAGCAAACTAAGTTTAACAAAGTTAGGTCAGGTACTATAAAAAAAAAAAAAAAAACTTCAATTAGGTAGTAAATTAAACTTTTCAAAATATAGGTAGTAAAAGTTTGGGTATCAAATGTGACATTAACCTTAATAAAAATATCTAAGATAAATATAATGAACAATTTATTATTTTTTATTGTGTTAGGTTTCCCTTTGTTGTTTTCTTTCTATTTTTTTTTTTGAAAACTACCTTAAACCCTATGTAGTTAGAATCATGTCTCAGTAGCTAATTAAATCCCCATAAGTTATTACCTTATAAGGGTTTTTTGGTCGAAAGAATTAAGCACCTTTTAAAGACTTGCTTAGTTGCATCCATAGTTCTGTTAGCTAAAGCAATTTCAAGCTTAACTCTGTACATTAACTCATATATAAGGCATAAGGGTATACTTTCTTATATTGCTAGTAAAGATGAATTTTATTAAAATGAAAAAAAAAAAATTATATCAATCAAATTAATTTACTTAAGAGCAATGATAGAAGAACAGTTGAGGTTAAGAAAACTCAATTGGATACATGGTTACATCTCTTCTATATTTAATATATTTTACATATATGAAACCATTGTTTCTAATAAAACTTACCCAATTAGTAAGTGCAATAAAATAGGGGTAGCGTATTGGAAAAAAAGAAGAAAAGAATACTAAGCACATTAAAAATTGGTTATTTTGAATATGATTTATGAATTAATAGTAGCTTAATCATCACAATCTTGAATCTAACTAGATCTGTAGACATAAACTTATGGTAGTAGAAATATAACACCATAGGACATTGATAGCGAGAATGATGAAAAAATCCAAATGTAACATTAGTAATGGTTGATATGCAAATATTGAGATTAAAAATTATGAATCTGCGGATTTAGGGAGTAAAGGCATGAAGGAGGTTTAGAAAGGAATGGTAGGTACGTGGTCGTCTCCCTTACTATGATTTTGGAGTTTTGAGAGAGAGAGGGAAATATATACTAGTGTATTTTATTCACCCCTTCTCCTCATTAATGAGATTACTTATTGTTAATAATAACTCAATTAGATGTACAACATTTTTAGGTTAAAGTTAATCAGAATATGTTGTGCATTAACGTCATTAAGCAACCATATCATATATTTTTGTTTACTTACACTTTTGTAGCTTTTAATATAATTTTCATAATAAGTATATAGTTTATTAATCTTGGAAACATTTTCTATGGTTTAGGTTTCTCTTTTATAGTTTAGATATCTTTTTCATGATTTAAATATCTTTTTTACCGTTAATCTACGATTTAGACATCTTTTGTATGGTTAAGCTTTTTTTCTATGATTTATATATTTTTTCTATATAAAAATTTTATCTATGTAGAAAATTGCATATTTTATAAAAATTGCATTTTTAGGTCTTTAGGGTTTTTGTTGAAAATTAAAAAATTTATCACTCAGCTATTTTTTTTAAAAATAAAAATATTAATTTGAAACATTTCAAAAAAATTAGGTTTTTAGGATTTTTTTTAATTAGGAATAAAAATTAGGCTTTTAGGGATTTTTCTTAATTAAAAAAAATGGTTGATAAAAACGTAAATCTAACCTAATTGTTTTTTCTCTAAAAAGAACTAACTCACGAAAGTTTTTTTAATAATGAACTATGAACATCTAATCCTGATTTGTGGATACATAGGACCTTTGGGGCGATGTAAAATTTGTAAAAAACTTTAGTTTTCCATTTTTTGAAAATTATAACTTTAATTAACTATTTTTGTAAGATAAATGCAATTTAATTTATTTATTGGTGAGTGAAATTTTTAAATATTAAAAAGGGTTGTTTTGAAAAATAAGGCTTAATTTTGAAAAATTAATAGTAGTACTCATAAGGGTTAAATAGAGTAGCCCTCAAATTTAAGAAATTTGATTTCTTGAATTCTTTTAAAAGGGTTTTCAAAACATAAACTAGTGGCTAATCGGTTTACTTAATCGGTTACCTTTCTTGGTTTTATTAGGTAGTGATTCCAAAATTTTTTTAAAATAAAGAAATCGAGTTTTCTTTAACTTTAGTCGAGATTTAAACTAAATAGGCATAGAGTTTAGTTTAAAATCAAGTTAAGAGAAATGAAATTAAAATAAAAAACTGAAAAATCAAGCTCAACAGCTTAGCAAGTCCATTGGGGATGTCAAGAGGGTTAGTCACTTGAATTTTCTAAAATTAGGATTATTTTTCAAGAATACCTAATTCAATTAATCATGTAAATTTTTTTTATTGTAAAATATAAATTGCTATACTAACATATTTGTTGTAGCTTACCTATGGGGTTTCCTTGAGAGGGGGGGTAGGGCGTAAGGTTGTCAAACTTGCGATTCTACTTAGAATTACTAGAAGGTTTATAAAATCGGGACGTAAAATTGAAATGTAGAAACTTAAGTTTCTATAATTTATATAAAATATCTTTAAAAAATTATAGATATACTTATAGTAGTTATTCAAAACTTAAAATATATGATAAAAATAAAAAAATTAAAGAAATTAAGTTTTTTTTTTCAATAAAAATTCTTAATATATAATCTAACATGTATAGAAGAAGGAAAAATAGAGCAGAAACTAAGTTTTTTCCCTTTTTTATTTAAAGTTATAAATTAAGGAGAACTAAACATTTTAACTCATTTTAAGTTATTGATAATATAAAATAAAATAAAATATATAGTTTTTTTTTTTTGTAAACTTTGTTATTGGAGTTGAAACTTGGATAAAAGCTATGAAAATAAAATAAGAGATTGGGAGAGAAAGAAAGAGATAAAAAAATTGGAATATGATAGGACAAATGTTGTAATGCTTTAATATTGATGACTTATAAAAGGTTAGTTGTAATTTTTTTCTTTAATTTTTTAGCCTATTTAACTTATATATGCAAAATCGGTAAACTAGGTAAAAAACATATGTTTTTATCTAGTTTATATGTAAACTCAGTTAAAAATGTAAGTTTTTATAAAAAAAAAAAAAAAATTCTACACTTGAGTTAACTTGAAAGAGTCATCTAAAATAGTAAACTCGTAGAATTATATGGGTAAAAATCACGATTTTAATAACTATGGCAGGGATTTTAATTTTATGAATCATACGTATAGTAGATGCGATCAAAATCAGGCCATCATAAGACCTTAGGAAGGAGGCCGTTGTGTAAGTTTTGAATATTGTGGGGCAACCACCTTTTGGGGCTAATTAAGCTACTTCACTCAAGTTACGATGCGATTAGGAAATCATTTTTTCGAAAACATATGTGGTTACAAAACTTGAGAATCTTTAGAACCTACCCTAAATGCACACACAAACCCTTAGTAATGAATAAATAATAATGAGGTATGTTAACTGAGGGTTGTTATTATGTTGGAATTCCCATATTATCTATATAAATCTAATGTAGATTAGTTCTGTGTATAGGACATTCTCAATATAAAATTGTAAGTCTCCTTATACCTTATATTTCCTTATTTTTGTATGTATTGTTTATATTTCCCCATAATTTCAAATTTATTATAATAATGAAATTCCAATATAATTACTACCCTAAACATCTAATAATGCCATATTACTATTTGATTGTTGATTCCTTGCATTTGTGTGTCTTTATTTTACATTTTTTTGTCCTTATTCATGCTTGATAATTATGTCTTAATTTCTAAAAGTTAGGTTCATAAATAATCATGTTTTGTTACCCTGTAAAATACTATACTTTTCTTGAAAACTTGTTCTTAAGTGATCAAAAGTGAAAAGAAAAAAAAGAAAAGAATCGATCATGTAATATAATTTTAAGTAATTGCCATTTTGCCAAGTATTCTATGAGTTAGGAATATTCATTCTTTTAGACAGAATAGCACATTATAAATGGGTTTCCTCATTTAGAATAAATATGATTTAGAAGTGATCTTTGGTTCCATTGAATAATAATAGAGCATAATGTTAAGCTCCATTTTCTCTATTTCTTTTTGCCATGATCTTTTAGTTTATTATTCTTCATCCTCTAGTATTTTTCTTTTATAAATAGACCCTCAGTATTGTTATTCTATATGTAAATAAATTCTATAGGCTCATATATAGAATCCTAAGAAAGTAATCCCTCATTTATAATTTGATCACTTGGTCTTTGTAAAATAATGCCTTATCTCTCTCTCTCAAAATAAAAAGAAAAGAAAAAAAGAGAAAGTTGCTAATAGTAACAAATCCTTATAAGACTCAAGACAAACATGAATTACATGGCTAGTTAAGGTAGCCGACCTAAACATGAACCATATTGCTTGTTTAGGTAGCTAACCTAAATACCAATCACTTGGTTCATTAATGTAGTTGACCTAACCCAAAACCCTTCGTCCATTGAGCCTAACCATGAACATGAAGTTGTCTTGAGTTTGACTTCTGATAAAAACAAAAAGGGAAATTCAAAAGACGTTAATGTTGGCCCATTCAACTCTAAAGAATTAGGCTAGAAATTACACATGGAAGCTAAGGGGCATTAATACTTATAAGTTTGGGGCAATTTAAGTGAGAACGCGAAAGGAATGGGGCATTTGGTCTTTGAAATTTAATTTTGAACTCACATTGAATGAAAGGTATCGTTTTTCAAATTGGGGCATATTTGAGAGAATGGTGGGTAAGTTTCATTCTCCACCCTGTGGCAAATCAGTCCTTATGTAGGGATTTTTAGAATGAAAGGAGGCGAAATGCATCCCATATACTAACCTATAAACACTTTAAGAGATGAGAGACATCATGATGAGGGATTTTTAGACCCATTCCTTAAAGGAGGTCTATTTTGAATGTGATACGTAGATTAAAATGAAGTTAGGCATTTATTTTCAAATCCTAAACACAATTATCCTTTATTAACCCCTTTGAACCAATTTGATGTACTTTCAAATATAAATCCTGTTAAGAACCATCTTAAAATGTAGCAATTTAGAGGTTAAGGTCATTGATTAGGAGAGAATGATAAAACTAATTTATGCTTATCTTAGTAATAACAATTCAAGGATAACTTTATTTTTTGATAAATTATTCTCTTTAAAGAAGAGCTAATACTTTTCCAAATACCTCAAGACTACACATACCTGACCTAAGCTTATACACTTGAAACCTATGAATTTTGGGCCTTAATTTATTTAAAGACAAAGACTCAACAAAAGAGATAATTACTTTTGGGGAGAGAAAAGTAAGAAATGATAAGGCAAAAGAGAGAGAGAGAGAGAAGAAAGAAAGAAAAAGAGAAAAAAAAAAAATATAGAAGAAAGAAAAAGGAAGAAAGGCCTAAAAATTGTGCTTAAGAAAAGCCCCAATGAAAGAAGGCCTAGAAGCCTAAGTTACTCTAAAAAAATAAGGTCTTAAATCACATTCCTAACTACAAACACAAAACCTTATATTCATTTCAGATCCACATTCCCAACCCCAAACACAAAACCTCATATTTATTTTAGAATCACACCCCAAATTACGAACACAAAACCTTTCTATCCACATCTTGAATTACACAAGACCTTTCCACCTACATTACCTCCTTACTCAAAACTTTTCTGATCTTAAAGAATAATTTATCTAAAATAAAAATTATTTTTGAAACTAGGGTAAGCATACATCTAATTTTTTCTAAAGGTTCTTGACTTGTATACCTGGGTTGAATAAAATTATTCATTTCAAAATAGTCCCTCATTGATCTCCTTTTGAAACCATTTGACTTAAAGCCTAATTTATAATGTTGAACCAAAAAAGATCTAACAGTTTGATCAATGTGTATCACTTGCAAAATAGACTATAATTTTTGAAATAGTAGTTAAGAGCAAAATCTAGACTAAGATTGCACGAGAAAGTCCTCTTTAACTAGACTAATTGTGAGTTTCCTTTTCCTTATGAAAGAAATATTTAAAATCACAAGGCCCTACCAAGAAGATTAGCATTAGACATTTTCAAAGAATAAAAAGAATATGAAATACCCTATATGGTTATTAAGGAAGGGGATGATTATAGCCCTTGCTTCTTAAATAAGAATTTGTATCCATTAGCAGACTTTTTTTTTTTTAAAAAAAAGAAGATAGAAAAAGGAACAAAAGAAAAAGATTGAGAAAAAAGTAAAGACTTGTTACAAGTATTTTCCATCCATTTTCAAGCCCATGTTGGCCTAAGTGGCTAAATCTTTAATTCATGTCATCTACTTCTAAGTCATTCTCCCTGATGTAGTTTTTGATATCCATTAATTCCTTTTCAAGTCAAGAAACCTTATCCCCGATGCCTTTTTTTGTCATTAACGGTTTCCACCAAATTCTTTATTTGTAAATTTCTGAAGTTAAGAGGTTTTTCAAAAGGTTAATCCCTTAGTTTTGCTTCTTAGGGTTTTTAGTTGGCCCACATAGTGCTTACCCTTTCTCTTATTTCTTTAGGGTTCTAGCTAGCTTATAAAACACTATCATGATCTACATTTTTTTTAAGGTTCTAGTCAGCTCATAGAGTACTATCTTGATCCACATTTTTTTTAAGCTTTTAACCAGCTCATAGAGCATTGACCTAACTCAATTCTCATTTAAGGCTTTATCTAGCTCAAGGAGTGCTTTGCCCGATCACTTATGTCAGTTAGCTCTAAGGAGCATAGCTAGGTTTTATGTCAACCTTTCAATTAGAGTTACTAGTTCCTTAGAGACGATCTTGCTTATATTAGTTAGCCCAACGTAGTACGACTAGGTTTTTTGTTAACTTTTAGTTAGGGTTGCTAGTCCCTTAGATACGTTCCTGCCTGTGTTAGTTAACTTAAAGGAATACGAGTAGGTATTATGTTGACCTTTTAGTTATGGTTGCTAGTCCCTTAAAGATGCTCCCGCTTATATTAGTTAGCTCAAAGAAGCATGATTCGGTTTTGTGTCGACTTTTTAGTTAGGGTTGCTAGTCCTTTAGAGACGTTCCCACCAATGTCAGTCAACTTGAAGGAACACAACCAGGTTTTTTTTAGTGTCTTAGCTAGCTCAAAAAGTGCTTTTCCCATTCACTTAGGTTAGTTAACTCAAAAGGGTATGACCAGGTTCTTATTTAAGGTCTTAGCCAGCTTAAGGAGCGCTTCGCATGTTCACGTAGGTTAGTTAGCTTAAAAGGGTAAGACTAGGTTCTTATTTAGGGTTTTAGCTAGCTCAAGGAGCGCTTTATCCATTTACCTAAGTCAATCAGCTCAAAGGAGAATAACTAAGTCCTCATTTAAGGTCTTTACTAGCTTAAGGAGTGCTTCGCCCATTTGCTTAGGTTAGTTAGCTTAGAAGGGCACAATTGAGTTCTCATTTAGCATCCTAACCAGCTCAAAGAGTGCTTCACCGGTTCACTTAGGTTAGTTAGTTCAGAAGGGTACAACTAGGTTATCATTTAGGGCCTTAGCTAGCTTAAGGAGCGCTTTGCCTATTTACCTAGGTTAGTTAGCTTAAAAGGGTATGACCAGGTTCTCATTTAGGGTCTTAGCCAGTTTAAGGAGTACTTTACTCGTTCACCTAGGTTAGTCTACTTAGAAGGGCATGATTAGGTTTTCTTTAGGGTCTTAGCCAGCTTAAGGAGCTCTTCGCTCATTCACTTAGGTTAGTTAACTCAGAGGAGTACAACTAGACTGTTATTTCGAGTCTTACGTAGCTCAAGAAGCATTTTGCCCATTTACAAAAGTTAGCTAGCTTATAGGGCACTACCCTCCTTTTAGTATCTTTTAGGGTTAGCTAGCTCATAGGGCGTTACTCTCTTTTCAATACTTTTAGAGTTTTTGCTAGCCTATAAAGGCATTCCCATCACTATAAATATCTCATTTTTGCTACCTTTAGGATTTTTTTTTTCTTATTGGGCTAGATTTGAAAAGAAAATTAAAAAATAATAATAAAATTGAAAATTAAAATAATAAAAAATAATAAAAGTGTCAAGTCGAGTTGAGTTGAGTTAACTGTTTAGGGTCGGATCAGAGAATGGTATATATTCAATTTAATAAATTCCGAGTTGTTGAATAGTTGGGCTTCATCAAAAATATTTTTAATCCAATTTAATATAAAGCTGATTTTTCTCCGATTTATAGTGGGCTAAATGAATTTAGAATTTATTAAAATAGGTTAGCATGTATTTTGAGCTAAATTAAGAAAGATTGAATTAGGTTCAAGATAGAAAACTTAAATAAATGTAAGGTTTTTATAAACTAGATTAAATCTTTAATAAATTTAATAAATCCAAATCAGGTATTATCGTATCTTGGATTTGTTAAGATTGCTTCTTTATCCAAAAAATCCAAAAAATATAAATTTAAGACCTATAAATAATAAATAATAGATCCTAAAAATGCTCGTTTCAAATTCACATACACTCACTCACGAATCCATACGCTACTCACATTCACTCGTCACGTCCAGTCACAATTCAAGTCCACTGTCCACTGTCCGCTGTCTGATTACAACACAACTCACGAACACATATAACCCAATCACGAACACATAGCCACATATATATGATCAGCGCCACACGTCTCACACACTTAACATTGAACCACGCAGCATATACACATACGTCTGATACACTGCACTTTGCGAGCACTCCACCATCCACAGCACACAACGCACGATCAGCACACTATCCAACCTTCACTGATCACATGTCCAGTTTAATTTATGATCTTGCAGTTTGTTTGAACTTCTGTACTGAATTGTGAAATCTTTGGTTCATTACAGAGAAGAGTTCAAGGACGAGGAAATGGTCGAGGTGAAATCCTTGGACATCAGAAACTTCCTTTGAGGTTTAAATTATTTTAGTAGATGAAAAATTGGATAAAGCATGCAGAAATTGAGTTGTGCACCAATCGTGTTTCTGCTTCCTCTTTTTCTTTCAATAAAAGGGGAACCGACTCAGGAATATGCTTCTTGTTTGAGCAGCAGAAGATGTTTCATTTTGAATGGTTCTAGATTATATATTGGTTTCTCACTTACATTTCCAGCAGGTTATGACTTTCTGGTGTTTGATTTTGTATGTCCCTCAAGAGGCAATTGTTGTCAAAAGCAGAAATAAATGACATGGAAAATTTTCTATTCTAAATTCTATCTACCATATCAATAATCAATCGTCTCAACAATATCCTGGGCATTGACAGTCATGAGATAACAAACATGCTAATCTTAATGATATTTGGACCAACGGACTTTGAGGTTAGAGATGAGGCTAGCTCCGTAGCGTTAAATTTAATCCAGTAGCCAAAGGGTGGAGACTAGTGGTTGTGAGAGTTTAACCACTGAACTCTTGCTTTGAGTGTACAATTGAAGCCCTGGGCCAGAGGATATGAGAAAAGTGCATCCCCGTGGTCTACAGCCCTGTTCCCTCGAAGCTTTAGGGCAGTATTAATTTAAACAAAGCCATTCTTCAAGATGAAAGGAGGAGGAGCCTTTACGGTTTGTCTGTCATGGACTCCAATTGTCAACCATAATAGTTATAATTTGTTTGCAACCCCTCTAAGTATGCTCCTCAGTTTTCCTTTCTCTATGTATCATGAGCTCAATCCACTTAATCTCAAGGGCCTTTTTAAAAGATTTACTTTCATTTACAGCATGCACCTCAAACCATTCGATCTATTTAATTGCTATAATCTTCACTCAATATAGGATATATTAGGGATACAATTGGAGTGGGATTGAAACAAGTTTTGTAAAACCCAAATCTTCACATATATTTGTATATATATATATATCCTTAGACTTATTGGGTACTTTTAGATCCATTTTTAAACATTTTGAAAACTTTTGTCATCTTCAGTCAGTATAGCATATATGAAGGATGCAACTCCTATAAGGTTTAGCATTTTTCGAAAACCTTATAGGATTTTTCCTTTTATTATTGAACTTCTCATTGGGCCTTTTTATAATGTAGAAACTCAATCCTATATATTATAGGGTTTTGAATTATGCAAAAAATACGATAAAACCTCTAAAGGGTATTTTTTACAAGTTAAGTGCGTTAGGATAATGACTAGCTTAATAACACCCTAACCAGTGTTGTGGAGAATTCTCCAATTAATTCTTAGTTTAGACCTACCATCTCTTTCCAGGTCACTTAAAGATAACATATGCCAATTCCTTTTAATCCAAGGGCTCGATGGGCATTTCTTAGCCATCTAAGTGATTGATTGCTTAAAGCTTTTCAATTGAAGATGCTTATTTTTACTATCTATATTTTTATAGCATTCACAATCCAAAAAAATAAAAAAATAAATGAAAAATAACAAGAAAAAAAAAACTAGAAGAAGGAAACAAAAAAAAAAAAAGTTGGGAAAATCATGCTAAGGAAAAGAATTTGTTTTTTAACTGTTAGAGACAATTTTCCAAAGTGAGAAGTCAAAATACACATTTGCAATTTAATAGAATTTGAGTTTATGATTAATGGAAAATTAATTTTTTTTTTTTAGGTTAATATCACAAATGGTACTTATACTTCGTTGAAATATGCATTTTACTACTTGTACTTTAAGAAATTAGTTTTGTTAGCTAATTAATGTTTTCATAGTCATTTTAGCTATTTGAACTAACTTTGCTAAGTTCATCTGTTGACGTGAATATAACGATGAATTAAGAATTAACCTATGTTAGCTAGTAGGTCAAATGACTTAGGGTTAGAGGTGCCGTTTCAACCACCTTAGGGTCGAAGGTAACCTATGGCCACTTGGTCGGAGGCTGTACAACTTACTATGGATGGTTGCCAATATAGTTCACTTGACCTTAATTGCATGAAATAATATCAATTTAAGTGAAATAATGTTTTAGACAATGTTTCATTAAATTGATTATTTTACATGAAAGTCAATTTTAATCTAAATTGGATTATGAATGAATTTGAACTCAAAATTCTCTAAAAATCCCATATGAATCATGGACCAACAAGAAGCATAATCATAGGCATTTCCATATTTAGAGTTATTTAATTAAAGTTAGACCATATAAGCCTAATGAGATAAAATTAATGTAAGAGTAGCAGCTGCAAGTTTATTGGATATAGAATGATTAAAAGGATTTCAATTCTACGATCACTTACGTAGATCCATTTTAAAAACTAAGAATACTTTATTTATTTATTTAATTTTTTTTTTTTGAGGATGTTGAACATGATTGGAGCATTTTTATTATAAATATTATCTTAGAGGAGGAAAACATTAGTATTTCTATAGTTGCAATCCAAAATGTATTAGTGCTCATATTTATTACTTTTTAGGGTGTAAATACAAATTTTCAAAATATTCCTAGGATCCTAAAAGTGGAATGATCTTATGAAGGAAGGTATGAAATCAATGGTAGACAATGATGTTTGGGATCTTATTAACCAAATGCAAATGGATTTTTAAGACTAAATGAGATTCAAAAGATAACGTCAAAAGATATAAAGCACGAATTGTCTTCAAGGGTTTTACTTAAAAAAAAGACATCAATTATAAAGAAACTTTTTCTCCAATGTTGTTGAAAGATTCTTTTAAAATCATTATCACATTTGTAGCTTGTTATGATTTAGAGCTTCATTAGAAGAATAGATATAAAGTTTCTTAATGGCAACGTTGAAGAAACAATGTATATTTGCAACTAGAGAATTTTGAATTTAAAAATCAAATTATCTAGTATGTAGGTTGAAGAAATCTATCTATGGATTAAAGCAAGTGATATGATAGGCAAATACACCTAGTTAAGTTATAGTATAAACATAGATTTTGAGTTTAAGTTGTCGATTCCGCAGTTAACCATTAATGTGAGCAAATCCTAATTAATTAGTAATATTTCCCTATAGTTCCAATTATCTAACTTTTACAATCAAAATTGTAATTGAATAATCAATATAATAAAGAACAATGATAGAATAAAGATGCAAGAATAAATAATAATGACAGTAATTAAAATAATAGAACTAATAATATAATTGATTCAATTAAGAAAAGGCATAAACCTTAGTAAATCTTATGTTATTTACTACCTAATTTTACGTGACTTTTCAACTTCAATTACAATCATAGACTGTAGAGATTCTTATTATGAACTAATTGAAGTCTTTAATTAATCCTTAACTCGGAGTATATTCTACCTCAATTACTTCTATAATAGAGTATATCAAGATTGTATTATGGCATTGAATCTTGCTATTAGGTTGCCTTAGTCCAAAGAAACCAAGAGCTAAACATTTTAATTAGTTAGTTTCTTCTAATTATATCAACTAGTCATACTATAGGATCTTACAAACTCTATAATAGACTCATACCTTAATTTAACCACCAATAAAACTGAATTAAATAGCAATATGATATAATACAATTAGATTGCAAAATGTAAAATCATAGATTGAAATAAAAGAACATTAATATAAAAATTTCAATAGTCACATTGAAATCGAAGGTTCAATAATGATTTACTAAGAACAATTGAAATGACGACATAATAAAAGAAAAAATAGAGAAACCCCTGTGTAATTTTACCCTATAAGATTTTAAACCTATACCCTTATTTATAAAGATTAGACTTAGGTTTACAAAGAAAACTTATAAAAAATAAATAATTTACAAATTATAGAATCATTACGTCGATCATGATCTTGGAGGCTAGGCAAAACGATCAAAACATTTAAACAATAATATCTCACGGACCACAATTTTCCTTAGAAAAGTACACCTTCAATTGAAGGAGCTTTGCAGTTTTCTTAGAGATTATCTTTTCTTCCTTAAACTTTATAATACCCTTAGAACATTTAAATAATACTTGAAGAGCTACAAAATTTCAACAATCAATTCAGATAATTCGGATTTGGCTTTATTGCTTAAATAAAAACTAAATTAAAGATTGAAACCAATATCAACAAATTAAGAAAAAGTTATAAGAATTTCATGACTCTTACCTAAGAAGAGGGAAATCTTCTCTGAGTTATTTTTATTATGAAAACTCAGATTGGATACATGTTATATTAACTCATCTTCTGTTTGTGTCCTTTTTTTAATTTTCATTGTGAGGCTTTTCAATTCCAGTTAATTCTTTTATTGAAGCTTATTAGTATTAGGAAAGAACTTCACTCTTTTGATAAACGAAGGTCAATTCTTACTAATTTAGCCATTTTATTTTTATATTGATAGTAAGAAAGTATCTTACTCTTTTAAGGGACTAAGGCCAATTCTTAACAATTTTTTAATTTAATTTTCTTTTTGCATTGGTAGAAGGAAAGAATCTAATTCTTCTAAGGAACCAAGATTGATCCTTATCAATTTTTATTTTATATTTTCTTTTCTTACTTTTCTTATATTTCCAATTGATTTGATTTTTCAATAGACTTTCAAAGGACAAATCTCCTTTATTCATCAAATGTAAAAATTTTAGAAAAAGAGAAATAAAAAACTATCATTTAGAATTAAGCTTAGAAATAAATATAACTGGTCATTAACTTGTCAATATTTATCATAATACTGAGTCTAAATTTAAGCTTAACTATTAGGGAACTTTGAATCATAGAGATTTAATTGCTCAAATTTAACAAATGGACTAAGGTCATAGAGGGTTTTCTAAAAACATTTCTTGCTTAGATACATATAGGGGTGTAAATTTCTAAAATTATTATTTCAAAAACTCAAAAGCTTTAGTGTACGACTTTTAATCGAGTTGTACTCATTAACATATAATTTCTATCATTTCTCTCTACATTTAAGTTATACATTGTCCCTTATATACACTACTATGGAAATAGAAAAAATAATAAAATGGGAGAAAAAGAGAAGTAAAAAGAAATTGGAACTTCCTCAATTTTTGCCAATGATCGTGAAAAATTTAAAATCCAGAGTCATTAATTCTATTTGATCTAATCAAGCCTAAAGTCACCTTTGTAAAAAAAAAAAAAAATGAACTAAGTACAAAATAAAAAGAAGTTAATTAAGTTAAATGATTGTAAAACTACTAAATCAAATATCTCATAGCCAGCCTTGCAGAATTTGTTAATAAATGAAAAGTTAAATAGTTAATAGAAAAGAAAAGCAAAAGTAAATATTTAGTGATTATAGTATTCCAAATCAAAATAGTTAAATGAGTGTTTCAAAAGAAAAGAAAAGGAAAAAGAAAAAGGAACTCAGTCATTGTGTTCCTCCTTATCGCTCTTCTCCTTATCAATGATCTCCTTGATCTCTTCATCAAAATTCGAAGTTGGTGGGATGGTGGTGGTGATGGTAGTGGGATCTTATGGTAGGTCAGTAGTGCCTCAACCATCGTACGAATGTGTTAGACCTCATACTCTAGAGACCTCTGTATCTTTAGCAACTTCCTAACTATCTTCTTCCCAATATTGAAGAAGGTTAGGGCGATTGAGATGAAGTAGATGACACATCTATAGGTGGCTTGGGTAGTAGACCTTGGGGTGGAGTAGGGAGTTTCATAGCACAAATGGACTCTCAAAGTTAATAGGGATTGACGAATGTCCAGCTTGATATTTTGGGTTTTCTTATTTTCTTTATTTTGATTTAAACTAAACTCTATACTTATTTAATTCAAACCCTCAACTGAAATTAATGAAACCCCAGTATCTTGAAAATGTTTTGGAGTTATCACTCGATAAAATCAGGAAAGGTGATTAAATTAGAACCAATTAGGTGGATTGGTTCTAATTTAGTCTCTACCCTACGTAATTGAAAACTTTTTAAAAAAGATTTCAAGAAACCAAAGTTTTCAAGTTTGGAGGTTACCCTTTTAAATCTTAATGGGTACCACTATAACCTTTGGCATTTAACTTCATATTTCAAAATACCCAAAAAAAAAAAAATTCATATTTACAAGTAAATAAATAAAACTACATTTACTTACAAGAATAAATAAATTTCAAAGTTATCTACAAAAGGAGAAAAAAATTATATTTTAAGTCGCTTCGTAATTGTGTATAAGTGCCAACATATCCGTTATTTGAGATCCAATTTTCGTAATTCATTTATAAAAAAATTTAAGTAGGTTGGCTTATCTTAGACTTAAAAAACTATTGAGTTTATGTTTTAATCAGTTTATTTAACTTTAAGAAAATTTTTTAAAAAAGGTTCCTAATTAGGGTTGTGATTTTTGAAAAACTCTAAAGGGTCCTAATATTGGAAAGAAGATTAGTTATTTTCTTATTTTTAGAAAATACGTTTTTTCTAAGTGAGAAATTTTTTTTCTTTTGAAAGTTTTTTTTTGAAAAAGGGTTTTTTTTTTTTTCCAAAAAATTTATTGTTTTTCTCTTTTTTTTTTTTTGAAGAAATTTGCAGGGAAAAGGAAAGTAAAAATAAAAAAAAAGGATAAAATTGAAAGTCTTAAGATAGGGTTAGAGATGAACTTTCTTTCTTTTCTTTTTGTCTTTATTTTTACATTTTTTTTATAATAAAAAATTTTAAAAAATAAGGAAGAAACAAAAATAGAAAAAAAAAAAACAAAAGGGGAAGGGGGCAAAAAAATCGATTCAAAAAATTTTTCTTTTTACTTTTTTTTTATTTTTTATAATAAACAAGAAAGAATAAATAAAAAAAAAAATAAACCAACCTAGATAAAAGAGGTGTAGGTTAAACTACTTGGGTGCTTTAGGTTAGATCGGATCTTGGAGCTCTAACTGCATTGAGCTTAGATTCCTAAAGTAGATGATGATTGCAATTGAGCTACCTCCTTATAACAGCTTCTAATAATTATTTTAAGTGGGAAAAGAGATGTTGATGAGATTCTTAAAGGCGAAAGTAAAATTGGTGATAGCATAGTAAGGTTTGGTGGAGGTTTAAGTAGTGTTCGGGTAGATGGATGGTGGCGGTTGTTAATGGCAGTCTCGCTTTGGGCATTTCAAGGAGAGAACAAGAAGTGTTTTGGGGTTTGAGGAGGTGACAAACACCGTCGAGTGAGTGGTTTTGCTCACGGAGTGGTGGTTGATCTACTAGGACTTAAAGAGAGAAGAGAGACATGAGTTAGAGAGAGAAAGAACTTGAATGAATGATTAGAGTGAAGATGAATGCGTTTCTGTTGATCAAATGAGTCCTAGGATGTGTTATTTATACTATTTAGTGCTTGAGCATGCTTGGGAAGTCTTTAATGGCCATTAATTTGTAAATATGATTAAATAGGTTTTTGACTAATTTCTCTTACAATTTTAAGAAAATTGTTGTTGTTATTGATCAAAACATGTTTATGAGGTTCCAATCTTACTAAAAACATGCTTTATAAGCTTTAATTTTTATTGGGATGCTTGAATTAAGCTTGGATCAAAGGGAAGCTAATTTTAGGTATCCAAGTTTTTTCAAATTTTGAAGGCAAATTTGACCTTATAAGAGCTTGAATCTAGATGAGTTTTGGAGTTTAATTCAACTAAGGCAATGCCTACTATAAGATTCCACTAAGAATTTTAATGGATTCATGTGTCATTCATGCGAAAAGGTGGCTTAAATACAAGCCACCATGCTAGCTTCACATGGAAGCTTGCTATAGAAATTGTGAGAAATTGTAGGAAAATGGTGGAAACAAAGCTTAGGCATGTGTTGTGCATGGGCGGACGTACCTAAACAAACGCATAAAACACATGCACCTTAGACAAAAATAACAGGTGCATGCTTAGGCTTTTACAAACAAGGCTTTCAACCTTATCATTAGCACATACGGACTAGGTTTTGTCCTTGGTTCGATACATATTCTCGCTTTTTTTTTTTTTTACTTCTCTTCTTTTTTAAGAAGAAATAAATAAATAAAACACTAAATCTAATTTTGAGCCAAAATCAAATCCTAAATTGATTAACCATAGAAAGTTACATATGCATAGTTAAAAGTAATTCGATTTTAAAATTAAATCTAATTTAATAGTTTTAAGACCCTTAAATTAAAAATTAATTTAAGTCTAAACGGGGTCCAAATATTTTATATGTGTGTGCTTTGACTCTATTTGACTCAAAAAATAAAATGACTTGTTTTATTTGACCCAATGATTCTAATAATGAGATGAGACTTCTATTATCCTAAAAATTCTATATCTCTAAAAAATCTATCTCCCTAATTTTTTTTTATTTTATTGTATTTTTCAATTTTTTTTGTATTTTTAAATTAGGACCCTTTTCCTTTATTTTAAAAGAAACTTAAAAAAAAAAAAAACACATGGCAAAAATGGTGTGTCTACAATAGATCAATTCTCCAGATAGGTAGGAGGTCATGGAATTAAGCTATATTCTTAACAAGCTGTATGACAAAAGGGCCTATGAAGATATGTCTAGCTCATCCTTCAGTGGCCTGGCTTCTAAAGAAAAAATACATGCAAGCACCTAAATTCATTTGGCACCTCTTCCTCATGCTATGCAAATGTAGGATGTTTCGTTCATTTACAACCCTAGTATTGTATTTCCTTCCCATGATGCTCTTGGCAAGCACATAGTAGATGATCTTGAGAGCATGATTTCTTAGATTTGAGGCCTTTGACTTTTAGGAATCATAAATTGAATGACCAGTACTCAATCTCACCTATGCCTAAGTTTCACTCACCCCTTTTAGCAGCTTATATGGCAAGTTCCTATATGTTCAGTATGCATAAAGATCTTAAGGTATATTCCTAATGTAACCATTGTCTTGTCAAAGTGCATGTTAATGGCGGATCCATTATACATGAAATACATTGTATTTCTTGTGCCATTTTCCATGGTGTTAGATGCCAAAGTGAGGGTATTGAGGAACTCCAATGTGTGCTCCTTATAAGTTGACTCATTGATAGTTAAGAGCTCATGCCATCCTCTCAATTCTAAATATTCTCTTATTTGAGCATCATACCTTGCTTGAGCCAATGCATCCCATCTAATGATAGCACTCGTTCTAAACACTTTCTTAGATCACTTAGTATACCTCTTCTTTTGCCACGATTCAGTAAATCTTAGTGTAGGGAGGGTTGAAGTGGAATCGAAGCGGCTCTTTCGGGTAACGTGCTTGTATTGAGGCATGATTTGAAATTAACAAAGCAAAAAGGGGATTTGAATTTGGTATAAATCATGTTTCTAAAATTATGATGCTAAGAAAAATCTTTGCCAATCAATTTAAGCAATCAAGAGTTCCTATAATGCAGTGCTTACTTGTTACTCATCATGGATTAATGAAGCTCCAGAACTTAAATCACAATGAAATCTTAATTTAGTTCACAATCTCTATAAATCACAAGTTATAGCATATATGAGGCAATTGTATGAAGTTGAATATGGGTAAAACTATAGCAATCCCAATCCATTCAAAAAGTTTCATATGCACAATATGAATTTATGGACAACATGCAAAAACAATCCTTAATCACTTCATCATATCTCATTCTCATTACATTCCTTATATCTTTCTCTCTTTAATATCCACAAAACATGCATTTTTAAGAGTGATTTTAAACAACTAATGGATACACAACATGTTTTATCATATAATCTTACACTAGTCACTCCTAGAATCAATAATTTCTACACATGAAACCATCACATTATCTTACCAAACCCTAAATAAAAATCCAATTCTTATCTATATAACCAACAAATGCACAAAACCAAGTAGAGATTAAGGATGTAAGTACCTTTGATTTGTTAGTGTACAAGTGAAATCTACAGAGATTGTACTTTAGGTGCTTTATAGAAAGAGAAAGTGAGAGAAAATGGTATGTTAGAGAGAGAGAATGTGTTTAGAATGAAAGGAAAGAAGATTACCCATAGATTTTGAATTTGTGGAGTAATTACTATTAAGGATCATGATTGTGGTTTTAGTCGTAATCATTCTTCTATTTTACGTATTTTTGTTTGAGGCATGGTCGCGATCTTTGTTGTGATCCTCTTGGCCTCAAATTGTAGACTTCTTTTTATTTTATCTTTAAGGGGATCAAGGCAAGTCTATGGTTGTGAACTTTAGCTGTGGTCCTCTATGATTTTTGAATCCAAGTTTTGTTGACTTCCTTATTTTTTTTTCCTAAAATTGCTTTGAAAAATCTTAGAAATAAAGTAAATTAAATCTTCAACTTTGATCAAAGAACCGCTCAATTGGATGAAAAGTTATATTCAAACACCATTGCATAAAAGAAATTCCATTAATTGTTTCATAAAATAAATGTATTCAATGTAGGGAGAGACTAACTAAACTTAAAGAACATGATACTTGATTTGACTAGGAAATTGAAACAACAATAATTAAAAGAAAAACTTAAATAAGATCAAGCTTGGACTTCCTCCCAAGAGTGCTATTGTTTTGCATCTTAGCTTGATGGTTGAATCCTTCCTTAGTTTTGTATTGTATCCGCTAGCTTGGGGCTTGGTTTAGTGTTTTTAGGCAAGCTTCCTTGTTCTCTTTCCATGATGGTTCTATCTAACTATCCCAATTGACTCTCTAGATTCTTGAGGGATGCTTCAGTGTTCTTGATTATTGCTTTTATAGCTTGGAATCGAACATTTGAGATTTCAATAGACTTGTTTAGAATTTCCTCAAAATTGAGATTTTTATTTAGAGGTTTAACATTCCTCATCCAATTGCTGTTGTTGGTCTCCCTAGGAGAAATTTAGATGATTTCTCTAAGTTGGATTATAAGTATTGTTAAGAGAATTATTTTGAAATCTGTTAGTAATAAAGTTAACATCCTCTACTTTAGCCATTATTTCTTCTTGTACTACATTTATTGATTTCATTAATCCTTTAATTTTCTTACTTAAACTCTTAGCCAGAATAGTTAGTGCAATAATTGAGCCCACTTCAAATTTTTTGGTCACCCTAACCTTGGTTCTTACATTATCCTACCATGAGTTATTCATGGCTATACTGTCTATTAGCTTTTAGGCTTCATATGGTGTCTTAGCACTCAAAGTACCTTTAGCTGTGGCATTGATCATTTACCGAGTAGGATAATTGAGACTATTATAAAAGGTTTGAATATGCATCCATAAAGGCAACCTATGATGTGTGCAACACCTTAGTAATTCCTTAAATCTATCCTAAGTATCATACAGTATCGTAGTTTCCATTTGGGCATAAGATGAAATATCATTCTTAAAATTTTGCTGTTTTGGCAGGTGGAAAACTTTTCCCTAAAAATTTTTTAACTAAGTCTTCCTAGGTGGTGATTGATCCTTTGGGAAGTGAATTAAGCCATTGTTAGGCCTTACTTCATAGTTAAAATGGGAACAATTTGAGTCTTATTGCATCATCTATGTCTTTGTTGATTTTGAATGTATCATAGATTTCCATAAAGCTTGAAATATGATTGTTGGGATCTTCATTAGCTAGTCCATCAAATTGGATGAACTGTTACACCATCTAGATTACGTTTGGCTGGATCTGGAAGTTTATCGCTTACATTATTGGTTTAGTGACATTGGACTTAGCTTTAGTCACCTTAAGCTTAGCGAATTCCATTTGGGTTTTGTTGGCTTCATGATTGTTCCCTACCATGTTTTCAAGTTCTTCTTCTTCTTCTTTTGAATCTTTTTCTAACTCATCCTTAAGTCAGAGTGGTGAACCTTGATTGATGAGATCCATGGCTTTACATACTCTTTTGCGAAGATAGAAAGAAGTCCTTTTGATTTTGAGATCAAACTTAACAAGAGTTTTACCATTATTCATGGTCATAAATTGAAATTATTTAGAAGTTAGAAGTGAGTTAATAAAGAAATATACCAAAAAGAAACTATATGAAGGATATATTGCAAGCATGTTAAAATAATTGGAAAAACTAGAGTTTTGCTAATACTTAATTAGTTTCAATCAATTGGTTCTCTAATAACAGTGCCAAAAACTTGGTAAGGTCGGTAAGTGTATTTAGTCAAGTTATAGTGTATATGGATTTTGAGTCTCAGTTGTTGATCCCATAAGGAACAATGAATGTGAGCAAATCCTAATTAATTAGCAATGTTTCCCTACAATTCCCAATTATCTTACTTTTACAATAAAAAGTATAATTGAATAATAAAAAAAATAACAAAATAAAGATGTGAGAATAAATAATAATAACAGTAATTAAAATAACAAAACCAATAACATAATTAATCAAAAATTAAGAAAAGGTATAATTCTTAATAAATCTTATGTTGTTTACTACCTATTTCTATGTGACTTTTCAACCTTAATTGCAACTCTAGACCATAGAGATTCATATTATAAACTAATCGGTTTGGCATCTTTAATTAATCCTTAACCTAAAGTATACTCTACTTGAATAACTTTTGCAGTAGAGTATCTTAAGATTGCATTATAATTTTGAACTCTACTATTAGGTTGCCCTAATTTGGAGAAACCAAATCTAATCATTTTAGTCATTTAGTTTCTTCTAATAGTATTAGTCGATCAAATTACAAGATCTGGTGAATTCTATACCAATCTCATACATTAATTCAATCATTGGTAAAACCAAATAAAAGAGCAATACATTACAATACAATTAGATCACAAAATACAAATCATAAATTGAAATAAAAGAACATCAACATAAAAAGTATCAATAGTTATATTGAAATTTATGGTTTAATAATGATTTACTAACAACAATTAAAATTATGACATAATATAAAAGAAGAAAAGAAAAAGTAGAGAAACCCCTATGTAATTTTACTCTACAAGCTCTTCTCTAAAGGGGCTTTCTTTGCAACATAAACCTAAACACTTATTTATAAGGATTAGACCTAGGTTTACAAAGAAAACTAGTAAAAATAGAAGATTTACAAATTATAAAATCACTACACCTTAAGATCACGATCGTGGAGGTTGGGCGTAGTCTTTTACTTCATACGGGAATTCTTCTAAATTGATGGAAATTGAGGATGAAAGGTTTACAATGGGATCACTGTCGTTGTTGCTATAGGTGATTCTCTTTGGATTTCAATTCTTGCTTGAGTTTCTTCACTTTAATCTCTTGATCAATGTACTTATTCAATTAAACCTCAAAACTCCATAAAAATCTTCAAAACTTCGTCAATATAAAATAATGCAAAATCACTCTAAAATACCTATTCTAAATGAATGTTATTAGCAAGCATCTGGTTAATGGTACTAAATGTTTGACCAATTGATTTTCTCTTTTAAATACTGTAGATTAGTGTACATGTCATAAGATTATTGAGAATAATTTCAATCCTCTAGTGCTATATGTTGATGATATTCTGTTTGTAAATAATAATATAGACTTAATGCTTGAGACTAAGAGATTTATCTTAAGAAAATTTAAAATGAAAGATCTTGTGATTGAATCCTTTGTGTTGGGTATATAGATCCACTGTAATAATTCATAAAGTATACTATGCCTATCACAATGAGCATATATTGACAAAGAACTTAGTAGATTTGCCATGAAAGGTCATGCATTGAGAGATATTCTTATAGTTAAGGGTGATAAGTTTAGTTTGTTTCTATGTCCTAAGAATGACATTAAGCATAGGGAAAATGAGCAAATCCCTTATGTATTGGAGTCTTATATATGCTTGAGTATATACACATCCAAATATTACTTACATTGTTGGAATGCTTGGAAAAGATTTGATTAATATTAGCATAAATTTTAGAAAGCAACAAAACATATCCTGCAATACCTATGGAAACCAAAGGATCATATGCTTACGTATTGAGGTTTGATCATGTAGACATTACAGTTTATTTGACTTTGACTTTGCTGGATACCGAGATAGTATAAAATTCCCTTTTAGTTATATTATCATGATGGTTAATGGAGCTATATCATGAAAAAGTATTGATCATATACTTATAGCTTCATCCACTATGGAGGCAAAGTTTATTGCTTGTTACAAAGCATTAAGCCAAAAAATATGGTTGCAAAAATTTATAGTAGGGTTATAGATTGTCCATAGTATTGAAAGACCATTAAAAATAAGAAGGCTGTAGAACAATATTACAAGAATAATGGAACTTCTTTGAAATCAAAAGACATCGATATAAAGTTCCTTGTTGACAAGGAGAGAATTCAAATATTTCAAGTGACAACATGTTGGTAGAAACCTCATGATCACAAATCAACTTACTAAGGGTTTATTGCCTAAAGTATTTTATGAGTATGTCACATGTAAGGTGTACGTGTATTATATATTTTGATGATGAAGTAGTATATAGGAATTTGTTTTCTATTGATGTTCCATTGTGTTCTATATTTTTATAATTGACTTGTATGTGATTGTTTTGAATTTTTTATATTAATTTATATGTTTTTTCTTGTGGTTATACGTAAAATAAGTAGTATATTGTGAGTTATAAATTAAGCCCCATTGGAAATAGGAACGTTAAGGATTACATTTCATGTAATTTCTGTTGTACACATCATACTTGATTAATGTTGTTAATTATATTGATTTCAATGACTATTAATGGGTTCTATCATGACAACTAGTGATAAAAGCTATTTTGATCCTATGTTGATATAATTTAAGGACTAAATTGTTTCATGTTGAGACTTAGTATAAATAGTAAAGGTTGAGCTCATAAAAGTTTTATAATGTACAATATCAGGTGATATGTGAGGTGTAAGTGAGATATTATTGTAATTTTTTGTTCACCATATTAATTAATTGTATATTATAAACCATCTAATTGAGTTAAGGAGTTAACTCATTAATAAAAGTGATAATTTAGTTAAATTGATGGATAAGCTTTTGGACTATTTTTATGGACTTTGGGTATGTACCCAATATGTAGAAATTTAAGTATTTTATTTTATTTATTATGATGGATCATGAAATGTAATAATAAAACTTATAAATCAGGTCAACATCTCAAGCCTAAAGAGTAAGGGATTTTCATTCATATGCCTTTCTTTTCTACCACTGGAGAGAAAGTTAAGAGCAGTAACTACCATAAGTTAGAAGACTATTAAACCAATTGAAGATCTGTTTTATCTATTAATTCAAGCATGTCTTCTTAACCTTATTTTCTTCTTTGTGGATCCACATGATGTTCCTAAAGATGAATTTTTTACTATTTACATAGTAGATTTTGTAGATAATATTATGTAGTTGTTTTCTTTTTTCTTTAATCATAGGATAAGCTTTTGTTGAGTTCTATTATATAAAGTATAGCTTATTTGCGTAAATGATATATATTTATTTTTCAAAACATATACCAATTTAGTTTATTCGTACAAAAACTTATGCAGAGTAGTAAATTTTTTAGATAAATAATATCATTGTTTTTTTAACTACTTCATTTATCTTCTATATTGTCTGCGCTCAAATCCCCCTACCAACAAAAATAAAAATGCTTGAAAATAGGCATCGTTTGGTATTATTTATTACTGTCACTTTCAAGTGAACTAAATTAAAAGCCAAAAAGAAAAACATGCACGTGAAAATAATTGCATACTCAACCACTGTCATAGGTTTAAAACCTAGACCTATGGCATTCAATTGTGAGTACCAAGTTCTTATCCGCTTGAGCATACTACCCTTTTATTTGGCCAACGACCACACTGTCCTTTGCATCAATATTGTTTACCGGAAAATCTACAACCAAAATAATACTAGAAAATACGAAATTGCAAAATTTGGAAACGGACGATTGAGGCATTTATGATAGTCCATACATTATAATACCTTCTACTAAACAAATGTGGACCATATAATTTCATTTATAACATTAGCCAAAATATTTATATTATTAAAGCGATTGGCCTATTATTATTGATATCATACTAATAACTTAAACATAAATTTATATTTAAAATAGAAAAAGCATACCTTGCTATACAATAGTGAAAAACAATAAAACAATATGGCAAACCTCCTTTTAAGGAAAATGAAAATGACTGAGAAAATAGCTTTTCATTTAAAAAGATGTTCGACTCTTTTAATTATGTGGATGTAGCGGCTACTATTATAGTTTTACGTGCCTCTGTTTCTTCTAATAGGTACTTATTTTTTATCATACTAAAAATTAAAATTGAAGTTAGATGAAATCAACAAGTAAAAAGTCTATAAAGCCAGTTTAAGTTCAATATAGAGTTAGTTTACAAATAAATTATTTTAACCAAATTTCATCTATGTTTAAGTCTAGAATTTTCTTTTTCTTATAAACAAAGAAGCATTTTTTTTCTTTTCAACTATTCATATTACAAATTTAGAGGAGAAAGAGAGTTAAATATGATTTATGTCCACTCGATACATCTCATTGGGACAATAATGCTTATACCACTAGGCATGAGAGAAGCAATCTAGTTAAGACAAAGTAGAGCATTTGATTTGCACTTTTTGAAAAGTCAGATGAGTGGGGTAAAAATGCTGACAACTGAAGGACAAAAAGTTTGAAAACGAAAAAAAAAAAAAAAAAAAAATCAAATATCTGCTTGTATCCTCATCCTTATGCTCCTATACTTCAGAACAAATAATAGAGCCACATGCTCTAAGTGCACTTAAAATGAAGTACTGTAAAAAATAATATAAATAGAACTAAATTAGAAAATTTGAGAAGTCAGATGATAGACGGCAACAAGAAGAGTGATCTTGGCTTCTTTCTGTTGTGTAACCACTGGAACAAGGGGTAATAATTATTAAGAAGCAGCAATAATCAACAAATTCAAATGTTAATTCAACAACTACAGATTTTAACTAACTTAAACTGGTTAGAGACGAAAAAATATTTTGATTTAATCACTAAAAACAATTAAAATCAACTAAAAATTTAAAATCGATGAGAGAAGACAAGAGTTTTTAATCACATATAGTAGATTCAAGCATCGTATATATATATATATATATATATATATATATATCAAATAAATAAAGAAATATGAACTCCATATTGAACTAAATACAATGCTCTAGAAAATGAGATATGAATTATAAATATCTACTTTAAATCGAGAGGTAAGGTGAACTAAAGTTTGATTTTTTAAGGTGATTTGCTGATAATAATTAAGATCATAAAAATCTTTCAATTTAAAAGGCTTAATGTGGGTCCTTGTTCCATTTTCCAACCTTAAAAAGAAAAGTGTCTCCATAAAACCATTTTCCATCTAATCTCAATTTTGAAGACATGATAAGATAGACATAATACATTTGTTCCTCTTCCTTGAAATTAAACTAAAATATCGAAAGGAGCATATGAGATGAATATTAATGGATGAGTAAAAGGTTTTGAATTGGACATAACATATTGTGAAACGAAAAAATAGATTTTCATGTAAATTAGAACAAACCTAATAATCGGAAAATGAAACTTGAAAGAATCCCTTGAACACCTTAACCGCATCGGCAACCGATCAGGAATTCGGATGGTCATATGTTGTTAGAATGTGAAGAGAGTAGGAACCGTAATTGAATAGTTGTCGTACCAACGGAAATAAGGAAAACAGATTACAAGTCTACCTATTGATTAATAATTATTACATAGGTATAACAAAAGTCGGGTGGGTGGATGGCAATGTTCTAATCTATATAATAACAATTTTAATATATATATAATATTTATACTAAGCTCAACTAACCTTGGAAACCTATTCATATTTATATTTTTTTTAAGCTTGAATTAAGATTGATTAATTATTCGAGTAGTTTGAGTTTGAGCTTGCCTTAACTATTACCAAACCAGACTTGAGTAAAATTTGAGCCAAACTCAAATAATTTGTAAAATGACATGATTCATTTATACCCTAATTTGGCATTAGGCTTAAAACCACGTTAAACCAAATCGATAAAATGCACCAAATTATTCCATCCTTTGACATGTTTTTCAACCACAATTGAAGCGAAAGTTGGAAACCCTAAATATGCTGATAAAATTTCTTATTACAATAAGTTAATGCTTTTTACCAAAAGTGGATTAATCCTATAGATTTCAAATATTTTTTTTTATTTCTTCCTTTTCTAACTATTACAATGCTATAGTTTTAGGGGTTGGGAAACTAAACCTGATTAATCTTATTGAAAGATTAGTGTTTATACTATTGAACTACAACAATAATAAGCATAATTCATAGAAACATATGTTGGTCTTTACCTACAAAACCCCAATTGTTTCCATCATTTTGCTTGATTTCCAAAACTTATCTCTTCAATACATAAATGATCATATCTAAGTAGGTTAAATTATGATTTTTCAAATATTATTAGCATATTGAATATATTATAAAAGGATAGGGGGTATGCACACAAAAGTGGGATGTTCTATTTTAGTATTATAAGTATAGATAAATAAATACGATAGATTTACTTATTAATAATACATATTCATATTTTAAAGATATTGTAACTACCTTTATCTAATTACATAAATAGATTTTACGTATTGTAATATTTTACGACAATTGATAGTGCTTACCGTCTCTTATATTTATAATTTTATAAGCCTTTTATGACTTATACCTTTTTATTTATAACAATCTTTTGTCATATATAATTTCTTCATGCTTGTCACTTATTAGGAATGTAGCTGGTATAGATTCCAGATAGATCTTATATAACCCGAACCCATTGCTATGGGGTATAATGTCTTGTAAAACCCTATGAAAATCCTTTGTTGTTTAGCCTTCTATTTCACTCTATAGAGGTAAATTTTTATGAAGTTCAAATGACCTTATAGGGGTGTGTTAACAATCGTCTCCTGAGGCCTAAGCCCACTAAAGTGCCCATTTCAGGCCTCTTAAGCCCACCAAGATGCCTAACCTAACCTTCTTAGGCCCCTAAAGGCACTTGTGCATGCTTCCATCAATCTTGGACCTAACCCCTTACTTGGGGGAATCTTTGGGTAGCTTAGAAGCACCTAGCTCCCACTCTTAACATTCGGATGAAGCTTACTCCTGTCCTTCTGAAGACTACAATCAAGGAAGCAGTTAAACCATATCTCGAGTACCTTTTCTACCCCCTATTTAACTTTTCTCTCTCCTCATTAAATGCTGATTGACTACCTATCGCATGACCTATTGCCTAGCTGTTAAACTAGGGCAGCCATGCACTGTCGATGGGATAGGTCCATCCCCTAAGTCTCTACCAACAGGCAGAAGGGAGGTTGTCCTATTGGATATTGGCAACCTCTTCAGATCTTATGCTAGCTAACCTTCTTTCGCTATGTGTCAGTATAAGTAAGCACCTCTAACCTATAAATAAGGGTAAGATCTTCAAGTAAGAGGAGGGACTCTTATCTATTCTCTCATGGGAACTCACTTTTACTATTCTCCCATCCATCCTTCCACTCTCTTTGCTAACTTAAGTATCAAAGGACCTTCATTGGTTAAGCCATGGGGGGCTTTGTGTAAGTCCATTGGTGCTTGAGATGTGAGGGTGCCATGAAGTTGACTTGGGAGACATACTAGTTGTTGACATCGAATTTTGGTTGGGATGTGATCTTAAACATAAGATTCATGAACACTTTGCAAAATGAATAAAAGTTAGGCTAAGGGGTATAGTAGGGCATCTCTAATGTTACCACTCTGATACCTAAGTTGGGTAATGTTGAGAGAGATATATAAAAGTAAGGGAAAAGTATTCAAGAGTCTAAAAGAGCGCATCTATTTTATTTGGATCTCTTTTATAGTTACGGGATCATTTGGAAAATAGTAGCTACTCCCTTGAGCTGAGCACGTGTGCTTAGTTTAAATCTTAAGACCACTCCCTAATATTGGGGAATGTAGTTAATGTAATGGTTATTGATGGGTAGTTATTTGGACAAGAGGGCTTTGTACCTAATGCTAGAGTTTGAACCTTCTAGAGTTGAATAGGTCAAAGTTTGACTTGAATGTACTTATTCTGAGCTAAAAGAAGCACATCCGACCTACTTCTGGTAAAACCCTTCTTGTTGAAGTCTAAGTACATAAACTTTTTAGACTTAATCCTATGATCAGTGAGATCTAAAGGAGGTCGAAACAAGATAAAAAGTGAGGTTTTGATAAGAGATTGAAGGTAGTTTTAGGTAGCTCAGTTTATGCTCTTAGGGAAAACCTCTATTAACACTAGTAATAATTACCATCACCATTAGGTGCTTACCATTTATGCTAACTTACTAACATGGTAGAAAGCAAAAACACATACCCACTTCAGAAACTACTAAGCGGTGCTAACCAAAACATCACAGACCCACCACCATCACTAACAGAGCCAGAACCATCAGATATGGAACTAGTAAAAGCCATGCTCCAATAACTTATGGCAACTAATGTCAAAGTATTATAGGAAAATGCATAATTAAGATAGAAACTCAATGCAACTCAGAAATTAAAAGAAAAACTCAACCCTAATGATAGAGCTCACCTTAAAGACACAGCTACCAGCTCTCTGAGCCGACATAACAAGCGCCCTAAGTGCTCATTTACACTACTCCCAAACCTCGTGCGTCTATGTGATACTACTTTACATGAGCAACATTTGCTCCTGGAATTACATGAATACCTTAACACCAATTGTGGCAAGGTGCACCTCTAGGGTACTCAATCAGGAGTAAGCAAGATCAGGAGAGATCTATCTCCCAAATAGTTGCCCAAGAACTTAGAAGACATGAATGTTTGAAAGCTTAATGAGCACATACGGTGTGCCTTAAGTTTATGTGACTAGAAATGCCTTAAATCTTTTGCAAGATAGTTAGGTATAGTTGCTAGTAGGAGCCCATTCACCATGGGCATCCTTAAAGAAACCTTACTACGAGGTGTGTGGCTCCCTTAACTACAAGGTATGTGGCCTTACCAATGCAATCATGTACAAGGCCTTACCAAGTACATTAACAAAGGCTATGCAGTCTGGTTTAATCAACTCTCAAGAAGTTGTATTCGTTTCCTTGACAACCTCATTACTAGATTTCAACAACACTTCTTAAGTAGCAAAGTATCATGTAGAGACTCATCTACTTCGTACAATGTACAACAGTGCCCTAATGAAACACTCTAAGCATACTTGGAGTGCTTTAACTATGCCAAATTGCTAATTCCCAAAGTAGAACAAGGCATAACACTTTAAGCCATTATGTATGACTTAGATCTGAGTAGCAAGCTCTTTGAGGAGACAACCTTATGTTGACTAGACACCTTTGAGGAGTTTATGACAATCGCCGAACAATATATAGTACAATAGGACGCTATTCAAGCTAGCCTTGAAAGTGATAGATAACAAAACACATTAGTAAAAGATCGTCTTGATCCTCAAGAAGATTACCTCCCTTCATTTAGGGAATGACGATAGAGACAAAAACAGAAATTTGTTGACTTCCTTAGTTATACACCACTAACTTGCCCCTTAGGTAAAGTACACTATGAAGCTTGTAAACACCTACCAAGCGCATCAGTCATTAGAGAAACACTCGAGGCCTTTGCCTTAGGCAAATCTTATGTCTACCATAGAGTATAGGGCTATAGCATGGAAGAATATAGGTAATGGATTGTTGACCTTCAAACCCTTCAATTGTACCCATCTCTAAGGCCTCCAATCTCTCACTAGGAGGATTCTCTCTCATTAGTCTACCAAGGACAAGGTCCTGTACACACAAGAGTTATGAGCAAACTCTTTAAAGTCCTAACTCGGACATACTCTATTCTGCATAGACCTTAGTACACTCGCCTACTTGCTAAGTGCCGAGGCTGATTAGCCTAAGTCTGAAGCCGAGGCTTTTACACACCAAGCCTTTCTCTTCCAGCTTATAAAGTTGCCAAGAGTTAAGGTCGACCTGCCTAGTTCTTAGGTCAACTTGTCGAGAACTGAGGCTAAGGCCACTATATGCTAAGCTTTACTCATCCATCTTACCAAACAGCAGCATCATTTATTCACCTTGGTAGCTCTAAGCATAGTTTGTTAACAACAATCATAACATTGGCATAGCTTAGCTATAGCATCACATGATCATAGAATGCGGACCCAATCACTATATGCCACTTGTCATTCTTTTTTTTTTTTTTTTGATATTGTATTATATTTCTTTGCACTATTTGTTCCCTTTTACCATTTTTGCAATGTACTAAGCTAGTATTGTTGTATTATCTTTTATTGTAATTGCGCATATTTCCTTGTTACCTTAAGGACTTATTATAAATAGTCCCTTGTCTTTGTCCTTTATAACTGAAATATCTTACACTTCATAGATATTGAATATACTTGTTTTTGAGAGATACCCTTCTTTGAGTACATTTTTTTTATACTCTTATCTAATCTTGTTGAGTAACTTGAGATTAACGGTGAGTGGACCTTAGTATTAGTTGGTGCATTACATTAGGTGAATTATTAAGTCTGTTATATTCATTAGTACATTATATCCTTTGAGCAACTTTACGTAAGCTACTGTGTTTGTTGACTTTCCATTCTTATTTTCTTCGATATCTTGAAAGACCAAAGTTGACCACATTTTCATGAGATCTTCAATACACTAAAGAAGTACTAAATTAAGCTTAACCTCTAAAAGTGTCTTTAGGATAGGATTCAGCAAGTTCCTTGGTTATATGGTCATAGAAAGAGGCATTGAGGCTAACCTCGATAAGATCCAAGTGATTAAGGATAGGAAGGCCTTATAGAAAATCAAAGATGTCTAGCGTCTCATCGATTGATGCGAATTGTGACCAAGAACAAAAAAGGCTGATTGTTAGATAGGTCCAAGATTGTAGAAAGCTTGAAAAGGGTTAATGGGGAAAGGTAGGAAGGGGGCAAAATGACAAATGAAATAGTAAGCAAAGAGCTAAGAACAGCTCCAAAGGATATGATGCACCAAAGGAACTTTCAAGGACTCATGGCATAATTTAATATGACATACGAATTGGTCTAATGAAGTTACTTGCCACCTAACCTCACTTAAGGGAAAGGATAAGAGTGATATCGAAAGTAAATAAGTAGCGTTTACATAAGGAAGAAAGTACTCAAGTATATTGAAGGTAATCTAATGATCTTACAACTACAAGTAAAGGGTATTTATACCTACAAACTAAGGCAAGTTGCCCAAAGGGGAAAAGACAAAAAGGACATTTCTTAAAGAGGTAATGTACATGTTACAGAGGACAAAAATGGATATACAAGGAAAATAATTATTGGTTCTACAGATTCTACATGTGGTATTGTACATGTAGTAAGGTGGCATTGGCAAGGTCGATAAGAGTTGTGAACAAAAAGTACAGACAGATGGGTTTGCTTAAGTAGGGATAGCCTAGTCAGTCTAGTCTCTCTTTCTCTTGACTTCTCGATAAGGAAGAGGTGGAGTAATTGGTCGACTTGGTAGAAAAGAGTAATCGTCAACTCGGCATACCAGACAATAATGGGCGGTCATATGGCACGGTATTAGTGGTGACTCGGTAAGGAGGTACTCAACCTTAGTGGGGATTGGTTGGAACATAAGGATTCATTGTGTTAGCCCCTCTAGTCCTTGAGCTTGGCTGTGGTTTAGGTGCCCCATAGCTTGATTCCAATCATTCCTTTAGGATGTTTTGGATTTGGGATCAAATTCAGATGGTGTTCTCTTAGTTCTTCGTCAAGGTGATATGGACTGAGGTTAGCAATGTTGAAGGCATCAGAAACCCCATAGTCCTTAGGCAGTTTCAACTTGTAGGCATTGTCGCTAATTTTTTGGAGGATTCCGAAAGGTCCTTCTATTCTTGTAGATAATTTATTTTTCCTTTTGTTCGGGAACCATTCCTTACTGAGGTGTAGCCATACCAAGTTTCTTAGTTGAAATTGTTTGGTTGACCGACCCTTAGTCTTTTCATGCATTCTTCTAGCAGCCTGGTCGATGTGTTAAGTGACCTTATCATAGATGTGTTGAAGGGATTATGCTCTGGTCGAGGTGTCAAGGTCCTCTTACTGAGGTCCGAGTATAGGGGCGTAGTCGAGAGGCAACTCGGGATTGACTCTATAGACCACTTTGAAGGGGGTTTACTTGGTGGTGTCATGTACGATTCGGTTATAAACAAACTTGACCACTGGTAGGCAGATATCCCAATCAGCTAAGTTCTTGCCTACTGTAACTTAGAGCAGTGAACTCAAAGTACGGTTAACCACCTCTATTTGGCTGTCGATTTAGGGGTGACATAAGGTACTGAAGAGTAACTTGGTTCTTAGCTGATGCTACAGGATTCTCTAGAAATGGCTTAAGAACTTTAGGTTTTTGTCAAAGACTACACTTCTCAACATGCTATGTATCCACATAACCTCTTGTAAGAAAAGAGAAGCAATAGCCGAAGCGTCGTTAGTTTTGTTGTAAGGCACGAAGTATGCTATCTTACTGAACCGATCTATAATGACCATTACGGAATCTTTTCTTCGGATAGTTCTCAGCAGTTTGAGAACAAAGTCCATACTTAATTCAATCTACGGTCTCATTTTTGGAATAGGTAGGAGTATTACTTTCCCTTGTTTAGCTCGACACTTGGCCTTTTTGTATATAGCACAACTTTTGACCACTCGGTGTACATCTCTTTGCATTCTTGGCTAAAAGAATTGGCCATTCAATAATTCATAGGTCTTTCTCTCACCAAAGTACCTAGAGAGTCCTTTGTTGTGGGCCTCCTTAATTAGTAATTCCCATAGGGAACAAGTTGGCATGCACAGTTTCCCTCCTTGGAATAGGTAGCCATCTTGTACATAATATTCGTCCACTATTCTCCCATCTACACATCTCCAAATTATTGGTTCGAAGTATAGATCCTCAGAGTACTATTCTTTGATACTCGCAAAACTAAACAATCTGGTCTGCAATTCTGACAAGAGAACATGCCTCCTCAAAAGAGCATCTGCAACTACATTGCTCTTTCCTTGCTTATATTTGATTACAAAATCAAATCCTTCGAGGAATTCAACCTATCGCGCTTGTCACTTGGATAGCTTGGTCTAACTTCGGAGGTACCATAGTGACTCGTGGTTAGTATGTATGATAAATTCTCTTAGCAGTAGATAGTGTTGCCATACTTGCAATGCACGGATTAGTGCCAAGAGCTTTTTATCATACATGGAGTAATTTAATTAGGGTCCTCAAAGCTTCTCACTGTAGAAGGCAATTGATTGGCCTTCTTGCATTAAGACAATGCTTATTCCAATGCTTGATGCATTGCATTCTAGCTAAAAAATTTTGTCGAAGTCAGGTAGTACTAGCACTAACACTAGGGCGAAGGTTAACCTCTTCTTAATCTCAACAAAACTCCTCCCCTCCCTTTCTCCCCATCGGAAGTTGGTGTTTTTCTTCGTTAATTTAGTAAGTGGCGTAGCGAAGGTGCTAAAGTTCTTGATGAACCTTTGGTAAAACGAAGCTAGTCTATGGAAATTTCTCACGTTGGCACAAGTACTGGGGTTCGGCTATTCAACAATTGCTCAAATCTTCTCATCATTGACTTGTAAGCTTCTTCCACTGACTACATAGCCTAAGAAGACCACTTCTTCTTGGCAAAAGCAACATTTCTTCAAATTGCTTAATAATCTCTCGGCACGAAGGATATCTAAGACTGTTCTGATGTGTTTGTAGTGACTTGGCATGTTAGCACTATAGATTAGGATGTCATCGAAGTATTCTACGACACATTTTCCATTGAGATGTCTCAGCACATGGTTCATAAGTCTCATGAAGGTGCTTGGGGCATTCGATAAGCTGAAGGGCATGACCATCCACTCGTAAAGTCCATGCCGAGTCTTAAATGCAGTCTTCCACTTGTCTCTTAGCTTTTATCCGAATTTGATGGTAGCCAGACTTGAGATCAATCTTGCCAAAAATTTTGGCTTTACTTAGTTCATCCAACATGTCTTCTAGCCTTAGGATCGGATACCTATATTAGATCGTGATTTTGTTTATGGCTTAACTGTCAATACACATCTGCTAGGTTCCATCCTTCTTTAACACTAGAAGTACAGGCACAACACAAGGGCTAAGACTCTCTCTCATGCATCTTCTTTCTTGCAACTCATTGACTTGACCTTGAAGCTTAGAAGCCTGCTTGAGATTCATGCAATAAGCTAATTTATTCGGTAATGCAGTGCCAGATACTAGGTTAATGTAGTGCTCTATGCCTCGGATTAAGGGTAGCTCTTTTGGCAACTATTTTGGGAACAGGTTAGCATATTCATCCAACAGTTCCTTCACCTCTTAGGGTAAATCATTTTGCTTGACCAATAGGAGGGTTGGCTCATTGGTATTGATGGCCTTTCGGAGCTCGGCTTTACTCATCATTAGAGCCTTCTTCGATCCGCGAGTAAGTTTTGCTTGTAAATTGTGAACTTCTCTTGGCGGCATCAGATTTAGCGTGATCTTCTGATCATCCTTCTTGAGCATGTAGGTATTCCTGTAACTGTCGTGGATGACTCTCCTATCAAATAGCTACAGTCTTCCTAACAAGACGTAGGACGTATACATGGGCAGTACGTCAAAAAGAATCTGGTCAGAGTAATTACTGATAGTAATCAGTAATAGTATTTGCCGAGTGACGTATAAGGCTCCCTTCTTACTCAACCAATGCAACTTATACGGCTTCGAGAGTACAACAGTTAGCAAACTTAGTTTTGAAATGAGGTTGGTTGACGCCATGTTAGTGTAGCTCCTACTATCCACGACGAGGGCATACGTCTGATCGTTTACCTTGCAGGTGATACGAAATAAGTTCTTTCTTTGCTCCTCCTCTTATGAGGGTTCCATACTCATAGTGCATCGAACAACTATGAGTAGCTAGTCCAAGTCCTTGGCATATACATCTTCCTCAATCAACTCTTTCTTGGCATTCTCATTCTTGGCTTGTACCTCTTCCTTGGGTTCCCCATCCATGCTCTTTACGTCTAACTTCGAGATGTCTCGTTTGATAACCACCGTTCTTCAATTCGGGCACTGAGCAGTCATATGTCTGAACCCTTGACACTTAAAGCACTTGATTTGGCTGGTCTTCTTGTCAGACCCTTGCCCCTTCGCATACATTTAGGTCGGCGTTACATCTTCAGGTCGACTTTTCTATTCGGCTTGGACATTAACCCTTCTACTTGGTTTGATACTTGGCAGAGTCCAATGACTTGCCTGTTCAGGTTGGCTAATTGGCATTTTGGTCATTACTCGGCTCCTTCTCTACCTCTCTACTCATTAGGCAATCCTAATAGCTTCATCCATTGTGTCAAATTGTTGGAGCTCCATAATGTCTCGGATGTCTCCTCTTAACCTAATGATAAATCTTGAGACTGTTCAAGTAGGTGGTTCCTCCACTTCGCATCTTATCATAAGCATTTGGAATTCTTGAACATATTCATTAATAGTCCGGCCTCCTTGTCTTAGCTCTTGAAGTTGAGTGAATGCATCTTGGAGATAAGTTTCTAGTACGAATCAGTTTCTGAGCACTCTCTTCATCTCAAGCCAGGTGTTAATCTCTTGATACCCCTTTCTTCTTCTCATGGTCTGAAAATTATTCTACTATGTGGTAGCATATCCGGAGAATTCAACAGCAGCAGTCCTTACATTCTCATAATCCTCATATTGATAGTAATCAAATACACGTTCCACCTTTTCTTCCCAATCTAGATATTTGTCAGCATTCTCAAATTCATTGAAACTCAAAATCTGAAGATTCACATGGTCGGATGCTCTAGGGACTCGTACACGCTCCTTTTCAAAATACTCTTCTTCCTCCTCATCTAGCTCTCTTAAATCTATCCTTTGCCTTACTTGTCCGCTAACTCCTCCACCTCGAAGTGGTCGAGCTAGGTTTTGACCTCTAATAGGTTAAGTAGCATGTAGAGTGTTTTGCTAGGCTTCAATGGGTTGGCAAGACAGGGTATGAACTACTCGAGTCAAATCTACCAAGAGGTTAGCTACCTCATCAAGTTTCTTATCAGTATTTCTGGGAGTTCTTTAAGATTGTCGTCCATGGTGGAAGACTCTACTGTCATCACCAACATTAACATTCATACTTCAATCTGTCATTTTTCCTCATAGATTCAAATTCAAACAAACACTTTAGAGAGTGAACAACTAACAACACAGTAGTTAAATGAACATAGTAACTTGCTCTGTTTCGTACATACAAAATAGAGAATAAGAAAATTTAAGAAGAATTAACTACAGCACACACAAAACCTCCGCTTTGATACTAAGATGATGCGAACCTTGACTAAGAACAAATAAGGCCGGTCGCTGGATGGGTTTAAGCTTGTAGAAAGCTTAAAAATGGTTAATAAGGAAAGGTACGAAGGAGGTAAAATGATGAATGAAATAGTAAGCAAAGACTTATGAATAGCTCCAAAAGATATGACGCATCAATGGAACTTCCGAGGACTCATGGCACAATTTGATATGACGTACAAATTAGTTTAATGAGGTTAGTCGCCACCTAACTTTGCTTAAGAGAAAGGATAAGAGTAATGCCAAAAGTAAACAAGTAGTGTTTATACAAGGAAGAAAGTACTCAAATGTATTGAAGGTAATCTAATGATCTTATAATTACAAGTACAGGGGTATTTATACCCGTAAACTAGGGCAACTTGCCTAAAGGAGAAAAGATAAAAAGGGCATTTCCTAAAGGGGCAATGTATATGTTACAAAGGGTAAAAATGGATATACAAGGAAAATAATCATTGGTGCTACAAATTCTACATGTGATATTGTACACGTAGCAAGACGGCATTAGCAGGGTCGTTAGGAAATGCAGACAAAAAATACGGATAGATGGGTTTGTCTAAGTAAGGATAACCTAGTCAATCCGGTCTTTCTCTCTCTTGACTTCTTAATAAAGAAGAGGCTAAGTAATTAGTTGACTCGGAAATAGAAAGTAATTGTCGACTTGGCATACTAGACAATAATAGGTAGTCATACGATACGACATTAGTGGTGACTCGGTAGGGAGGTACTCAGCCTCAACGGGGGTTGGTTGGAACATAAGGATTTGTCATTCCTACCCTTCTAGTCCTTGAGCTCGACTGTAAGTCAGGGGTCTCGTAGCTTGATTCCAATCATTGATACAATAGCTACTGTTGATCCTGAATTTTTTCTAGTTTTTATTATTTTATTTAATTCGATTCATATTGAATCTTACTTGTTTAATATTAATCCTCGACTAAGAATTAAGGAAAACTTCATTTTCTATTTTAACATGAAAAAAACTTTTGAAGTCACCATTCAATTAGAGTTAGGAAAAGTGTTAAATTATAACTAATGGGTAGATTAGGTATAACTTAGCTAGTGGTCTACGAAAAAACCAACTTTAAAAATGGTTTTTGAAAAACTAGAGTTTTGGATTTGAGGGCCAACTTATTAAACCTTAATGGGTATCACTTTTTAACTTTTCAAATTTAAATTTTATTTTTCAAATCACCCTTTTAACTAATTCTAAACTTACAATTAAAGAAAATTAATTTGTTTATGAAAAGGAAGAAGAAACTAAGAAAATAAGTTTATTTGCAAAAGGAAAAATAAAAAGAATTTCTCATTTTAAGTTGCTTCGTAGGTGCCTATGTACCTTGTAGCAAGGAACAGACTTTTCGTAGTTCATTCATAAAATTGCAGTGTGTTGGTTTTCTTTTCTTTTTTTTTTTTTTTTAATTTTGAAAAATAACCTATTGTACGTTTTCACCCATTTAGGTTTATTTTAAGGAAACTTTAAAAGGGTCTTAATTTTGGTAATTTGTTTTAAAAAGAAGTTTTAACTTTTAAAATGGTTAATTAAATTTTTGAAAATACCTTTTTCTAAGTGAATAACAATTTCTTCTTTTTTCTTCTTCTATTATTATTGCTAAATCTCCTAATTTGTTTTTTATGATAATAAAACATATTATAAGTTTTTATTAATATATTAACAATTGTATAGGTATTCAAACAGTTCTTTAGAAAGTTTAAAATTGCAAATTGAGAATGTTTTAGAAACTTATTAAGAAAGTTTAAATCGATTGAAAAAGAGACTAGTTTGAAAATCTTTAGAGAATATTTCAGAAGCTTTTATAAAAAGATTTGGTACAACACTTTAGAAACTTGTTTAGAGACTTCGGAGAAAAGAAAACCAATACTCTTCAGAAGGTTATTCGGATAATTGGTTTAGAATAGTAACGTTGAAAATTAATACATAATAGATTTGAAATGAACAAGGCCTAGCTTCATTAGAATGGGCGTATTAAGGAAACATACTTAATCTTGTTTCATTCAAGATGGAATTAAGAATCCTTGAGAATTATTTAAGTAAACATATCTTTAGATAAATCAAGATATATACAAGAGAATGGATAAGGATAAGGTTGACTTCACATTTTGTGAGATTTCAATTTCAAATTTGAAGCTTATTTGAATATTGTTGATCAAATTGTATGTGGTCAAGATAAGTTGATAAGGTCAAGTTTAAATTTCAAATTCTAAGATTTTCTCTAAAAATATTTATGGATTATCTTTAACATTAAATATGGATAAACATTAAGTGAAGATAATCTTTAGCAAGTTAATCGTTGAAAGACTCCAATATAAAAGAAGAAAAGATTCAAAATATTATGAATGTTTCTAAGAAAGAAAAATATACATTTGTTATACCTTGATTGTGATCAAATTCTACTATCTAAAGGAATAGAGAGAGTTTCTTAGATACTTCTTTAGATAGTTGAATCGAAATAAATTATTCACCAATCATCATTTCTGTTTTAAAGCAAAATTATTTGAGATTTATATTATTATTCTCACTTGTAATTTGTAAACTTTGTTTGTTGTTTGAGGGTTGAGAGAAGTTTGATTGTACTTTGTAGATTTGTAATTTGCCTAGATTATAGAGAGGCTAGATAGGCAGAGTAGGGTATTGTGAAAGCCTATGTATGGCAAGTACTTGTAAACTTCTCGTGTTTTTAATTTAGTGGATCAAGTGGAACGATACTGGTGAAGTAGACCAGGTCCCCAGCAATGGAGTTGGAAGAGAGTAGTAGGTAGAAGGCTAAAACTCTATAAATCCTCAGCCTGATATTCTTCTCCTTATCTCTTTTAATTTGCACTATTTATTTGTGTTATTTGCGTTGAATTATAATAGTACCACTGTTCACTAATTTAAGTTATTAAGAGGGGTATTTTTTTTATATCTAAAAAGTTTTCAAAAAATTTAAAGATATCAATTTACCACCCTCTTGATATCTTATATGGGAGCAACAATTATTTACTTTTTCTTGAGAGAGGGAAGAAAAAAAAGTAGAAGATAAATATTGAAAGACCTCTTCTTTTTTTTTTTTTAAATAGAAGCAAGTTAAATAAAAAACTAAATAAATAAATAAATAAGGAAAGAAGATCGAACTTGATTAGGGAAAAGGGTACAGGTTGAAGTGTGGGTTGAATCGGGTCTTTAAGTTAGCTTTACATATGTAGCATGTGATTAGGGAGAGAGAGAGAGAAAGAGTGGGAAGAAGAAGGATGAAGGAGGAGGTGATGGTGATGGGTTTAGGCCATTTTAAGTGCCAAAATGAAAGGAAATAGTAGATTTGTGTGTTTCTCATTGGAGATAATAGGGCTAGGGAAGACACCGCAACCAAATGGTAGTGTTTGGGAGTTCTTGAAAGTCGATCGCTACGATGATGGTTAGGCAATAGGCACAGTGGTGGCTAAGCTTAGGAAGGAGGTTGAGTCTTGGGTTTTTAGACATGAGGAGTTTAGTCGTGTGGGTGGTTTTATTCAAAGGGTGGTGGTGTTTCAAGATAGTAGTAATAGGTTTTGATGGTGGAGCTCATTTGTTGTGGTGATGGAGGCTACAACAGGGGGTAAGAAAGACTAAGTTCAAAAGCTTTGAACTTAGGGAACTCGACCTTGCTAGTATTTTTGCTAAAAAAGATCTCAAGCTTGAGTAATTGCCTAAAGAGAGAGAAAAAAAAAACCCTTCTAGAGAGAGAAAGCTTTAAGTATGAGTGTTTAAGTGGATTAGAGAGCGAGTTCATGCTAAACATGGTAAGTCTAAGAACTCCATGAATTTAGAGAATTAAAGCTCGTGTTTGACCATAAAAGGAGTATGAATTTGATTATGAATTTGCATTCATTAACGATCAAAATCTGTTCATTAGTACCTACACTTTCCTTATAAGTGACATAAGACCTTTGAAAATTTCCATAGAAACTTGGATTTGAAGGGTTATAGTGGAGCTAAAATTTCAGAGTTAAGATTTTATGATTTTCTTGATTTGATTTTGATAGGGAAATTAACGAATTTGGATGCAAAATTAGTAGGCTTCAAAACTAGGCTAAGTGTAGTACATGATTCCACAAAAAAATCAGGTGGAATCATGTGGAAATCTTACGCTAAAGTGGCCTAAATATGAATCCAAAAAAGAAATCTATTCCACCACCCACCACCACCTACCACCACTACACCCACCCCTACTCTTCCCCTTTTTTTTTTGTATTTGTATTTTTTCAAATTTTAATGTGTATGTGTGTGTGTGTGTGTTTTTTTTTTTTTGTATTTTCTAACTTTTTTTATTTTTTAATTAGAATCCTTTTCCTCTATCCTAAAAGAAACATTAAAAATTACAAGGGTAAAAATATAGGGTGTCTATAGTTGCCCTGAACCGTTTCCTCTCAAGATGCATTGATAAATGCTCTAAGTTCCTCAAACTTTCGAAGAACCCATCAAAATTTCAATGGACGCCTGCCTGAATGTGTAGCCGCCTTTATCACATTAAAAGAGTTCCTATAGAACCTACTAGTACTTTCCAAACCTATCTTTGGTGAAGAGCTTTACCTATACCCTACCATCAGTAATTGAGCTCTCTCCTCGGTACTTGTCCGAGCAAAAGGATAGGAGTACAAACCAGTTTACTATGTTAGTCACATCTTTCAAGGCCTTAATATCAAATACTCTTGAATTGAGAAGTTCGCTCTTGCTGTCGTTATAATGGCCAGGAAGCTCTGCCCATACTTCCAAGCACATCCTATCACTATCTTCACCGACTGGCCCATAAGAACACTCTTACAAAGACCTAACACCTCAGGTCGCGTGGTCAAATACTTATTTGAGCTTAGTACCTATGGATTCTAGTTCTGCCCCCGCTAAGACATCAAAGCACAAGTGTTCTTCTACTTTATTGTTGAATATATCGGCAAAGATGAGCCATCCACTTAAGTTGACACCATAGTATGGACCTTGCACCTAAACGAGTCCACTACCAAAGGGGGGAATGGGGTACAAATAATCCTACATGGCTCTTATGGCAATAAAATTTTGTACACTCTCAAATTCAGATTTCATGCAAGCAATAATAAAATCAAGTACGAAGCACTTATAGTGGGACTACGAATTATGAAGACGTAAGTATCAAGAAGGTTAACATATACTTAGACTCCTTGTTGATTGTTTAGTAAGTTAAAGGAGAATACGAGATGATGGGGGAAAGTAAGGTAAAATACCTATAAATGGTATGAGACATAGCCTCAAATTTTTCCTTATGAACAATTACCAAGATCTCTCGAATGGAGAACTCAAAGGTAGACATGCTCTCCAAGCTTGCATATGCACCCCTATCCTCCCCTTAGGAATCTAATAAATAAGTCCTCCTCCAATTTAAGCTACAGCACACCACAAACAAGTCTTCCTAATAGTTCCTCGAGATCACAACCACCTAAATCAATTCATTCCGGATGGCCTTCATTGCTAACTACCTCAAAACTGATGTCTTACTCGAGGATAGAAGAGAGATTGAGAAACTTGCATACAATGTTGCCAACTATATTATTATAGACGATGTCTTGTACATGAGTGGGCATAGCTTACCCCTCCTCTGGTACTTAACCAAAGAAGAAGGGCTCCATGCCTTTAAGGAAATTCACTTAGTATTTGTAGCAATCACATCCAAGCTTAAGCCTTATGAATTCGAGCCCTCCGCCTCGAATACTACTAGCTAACTATGAAATAGGATGCCAAAACCTTAGTTTGACGATACCATGCCTACTAGAAACATGCGCCCATTAGCTAAGCACCCAACTTAGAACTTTACCTTCTTACTAGCCTACGGCCTTTTGCTTAGTAGCAACTTGACGTCTTAAGGCCCTTCCTAAAGGCATTAGGCAGAAGATAGTTTGTCCTAGTAGTTGTAGACTATTCACTAAATTGGTTGAAGCATAGGTCGTCGTTAGCATCATAGCATAAGTAGCTGAAGGTTTTATTCTGATGAACATCCTCATTAGATTCAAAATCCCCCATACCCTCATCATTGATAATGGGAGACAATTTGGTAGTGCATGGTTCTAAGATGTTTGTCACCAACTTTGGGAGTGTTGCTACATGATGATGCTCTTCGATTTAAAAAAAGTTGGCATGACCTATCAGTGACTTAGCACCAAGATGTTTAAGCATCAAATTCACTATAACATCAAAGTATATGTCGACAATATGCTAGTGAACAGCATGATAGAGAGTTAACATATTGTGATCTTGAGGAAATGTTTAGCACTCTAAGGAGATACAATATGAAGTTGAATCCATAGAAATGTGCTTTTGGTGCTACTTTAAGAAAGTTTTTAGGTTATATGGTCACTCGACATAGCATTAAAGCAAACCTAAGGAATATCGATGCCATTCAAAACATTAAGTCCCCTTGCACAGTCAACAAACTTTAGGAGCTAACCAGGTAGATAGTCGCCTTAAACATATTTGTGTTGAAAAGTGTTGATAGATGTGTGGAATTCTTTAAAATCTTAAAGAATCCAAAAGATTTCAAGTGTGCAGATGAATGTGAAGTTGTGCTCGACGAGCTGAAGGAGTTTCTTGCATCACCACCAATACTTTCAACACCCCATCTTGAAGAGAATTTGTATTGATATTTATCAGTTAGCAATTGAGCACTTTCTTCTATCTTATTCTAAATAGAAGGTAGAGTGAATTGGCTAATTTATCATGTGAGCTATATTTTGGAAGGGTTAGAACATCGATATACAAAAATTGAGAAATCTGTATTGGTGGTTGCTCTTTTGGCAAGAAAGTTAAAGCCATAAATCAAGGCATATCGAATTGTTATCCTTACTAACTAGCCTTTGTAGCAAGCCTTACAATGACTAAACTCATTAGGGAGGGTGATGAAATATGCTTTAGACCTAAGTGCTTATGGTATATAATACAAACCTAGAACGACATTAAAAGCTTAAGTGGGTAGATTTTATGGCTGAATTCATTGGTGAAGAGGACACCATAGAGATGGCTTAGAAGCTGATATAGAATTTATATGTCGACGGCTCTTCTACTAAAGAAGCATGTGGTATAGGTCTCATTCTGTAAAGACCCCACAATGTAAAAGTTAATTACATTTTGAAATTTGGATTTTCGATTAGCAACAATGAAGCCGAGTATGAAGCCTTAATAGCTATACTTAAATTGGTGCTAAAAAAGTTGAAATCTTTTTCTACTTACAACATGTTGTGAATCAAGTTAAAGGGAGTTATGGAGCAAAAGAAAAAGTAATGAGCATGTACTTGCTGATAGTACAAATGTTGTAGAAGAGTTTTAGTCCTTTTTAATTGAGAAAATATGAAGAAGTAGAAATATTGCTACTGATAAGTTGTCAAAGTTAGCTAGTATGACACTTTCTGATTTAAATGATAAGACCTTTATTAAGTATCTCCCTAATAAGAGCTTGCAAATTATTGAGTAGAGTTGCGAGTTGGCTCCTTAGCTAAAGGAGAAGTCTTAGATGGATCCAATCAAAGACTACCTAAAGGATGGTATCTTGCCTAAGGATAGAAAAGATACTCGAAGGTTGATTTATCAAGTTGCTATTGAGCTTGGATTTTCACCCTCCTAGTTCTTTTTATAAAATAGACCTTTTTTAAACTGATTAGTACTAAACTCTACTCATTTAATATAGACCCTTGACTAGGGTATAAAGAAAACTGCTTCTTTTTTGTTTTGAAAACAACTTTGGAGTCGCCATACGATTGGAGTCGGGAAAAACAATTATTAGTTATAACTTAGCCACTAGTCTAATAATTAAAACTAATTTTACAAAGCAGTTTTTGAAACTAGAGAATCTGGATCTAAGGGTTAGGAATTTTAAACCCTTACGGGTACCATTAACTTTCCAAAATTAGGATTAAACTTAAAAATTACCTTTTTAATTTTAAATACAGAACTTGGTTATTAATTACTCTAATTGGATAAATAAAATAATTTAAACTAAACAAAAAGAGAAATTAGGTTTTTTTTTTTTTTATCATCACTCTGTAACTGCCACGTACCCGCTATTTTGAATCAGACGTATATAGTTCTTTTTAATGAAAACTTTAGTGGGTTATGTTGATTTTAATTTTGAAAACAATCGAGTTTACGTTTTTAGTTCAATTGGGTTTATTTAAGAAAATTTCTAAGAAAGAAGGCCCTTAATTGGATTTTTCCTTCATTTTTAACAAAATTCTAAAATGGCCTAATTTGAAAAAAAGATCCGTTTATTTTTATTTTTGAAAAATCGATTTTCTAAGTAACAAAAAGAAATAATAATCTTAATTCTTTCTATTCAGTTATTTATTTTTAATTTTATTATTAAATAAATAAATAAATAAATAAATAAACTATTTCTTTTTCTTTTTCTTTCTTCCTTTTTTTTTTCTTTTCTTCTCATTTTTTCTTTTTTTTTATTTGATTACATTTACATGTACATAGATGCGTAAATAAATAAAAAAATAAATAAATAATGCAAAATTGAAAAAAGGAAATGAATCAAACAACAACAAAAAAAAAGAAAAAGAAAAAGGGTCGGATTGGATATTAGGCAGGACGCAAGTCAGGGATACAGGTCGGACTTTGAGTCAGTCTTAGGTCGATGCGTAGATTCGAGTCAGGCTCCAACTTATCTTTAAGCTTAGCAACAAGGTAATGTAGATTAGGTCAATCTGATGGCTAAAGTGAGCGGGGGAAAGGAGATTTGTGAGTTTTAGATTGGGGATATGGGGGATAGGAAGAGCGCCACTGTGTATGGGAGTGGTTTAGATGGTGTTCGAGCATGGTGGTTGATGAGTGGTGTTGTCAGGTTTTGTTGGGTGCAAGAGTAGGGCATGGTGTGAGGTTTCGAGGTGTGGGGAGCTTAGCCGTGGACTTAGTTTGGGGCTAGGGTAGTCAGAGATGGCAGTTTGAGAAGGAGTGTGGTAGTGGTTAAGGTTTGGGTCTTGGTGGTTCGGTGGCGCTGTTAGGGGTTACGGTGAAGGATGAGATGAGGTGGGTTAGGGAGCTTGCAAGGTAAGAGTTATGGCTGTGGTGTTGGGTCGTGGTGGAGAGCTCGAGAGAGAGAGATTTGAAGAGAGAAAGAGAGTGAGTTAGAGAGAGAAAGTGGTTGCAAGAGAGAGAGGGAGCTCGGGAGTTGATTCAATAGCTCGTAAATGTTTGTATATGCTCCTATGAACTCCCTAATACCCTTTATATACTCAAAAATAATCCAAAAATCAAGGAAAGTCAAAATCGAAGTTAATGAAAAATGCTGAGATTTGGGTTTTTTTCAATTTTTGGAGTTCGATTTGAATATGTTTTTGACTGAATCTAGACTTTTTTCTTATGCCAATTCATAGTAGGCTATGTCTAGTTTGCAATTTTGCCATTGCTTTGGTGAAATTGCAATGAAAAGCGATTCAAAAATCGAGTCAAAGGTAGTTGCCTAAGGAGGAAAGTGCGGCAAATTTGGAGAAAATGAGGGAAGGAAGGGGAAAGAGAAAGAAAGGGAAAGAAAAAGGGGTTGACGTGGCACCACGTTAGCTAACTTGACCAACCCCGACCTGCCACGTGTTGAATACGTGGTGAAATGAGATCCTGGCACGTGGTAGTTCTTGATGTGATGAAAAATAAAAAACCTTGTATGCCTCTTCCATGATTCGAACCTAAGACCTTAAGCTTAATACCCAATCTAAGTCCAAGTACTTATTCGTTAGACCGTTGGCCTATGCCTTATCTATATGCATAATTAAATTGCACATATGGACTAGGTCAAACTATGCTAAATTTAAATTTAAGCCCTAGGGCCAACGGTCTAACTTCTAAACTTATTTCAAAATTAAAAAAATCTATCTCAATGAAATGTTATTTTCTAAAATCTTTTATTTTTTCAATTTTTCACTTTTTTTTCGTAATTTTTCAATTTTCTTATTTTCTAAATTTCTCAATTTTTTTTGTACATCTTATCAAAATTTCTTATTTTTTATGCCTTTTCTTATTTTTTTGAAAATTTTTTTGTATTTTCCTAAAATTATTATTTTTGCTAAATTTCTTAATTTTATTAGGTTTTCTTTAATTTCTTATTTTTTTTGTATTTTTCCTATTTTCGGGCCTATTGAGAAAAGAAGATAAAATAATAAAAATAAAAATAAAAGTAAAAATAAATGAGGCAAAAATTGAGTGTCTACAGTTGCTCTTCTTTGTGGCGAAGTTTGAATAAAACTTTGTCATAAAGAGAAAGAGACATTATTTTTGCCCTTAGGATGACTTTAAACAACTAAATAGCTATCTTATACTCAATTTACTAAGGATTTGGTGAAGAAATGAAACCTAGTCGTACTTCTCTAGTCTCACTAACCTAGGCGGAAGTATCTCTAAGGGACAAATTGTCATATACTATAATTGATCTAAAATTTGATCGTACCTCACTAAGCTTACTAACCTAAGTGAGAGTGTCTCTTGGGGACTAGCAACCTTAAATTGGGATCAATCTAAAACTTAGTCGTACCCCACTAAGTTCACCAACTTAGGTAAGAGCATCTCTTGGGGACTAACAACCCTAAACTAGGATCTGATCATACCTCACAAGGCTCATTAATCTAGGTGAGAGCATTTTTTAGAGACTAGCAACCCTAATGTGGGATCAATTTAAAACCCAGTCATACCTCATTAGGCTTACTAACTTAGGTGGGAGTGTCTTTTAGGGACTAGCAACCCTAAATTTAGATCGATCCAAAACATAGTCATGCTTCACTAGGCTTACTAACCCAAGCGAAAGCGTCTTTTGGGGATTAGCAACCCTAAATTGGGATCGATCTAAAACCTAATTGTGCCTTACTAAGCTTACTAACCTAGGTGGGAACATCTTTAGAGGATTAGTAACCTTAAACTAGGATCAATCTAAAACTTGGTTATGCCTCACTAGGCTCACTATCCTAAGTGAAAGTGTCTCTCGGGGACTAGCAACCTTAATGTGGGATCGATCTAAAACCTGATTGTACTTCACTTGGCTCACTAACTTAGGTGGGAGCGTCTTTCGAGGACTAGCAACCCTAATGTAGGATTGATTTAAAACCTGGTCGTGCCTTATTAGGCTTACTAACCTAGGCGGGAACGTCTCTTAGAGACTAGCAACCTTCAACTAGGATTGATCTAAAACCGGGTCGTGCTTTGTTATGCTCACTAACTTAGGTGGGAGCATCTTTCGGGGACGAGCAACCCTAAATTAGGATCGATCTAAAACTTGGTCATACCTCATAAGGCTCACTAACCTAGGCAAAAGAGCTTCTCGAGGACTAGCAACCTTAAATTGATCTTAATTTTGTGCCTTAAGAAATCAATGAAGAGAAGTGTCCTACGGAACTTGGTGAACAGTAGGAAATGCCTTATGGGCTTACTTGAGAAAAATCCTGTGAAGGAGAATGATCTTATGGGCTTGCTAAGAAGAAAGTAATCTTGGAAAAGAGATTGAGTTAAGATCATGTCTTCGAAGGTTGGTTAAATATTAAATGGAGAAAGTGAATGCTTTACAGGCTGGTTCAAAAAGACTATTGGGAGTGAAGAAAAAGAAACTGGTCAAAATGCAAAAGCAAGGTTAAAAAATCGGTGTACTAACATTGTGTAGAAATACTTACCTGGTCTTTGTCAATAGCACCTAGACTATCAAACCTCTTTGAAAAGCCATATTAGAAATAAATGGCTCATGTTTTAGTCCCTTGTTATCAACCCAGATGTTCTTGATGCAGAACGTTTGAGACTTCGCTAGCTCTTATAGAGAAATCATGGAAATTAACTCGATACAGAAAGCCACCCACTATTTTTGTCTCTTTGGAACTTTTATGAACTAAAAGCCTTAATCTCAACTAACAAACATCTGTCGTGAGGTAATTGCTTGCTTGGATTTCGCATTCCATGAAACTCCCCATCGAGGGGGAGTAAAGAGTTTTGTTAATTACCAATGTTCTAGATCTCATTCCTTAACTTCTCTTATGTTTTTAGTGCATGGGTTCAATTAAATGGAACAATGGGAATTGGACCTTTCCATGGAGAGGGTGATTATTCCAACAACGACAACGGCCAAGGATACCAAATTTGCTTGTAGATAATGAAAATTAGACCATAATGACATTTAGAATGATTGGCATTTTTGTATTTTGAGTAAAATTTCCACTAACTTCTTATGGATAATACAATTTTATGGCATTGGCATTTACAAGGTCTCTCAAATTTGAACCATCCATTTGAGATAAAATCAAAGCCCTTCCTGGTAATACTCGCTTCACAACATAAAGACCTTTGTAATTGGGAGAAAATTTTCTTTTGGAGTTTTATGCATTGGGAAGAGCTTTTCTCAACACTAAATCTCCTTCTTTAAAGTTCTAGGGTTGTATCCTTTTGTTGAAGGCTTGAGCCATTCTTTGTTGATAACATTGATTATGACATAGGCCTAAGCCATTCTTTACCCAATCGGCTTCATCCAACTAAGTTTTTGATAGTACCCTGAGTGATAGGATCTCAGCCTCTACTAGTAACACTACTTCAATGCCATATACCAAAGAGTAAGTTGTTGCCCCAATAGACATTCTGATAGAAGTTTGATAAGCCATGAGTGCAAATGGGAACATCTCATGCTAGTCCTTATATGTAATAGCCATTTTTTCAATGATTCTTTTGAGGTTTTTGTTAGTTGCTTCAACAGCTCCATTCATTTAGGGTCAAAAAGGAGTAGAGTTCCTATGAATGATTTGAAATTGTTGGCACAATTTTGACATAAGCTTGTTGTTGAGATTAGTGCCATTGTTAGTGATGATCGTTTTTGGAGTCCTGCATTGGGCTAAAATGTCTCTTTTGATGGACTTAACTACAACCCATTTAGTAACACTTGAGTAAGATGAAGCTTTAACCCATTTGTTGAAGTAGTCGATGGTGACTAGTATGAAGCGATGTCCATTGGATACTTTTGGAGTAATCGAGCTAATGATATCTATGCCCTACATTGAGAAAGGCTATGATGCTAAGAGGGCATGTAGTTCTTGAGGCAAGGCGTTTATCTTATTTGCATAAACTTAGCATAAGTGATAATGCCTAACTTGTTTGATGCAATCATTTTCCATTGTTGACTAATAATACCCTAGCCTCATAATTTTCTTTGTCAACATGTAACCATTCATGTGAGGGCCACATACTCCTTCATGTACTTCTTTCATTAACTTCTTAGCCTCCTTGTTGTCCATACACCTTAAGAGTATACCATCAAAAGGGCATTAGTATAGGGTGGACTTGCCTACTAAGAATTGAACAGCCAATCTCTTAATCATCTTTCTATCCTTTTTCTTGGCCTCTTCAGGGTATGTGCCTTATTGTAGGAACGTCTTAACATCATGGTACTACAGTTTTGATCTTTCATACCCTCAATTGTTAGGTAGAATGTAGGCTTGTCTTCAACTTCAATAGTAAGAGGTTGAATCTCAACTCTACCGGATATCTAGATCATATATGCTAGCATGGCTACGGCATCAGCAAACTAATTCTAAGTCCTTGATATGTGATAAACGCATATTTTTCATGTTTTCATGTGCAAATTAGATAGAATTATTATTGATATTATAAAAATCATTAAGAAATGGTACTTAATTATTTTCATTTGGACATTTTAAGAATTAGAGGATTCAAGAGTAGAATTACGAACAATTTAAAGGAGTTTTACGCAAATGAACGAAGTTTGAATCAATACGTTGCAATTTGGAATTGAAGGTAGCTGGCTTACAATGTACACCAATGGCCTTTAAAGTCTATGTTGCTAGCCTTGAAGCTTACACCGCCAGCCTTTAAGAAAAAGAAGCCTTACATGAGCTAACCCTAATTTTTCTTATAAATGGCCTTATGTTTGACTGTTTGAGAGACTTTTCTTTTTACATACACACACTTTCCTTAGACTTAAAGAGTTGTAGAACAATCATTAGATAGTTCTTGAAGAATTCTTCTATAGAATCGCTTGGATCTTTGAGAAGATTTTGCTTTTGCTGTGGAGACCAAGTTTTAGAGTTATAATTGAAGTTTATCTTTTCCAATTATAGAATTGGTGACATCTATTCTAATTACATTTATGCAATTATGTGAATTATTCGTACTTTCAATTATGAATTTCCTTGCAATTTCAATTAGTAGTTGTGCTTTCGTTTCAAATTCCTTGGTTAGTTAAATTTAATTGTAGGAATTGATGAAACCCTAGATAGCTAAGATGATGATTGTGTTCATGTTAAAGGATTAATAGATATATGGATGATTCATGATTGCAATTTCTGTGATTTCAATTATAGTTGTTTAATGGATTATAATTGTTAGAAACCTTAGTGATATGGGAGTTGATATAGGGTTTGTTAGAAATTCTTGGTTAATTTGATTAATTAATATGGAAGTAACGTTAATTGAATTAATTAGAAATTATCTAGAGATCAATGCGATGTTCAGCAATTGATTATTCACTAAGACATTAAGAATAATTGATTTAGGACATTAAACAATCATAGTATCGGGAGATATACGATTGTAATTTAGAGTCCACTGTTAATTGGAGATGCGGGAGCTGATTGTTTAATTAGGGGTTTAAATCCTTAAGTTTTAAGGCATAATAATTTCACTTAAATGATTATATAGCTATTAATCTATATAACATGATAACAATTTGATTTGCATAATTTAGAGTGGATTTTGTTTTTCCCACAATTCTCAATTGATTGCTTAGTTTTAGATATTTTATAGTTATTTTCTTTTCAATAGTTTTAAGGTAGTTATTAGATTAATTAATTTAATTATGATTGCCTGAATATTGATAAGAACTAGCATGGGATTAGTAATTTTTTAGTCGTTGAGGGATCGACAACCTTACTTGCTCTGTATTACTTGATTTTGACCTAATATACTTGCTGAAGTATTCGTAATTTAATTTTTTATATATAGTTTAAGTGAATCAATACGTGATTGAAGGTGATTTCTTTGAAATTCTCTATCAATTTAGTCAAGTGTCAGTGATAAGGCACTAATTTAGGATCTTTAGTCTTGCACTCTCATCGGGATTAGCCAATAATGAGTGAAGAGTCCCCATATACATCTAATTCTTAAATGTCTTTATCTAGGGCCATCTTAAGTCTCATGATGTACGCTTCATACTCAGCGATATTATTAGTATATGGGGAAACAAGCCTTATGGCCACAGGGTATTGAGTACCTTTAGGGGATATTAGTATTGCCCTAATTCCACACCCAAACACGTTGGTTGCACCATCATAGAACATTTTCCATTTTAGAGGCTCGTCATCTTCTTCTTTATCAGAGTTTCCCTCAATCGCTAAGACATCATTGTCAAGGAAATTAGCTTGTACCTCTGGGGAGTGTTATCGGAGGGATTTTCTATTAATTGATCTGCTAGATCTTGCCCCTTAACCAAATTCTGGTTTACGTACATAATGTCAAACTCTGATAGTAGCATTTGCTACTTTGAGATCCTGCTAATTAGGGCTAGTTTGTCTACTAAGTACTTCAAGAGATCATGTTGAGTCAACAATTCAACCTAGTAATAGAGTGTATATTGTCTGAGTTGATGTATTACCCAAGCCAAAGTATAGTAGGTTCTTTCAATTTTTGAAGATTTTTGCTCCCCTTTAATGAATTTCTTACTTAAGTAGTATACAATCCGTTCCTTTCCTTCCTCATCTTTTCGACCAAGCATGCACCCCATGGACTCTAGTAATATTGTCAAGTATAGGAATAAAGGCTTCCTCGGATTTGGAGCTACTAGAATTAGAGGGTTCATGAGATATTCTTTGATTGTTGTAAAGGCTTGTTCATACTCATCGTCCTAGTTGATCTTGGCATTCTTTATTAACAACTTAAACAAAGGATGGCATTTGTCTGTAAGTTAGGATATGAATCGGGCTATATAGTTTAAATGGCCCAACAAACCTTTAATTTCTTTGAGTGTGCATAGCAGGGGCAGGTCAACTATTGCCTTTATAGGGTCTACTTTGATTGCCCCTTTGGCTGATTATAAAACTCAATAATTTCCTTGAAGTTACTCTAAAAGTACATTTCTATAGGTTAAGCTTCAATTGGAATTTTCTTAACCTATCAAACAATTTCCTTAGATTTTCCACATGATTTTCTCCTTCCTTAGACTTAATAATCATATCATTAACATATACTTCAACATCTTTGTACATCATGTCATGAAAGATTGCTACCATGGCCCTTTAGTAAGTTGTCCCAGCATTTTTGAGTTTGAAAGGCATTACTTGGTAGCAAAACGTGCCCCAAGCTATGATGAATGTTATCTTGGCTTTATCTTCTTTAGCCATTCAAATTTGGTTATACTCGGAAAATCCATCCATGAAAGAAAAAAGATGGTTTCTGACTGTATTATTGACCAAGGCATCGATATGAGGTAAGGGAAAATTACCTTTAGGGGTTGCTTGATTAAGGTCTCGAAAGTCCATGTACATTTTGACTTTTCCATTCTTCTTTATTACGGGCACAATGTTAGCCACCTACTTGGGATAATCAGTTATCTCAATAAAACCGACCTTGAGTAATTTTCTGACTTCTTCTTTGATTTTTAATAGGACATCCAGTCGGAACCTTCTTAACTTTTGTTTCTTAGGTTTGATATCCTCTTGTATGAGTAAACAATAAGCCATGATGGATGGATCTAGTCTGGACATGTCTTTGTAAGACTATGCAAATACATTTTGGTATTTAGATAATAATGTGGTCATCTCTGCCTTTTGGTCTTCTTTCAAATTTCCCCTAATCTTCAACATCTTAGGGTTGTCATTGGTCTTGACGTTAATTATTTCGATTGGTTCATTAATGGAAATTATACTCATTTCATGTTTTTGCCAGCTTTCTTGCATGTCATTATGGTCATTGACATCACTCCCGATGACTAACCCAGTAAGGCCGAAGGTGATATCGATATTTTCATCACCTATTTGTGCGAGGTATCTATGGCCTTTATTCGAATCATTGGATCTAGAGAAAAAAAGAAAAGTATGTAAAAGGAAGAGTGTAAGTAAGGCAGAAGTAAAGGGAAAAGCGATTGATTTTATTTAAAGGAACATTCTTTCAAGTACAATCATTTGAAGAACAAAGGTAATTTATTACAAAATTCCATAAAATACTGGATCGTAATTCATCCTTTACCCTAAGGAAGACTTATTGCTATTTATAGGGATGGAGAACCAATTATTTAAGTGCTGGGATTTCTTAGATGGACCAGCCCCTTCATTTCTATTGGAAGCGCCTTCTTTGGTAGGCTTTGAGTTTGAACTTTAGCTCAGATGAAAGTTTCAACCAATGGAGGGAAGTCATTGGAGTATGATATAATCGGTTACCTTTTCTACCCCTTGCTTGCATTCTTTGCAACTCTTCCATCGAGGTTGGAATGCATCCTAGCCCATAGGTCCTAAACTGGTCTTCTTTGAATTTTGGCCTCTCATCTTCTACTGATTGGTGATCATGCACACCTCATCAAACATTTAGAGTCCGAAGTCCTCTTGCTCTTTCATACCAATATAGGGTATAGCCATCTCTTTATAGATTTCATAATCTTGGTCACCTAAAATTGTGATGACTAGGCCATTGGCGATGAACTTAACTTTTTGGTGAAGACTTGATGGTATGGCCCCTGTTGAATGTATCTAAGGCCTTCCCAATAACATATTGAAGGTCCTTAGAATGTCTAAAACCTCGAATGGGATGTTGAATGTTTGTAGGTTGATATTAACTGGTAAGTCGATCTCCCCTATCATTTTTCTCCTAGATCCATCAAAAGCTCTTACTGTTGTTGAACTCAGCTTGATAATGGTTATATTAATGCCTAATAAATCTAGGGTAGGTAGAGGATAGACATTTAGAGATGACTCGTTGTTGATGAGGACTCTTGTTGTGATGATGTTATTTATCCTCACTATTATGAATAGAGGCTTTGTGTACTGGTTACCTTCTTTGCCCAATTCCTCAACGGAGAAGGAAATTTGATTCATAGTGAGGATGGAATTAGTGATAGAGCCATTCCTTTCAATCGGGATTTTACAAGGGAACTTAACTTCCTTTAGTTTTCTAAACAAAGCTTTTCGATGTAGGTCCGATGCCATCAATAGACTCATGAGGGATATTTGTGCCAAAGTCTTAGCGAGCTGATCCATTATTTTATACTCACTATACTTGATCATCTTGGTGAAGGAAGTCAATCCTTCTTCATGCTCAGCTTGTTCAGTGCTTGGCATTTCCAACATAACCTTCTTTTTCAAGTCTTCCTTCAGATCATAAATTCTATCGGAGCGGGTAATCCCCCTTACAAGTGAGCTTAACTACCCTTAGTTTATTGCCTGGTAGTTGAGAGGGGCAGTTTTATAATTTTTGAGGACCACAGGCACATGGAAGGTATACCTTTTAGTTTGTGGAATTTGCTTCTCTTCTTTTTTGTAGAATCTATAAACCTTGGGTTCTCAGTTGGGATTGATCATGTTGATGGTAGGCTTTGAGTGGCCAAATATCATATTGATGATGGGCCACTGATTTGGCATGAGGTTGTTGTTGATGTTTGAAGCAGGAGCCTCCACAAAATCCAATTGTACTCTACCTTCATCAATTAAATCTTGAATTTTGTTCTTTAACCTCCAACACGAGTCAATTGAATAGCCCACTTACCTTAGATGATAATAACATCTTGGATTGGGAAAAAAAAAAATCTCAGCTTATACCTTTTATTAGGAGCCTCAAAATGAAGCAGATTATCACTCCTTAACTTTTTAAGTACCTAACTAAGTAGAATGGGTATTCTAATGAACTTCCTTAGGGTTTAGCTAACTTGTGGTTGGCTTCTATATTGTTGTTCAGCTAGTGGGGGATTTGCCCAAAAAGAGACCTGGGAGTTAGGCCTAATATTTGAATTAACCATGCTAACAGTAGCTTCTCTAGGCTTACTAGTGGTAGGATTAGCAGAGGGTACTCTTCTATCTGATGTCTCTTGCAACTTGCCAACGGAAACGATACTTTCAATTCGATACCTTGCTGCCACTACTTCTGCAAAGCTAGAAGAGGCTTATTTGATCAAGTGAGCAAAATAAGGTCTCTTAAGAGTGTTGATAAAAGTTGCAGTTAACTCTTTCTCAATCACTGAGGTAGATACCCTTGCAACTAGGGACCTTTACCTTTGGGCATACACTTTAAAAGATTCATTGTGCCTCTTCCTTAAGGCAACCAAATCTTTCATTGTTGGTGCTACTTTGACATTGAATCTACATTGCTCATAGAATGCTTTGGTTAGCTTTTCCCATGTGTTCGCCTGATTTAAGTCTAATTAAGCATGCTAGGTCAGGGCAGGGCTAGTCAGGCTATCTTAAAAGATCTGGACCATGAGCAGGTCATATTGTACATACTTGCCCATCTTGCATACATATAGCTAGGTATGTAGCTTAGGGTATCCATTCCTATTGTATTTTTCGAAGTCAAGTACTTTAAACTTTTCTGGAAAGCTTCCATAATCATAGGTAAAGAAGTCTATTATGCCAGTGTGGTCAAATCCATCATACCCCTCGAGCATTTTCATTTTTTCAGTAATTTGTTGAGTTTGCCACTTCTTAAGCTCTTTCAGTCTATTTTGATTAGCTTCAGGCTTTGGGTTGACCAGGAATGAGTAAGTGTTTAGCTCAAAAGTTGGGTTAGCCTTTGGAAATATCCCTTCTGTTTCAAAGGATTCAAAGCCTTAATTGACCTTGAGGTAGGCTGCTTATGTTTCGAAGGGTAGGGCCTTAGTATTCTTTCCATATCAAGCTTTAGAACTTTCTTCATTTGATGGAGTTGTAGACCTAACTACAGAGATGCTGTTAGCAAGAAAGCTTAATTGATCTGTAATCTTCCCTTCTATTCGTTCTAAAAACTGGAACCTTAGCTCAATGGGATCGATAACCTCAGGGTTGACGTTACCATTGTTGGCGTTGGTGTTGTCATTTCCTTGATTAGCCATTCTGGTTTGAGAATGGGTTTAGATAGGGCTTTTCTGGAAGATTTGATGTTTGGGAGCTATCTTGGCGACCTGGTTTAGATCACTTTTCAACAAGTTAGCACACAAATATTTTTAAAAGAGACAAACTAAGAAATGCATGGCATATGGATGTAGAGAGACATAATTGACTAATAACTAACAAGATGGTAATTTTATTTATTTATTTTTTGTAGCTTTTGGAGTTCCCTTTTACATTATTTGAAAAAAGGAAATACATTCAAGAAGATTATTCTTATCTCTAAATGTTCTTCTAGCATTTGATAGGCGTTCCCCTTTTCTTCTTATTAAACCTTACTGGTGCTCCCTTCCTTTTTCTTGAATTAGGCTCTTCCATTTCTTCAAATTCTTTGATTTTCTTTTGGGTGATCCTCAATTGATGTTCCAAGGCCTTAGAACGTTGTGTTGATTCCCTAAAGAGATCCTCCCACATGTCTTGCTCTTCATAGATTACTTCTACTCAGGCTTGTATTTGGTCCATGTAGGTCTTGACTTAAGGATCTAGTTTAACTAATGTGGGTTGGATGACCTTTGGTGTTCGATATTGGATCTCCCCTACCTTATGGAGCTGATCATACAAATATTCTTTGGTAAGCCGGTACTTATCCACTTCTCTTAGCCATTCTCCTAAATCAATGTTTGGGGTGATAGTCTTTGTTTCCCATAACTGTTTGATTGCTTTGAGTTTGGACATCTTCTATGGCAATGAAATTTGAAGGTCTTCATAATCCAAGGTCATTATGTCCAATGGAGGTCTATAGACTATATCTTGGATACCTCCGAATTATCCGATCATGTTGTTAGGGTAATAGCCTGTGCATAAGTTCATCCCGATTAGGGGTATCGCTTGATAATTTTTGCAAACTAAGATTACCCTTTTGAAGTTACTCCATCTTACTGTCCATAAGATATTGGCGACTTAGAAATTTCTCAATACTTCTACCTAGTAGTATGTAGATTTCCCTTTTGGAAGATGGACCTTATCGACAAATGAATCGATTAGATCAATGTTGTAAGCAAACTCTCCTTGAATTAGGTCAAGGCTATAACATTTCATGCAGCTCATGAACCATACTTTCAATAATGCCATACTGGTCTTTAGTGTGCCATCATTCTTTTTTTTTTTCAAAATACTAAGGCTTCTAATCTATTTTATGAGGAGGGCCGAGACATATGATTTGCCTTTAAGAAATTGGCTCACTAACTCAGTGACCATGAAATGTATGAGGAACTTTCCGTTAAGGAATAAGAGGTTCTCAAATGCAGCCAGGATAAAGGCCTTTATTCTATTCCGTCCCCAAGGTTTGAGATTGCTACAAAAGATACCCTATTGGTTTGATTTAGGTGTAGTGGTGAACCATGCTTTTAAGTTCTCTAGTTTGATGTAGTTACCATTATAGCTTCTGAGGGCTTTGTTCACTTCCATTTTTCTAATACCCAAGCATCTTGAGAAGGCATTTACAGGATCCATTTCCAAATTTAGGGTATATATGCTTTCCAAAGAAGGGGCTTGGAGTAATTAGGTGTATTCTTCAAGTGTTGGGGTAATCAAGTAGGGCCCAACTCGAAAAGCCACTTCTTTAGGTTCTTAAAAGTTGGTCAGAGCCCTAATCAAATTAATCTCTATCTTTACTTTAGGAAGTGATAGAATGGGCCTAATCTTACTAAAGATGGTCTCTTGTTCCCTTAGATTGAAGTACTGTAACCATTGGTCTAGGATAGGTTTAGGGCAGATAAACTTGCTTACAAATTTTTCCTTGAAGTAGATGGAATTGGATGATGAACAGGCCATTTCTAAATTACAAAAGAGAAAATATGTTACAAGATCATCCGATAATGAGAAAACCTATTTACAACAATTCTATTATTTACAATACATGAAAATTACAAGGGAAATCATGGAAACTCCAAGCCATTTTTTTGTTATTTCTATCTTGCTTGATTATTCGTCTACTTTGGATGTCATGAATGCATAAAGGGTAGGTTCTAAAGGTTCTTAAGCTTGTGTAACCTCACTTGTTAAAGAACACTTTCATTGGTCATATCAAGCTTAAGTAGGGATGGCCTAATCAAACCCGAGTGGTGGTTACACTACAGTACCTATAGCCTATACAATGGCCCCCCATCATAAGGTCCTAAGACTGTTCAAGTTCGACTATATCTATTATGCATTTATGGTACATAAAATAAATTCTCCGTAAATTAAATAAATAAAACTAAACTTGCAAAGAAAATATTAGTACAACTATGGTACAAACAAAGAATGAATAAGTAAATAAATTACACAAAGGTAGTTTTTAGGGATTAATTTTAATTTTGGAAAGTCGAATGATTAACCTTCTTAATAGTTCCTAATGGAGTCACCAAACTGTCAAGCTTAGATTTTAACCCTCTTAGTTCTTTTTACAAAATAGGTCTTCTTTAAACTGATCAATACAAAACCCTACCCGTTTAATACCGACTATCGACTAGGGTTTAAAGAAAACTATTTTTTTTTTTTGTTTTGAAAACAACTTTGGAGTAGCTATTCAACTGCAGTCGGGAAAAACAATTAAGTTATAACCAATTGGGTCGATTGGTTATAACTTAGTCACTAGTCTAACAATTAAAACCAATTTTGTAAAGTGGTTTTTGAAACTAGAGAATCTAGATTCGGAGGTTAGGAATTTTAAACCCTTATGGATATCATTGACTTTCCAAAATTAGAATTAAACTTAAAAATCGCCTTTTAATTTTAAAAGACAGAACTTGGTTATTAGTTACTCTAATTGGATAAACAAAATAATCTAAACTAAAGAAAAAGGGAAATTAGGTTTTTTTCATTTTGATTGCTATCCTGTAGGTGCTTACGTATCCATTATTCGGGATCAGATGTACGTAGTTCTTTTTAATGAAAACTTTAGTGGGTTGTGTTGATTTTAATATTAAAAACAATCGAGTTTATGTTTTTAGTTCACTTAGGTTTATTTAAGAAAATTTCTAAGAAAGAAGGTCCTTAATTGGATTTTTCCTTTATTTTTGACAAAATTCTAAAATATCCTAATTTGAAAAAAAGATCCGTTTATTTTTACTTTTGAAAAATCGATTTTCTAAGTGACAAAAAGAAATAATAATCTTTATTCTTTCTATTCACTTATTTATTTTTTATTTTATTTATTCTACTTTTTTAAATTTTTACTAAAAAAATAAATAACTAAATAAACTACTTTTTCTTTTTCTTTCTTCCTTTTTTTTTCTTTTCTTCTTGTTTTTTCTTTTTCTTTTTTAATTTGATTACATTCACATGTACATAGATGGATAAATTAATAAAAAAAATAAAAAAATAATGCAAAACCGAGAAAAGGAAATAAGTCAAATAACAAACAAACAAACAAACAAAAAGAAAAAAAAAAAAGAAGAAAAAGGGCCGAATCGAATATTGGACAAGACAAGGGTTGAATTCCGTGTCGGTTTCGAGTTAATGTACAAATTTGGGTTGGGCTCCAACTTATCTTCAACCTTAACAAGAAGGTAGTATGGCTTAGGATGATCTGGTAGCCAAAGTGAGAGAGGGAAAGGAGATTTATGAGTTTTAGATTTAGGATATGGGGAGTAGGAAGAGCGTTGCTAGATTTGGGAGTGGTTTGGATGGTGTTCGGGTGCGGTGGTTGATGAGTGGTGTCGTCAGGTTTGCTGGGTGCAAGAGTGGGGTATGGTGTGAGGTTTCGAGGTGTGGGGAGCTCGGCTATAGACTTAGTTTGGGGCTAGGGTGGTTGAAGATGGCGCTTCGAGAAGGAAGAGTACGATGGTGGTTAGGGTTTGGATCTTGGCGGTTCGATAGCGTTGCTAGGGGTTGCGGCAGAGGAAGAGATGAGTTGGGTTAGGGAGCTTGTGAGGTAGGGGTAACGACTATAATGTTGGATCATGGTGGAGAGCTCGAGAGAGAGAGAGAGATTTGAAGAGAGAGAGAGTGAGTTAGAGAGAGAAAGTGGTTGTGAAAGAGAGAGAGGAGCTTGGGAGTTGATTCAACAACTCATGAATGGTTGTGTGTGCTCCTATGAACTGTCCAACACCTTTTATATACTCGAAAACAATCTAGAAATCAAGGAAAGTCAAAATCAAAGTTAATGCAAAATGCCAAGATTTGAGTTTTTTTTTTTCAATTTTTGGAGTTTGATTTGAATAGGTTTTTGACTAAATCTAGACTTGTTTCTTATGCCAATTCACAATAGGCTTTGTTTAGTTTGTAATTTCGACATTGATTTGGTGAAATTGCAATGAAGAGCGATTTAAAAATCTAGTCAAAGGTGGCTACTTAAGGAGGAAAGTGCAGTAAATTTGGAGAAAATGAGCGAAGGAGGGGGAAAGAGAAGGAAAGGGAAGGAAAAAGGTGATGACGTGGTGCCACGTCAACCAACCCAACCAACCCCGACCTACCACGTGGATGCCATGTAGCGCCTACGTTAGCTTGGTTGTCTAACTCGATATTACCATGTATCAGGACACGTGGCGCAATTAGATCCTAACACATGGCAGTTCCTAATGTGATGAAAAATAAAAAACTTATATGCCTCTTTTATGATTCGAACCCAAGACCTCAAGCTTAAAACTCAATCCAAGTCCAAGTGCTTACCCATTAAGCCGTTAGCCTATGTCTTATCCATATGTGAAATTAAATTACACATATGAACCAGGTCAGGTTAGGCTAGATTTTAAATTTAAGCCCTAGGCCCAAACAGTCCAACTTCTAAACTTATTTCAAAATTAAAAAAACTACCCTAATAAAATGTTATTTTCCAAAATATTTTATTTTTTCAATTTTTTTGTAATTTTTCACTTTTCTTATTTTCTATATTCCTCAATTTTTTTTTATGCATCTTATCAAAATTTCTTATTTTTTTATGCTTTCTCTTATTTTTTTGAAATTTTTTTTGTATTTTCCTAAATTTCTTAATTTTTTGGGTTTTCTTTAATTTCCTTTTTTTTTGTGGTTTTTCTAATTTAGGGCCTATAGAGAAAATAAAAGAAAGTAATAAAAAAAAAAGTAAAAATAAAGGGGGCAAAAATATGGTGTCTATAATTGCAAATTATACGTTGATAGATGATCGATTGTATACGCACGGCATTTCGTAACATTATCTTTGTTGCCTTTCATCGAAGGACATACAATTAATAATGTCCAAGTTTCACAACAGTATTTATGGTAATCATGTGAAGGGTTAGACCTTGTATGTCCGAGTATTGCAACTCGTCTATTGTTGGCTGACTATGAAAGAAGATGCGAGATTCTCTATTCTGTAATGTCTACAATGCTAGAGACACGAGGCACTGATCCATGCACTTCCATTAAATTGTATAGCCTCACTAAACTTTGGCCCTTTGCCTAATGGGGTTTAGATATACTCGAACTATTTCCAAAGTCTATAGCCCAATAGCAAATTGTCAAAGTTGCTATAGACTATTTCCTAAAGTGGGTAGAGGCCGAAATAGTGGCTAGAATCACCAAACAGAAGGTCGAAGCTTTTGTTTTCAACTCCATTATATCAAGATTTAGAATTCCATTTATGATAATCATTGATAATAGACCATAATTTGATAATGATAAGTTTTAGGCATTTTGTGAGAAACATTGCATTTGTCTGAATTATACATCAATGGCTCATCCTTAGACTAATGGACAAGTGAAAATAGTTAATAAGATCATTTTGCATAGTTTGAAGAGGAAAGTCGATCAAGTCAAGGGGAAATCGATTGACAAACTACCTAGTGTTTTATGGGGGTATAGGACTACCCACGGAATTTCAACAGGAGAAATACCCTTTAGGCTGGCATATGGGTCAGAAGCTATACTGTTGATTGAATTGAATATACCTAATCTTTGTATGTAGAACTTTGACATGATGGCCAATAAAGTCAGTCTTATAGCCAATTTGGACACAATTAAGGAAATAAGAGATGTTGCAAGAGCAAAAGTCGCTACATATTAGTGTAGAGCAATTGAATATTACAATTGAAAGGTGATCCATAAGGTCTTTTAGCTTAGAGATTTGGTTTGCAGAAAGTTAGAGGCCACAAGTGCATGAGATAGACAAGGCAAACCTAGCACAAACTAAGAGAATATTGTTAGGATTTAGGAAGTCATAAGTGAGGGGACTTATCGATTAGAAAGGTTAGATGGGACAATCATCCTTCGAGCGTGTAATGCTGAGAATTTGAAGCTTTAATTTGCTTAGTTCTATTGATGTTATGGTTTATTTCTATACTAAAGTTTGTAAGGCGATGCCCTATGTCTTTTTCCAACTGTGAAATGTTTGATTCAAGTTTATATCATTAGTTCCCATCATTTTCATTCCTGATCAATGCATGATTAATGGATTGATAAAGTTTTAGCCATACAATGAACAAACTAATATTTAATGAGTTTAGACCTATAATGGTTAACGAACTTGATAATTATTGATAAGTAATTTCAATCCTTACTTAGAATACGTCGAGAAGCTAGAGAATAAACTCTACTATGCCTACCAACAAGTAATCTCACGACCTTGAAAAAGAAGTCACATTAGTTCATGTCTTGTGCGACTAATGAACATTATGTCTTTGAAAGACATCTAACATGCGCATGAAATAAAATGTATTGAAAACTAATAATATGCATGTGAAATAAAATGTGCCAAAAACTAATAACTTGCACATGAAATAAAACGTATCGAAAGCTAATAACTTGTGCATGAAATGAAACACATCAGAAGAAAAGGGCTTAAAGGTTGAATATTGCATTTCAATAAATGGTTGGCATCTTGGCCATATTTAGTCTGTACGACACATATAAAATAAAATATAAATTAACAAAATCTCAAGAATCCGTAACATTATTCTTCTTTGATTGGACGGAAGTATTGTCCTGATCAGAAGAAGATGGGACCCCTCTTAAAGCTTACTTCTTTTCCAATATTGGGGGCTTGGGAGTAAGTAGATGTCTCTTTGTGAATGTAGGGGATCTCCTTAGATAATCGTTCCTCATCATCAGTAGGAGCTTCATCATTGTCACCTTACACTTAAATCTTAGTCTCTACTTCTTAGCCAACTTCTTCTTCATTGTTGCTTGCGTTATTGTCACCAATGTCGACAAAGTCCAAACATAAAAGATCATAGTTAAGGTGAACTTTTAAAATATCCTTTCTCGCTTGCTGGACCTCTTGGAAAAGCTTCTTCCTAAGAAGTCTCTCGTATTGCCAAATAGGAGTCATAATTTCTAGTACCTCCTCAACCAAGGGCCTTTTCTTAGCTACCTTCTCTAATTCAACAACACAAAACTAGAGCTTTGAGTCATTTATCTCCAACTCTTTTATTCACATTCTTAGCCTATCCTCTTCATCATTCATTGAGCTGATTGTTTGACCTAATCCTTAACATTGCACTCTTTTCTTGTGGTGCTCCTCCTTCTAGTCCTCAATCTCCTTATACTACTCTTTACCCTCGGCCTTGAGGCTTGATGCTTAAAGCTTGAGACTTTATTGACCACCAAGGAATGTGCCAACTTCTCTGTTGAAAGTTCCTCTTAAGGTTTACTTACCTCCAACTTGACCATTATTCTCGCATTTTTAGCCACAACAGTTTAAGCCTTTGAGGCGTTATACACCTCTTCAACCTTCTACAATGAATTAACGAAGATAAATAAGTCATCTGCTTCTCAACAAAGCAACAATATTTAAATATTACTTTCTTCATTTCTTTATCTGCTTCATCTAAAGCCGTCAAATCGTGGTTGGTAATCTACATGTAGACAAGATTAAGTTAGCAACAAAACTTGAAGTGCAATTGAAAAGGTGATTAGTACTTACATCGTACAACTTGCTGGCAATATGTCCTTTATTATAATTGCCTACTTTGTCAACATCTTTCTTTGCAATCTCCCTATCCCTAGGGAGAATGACTCCTTCCCTCAGGCCAAAGATTTTGTCTTATCACCCAAGGTAGAGTCAATATATAAGACATTCTGACTCCAGCATGGCATAAAGCACTTGCCTACCTTATGGTTTGGAATGAACTCGGCATTATTGATCTTGAGAGCCTTATTCCTCATAGCCTCCTTTGTTCTCTTGTCAAAGACTTTGAACCTCTTAGACAAAGGTTGGTTGGCAAGCTTCTTCCCACTTCTTTTCTTAGGACTTAGCTCATTGACTGTTTGGCCTGATGGGCCTTCAGTTTCCTCATGTGTAGTGACCTCACTGTTAGTGACAACTTCTTAGCATGAATCACCCGATAATACCTCCCAAGGGATGTTTTCTATAGAAGGGATCGCTTTGAGTGCAGCCTCAACGGCTCTAATCCATTTAGTCTCTTGACTCTTATTAGTAGGATGAGTTACCCTTTTAGGAGCAATACACTTTGAGTACAGCTTCAATGGCTCCAGTCCATTTAGTCTCTTGACTCTTATTAGTAGGATGAGTTACCCATTTTGGAGCAATAGCCTACTTCACAACTTTCTCTTATGTGACCTTTTTTGGCCCGATTGGCTAAATGATAGGTTCTTTAATGCTTATACATTTATTGAGCTTCAACTTCTTGGCCTTTACTTGATCTTGCAATTTGGTTCGATTTATAGAGCTTGAACCCATATTTGCAATAAAGAATAGGGGTATGGATAATGGAAAGGAGAGAAAAATCAACAACTTACAAGATCCGTACCTAGCGAAGCTCAAAGGTAACTATTCTCTCCCTAAGTCACTAGAACAACTTTCCTTTGATGGCTCAACTCATCAAAGCAGTTGCTCTAACACCTGCCTTCTATTTCAGAGAAGATTGGATCCCCATTCTCCTATCATCTTATTATCCTCTCGGTATCCTAGAGGAACATTTTATTCCTTCTTCTTTCTTGTATCTTTTTTGTTGTAGGTGTCATTCAGCATCAATTCAATATCTTTGGTATGGGTGGCTTCATCCAATACAATAGACACAAACTTGTCGTGCCACTTATGGATTTTGAACTCCAACACATCCATAAATTTTCGACTACACCGAGTGGCCATGAAATACCAACTGTTGAGTTGCCTCCTTATCGTGAAGAAATACTTAAACAACTAAGGTGTAGCCCTAACCTCAACCATTTCATAAATTATCTCAAATGCTACGAGAAGTTGATAAGTATTTGGTGAAAATGTACTCAGGCAACCCAAAAATAATTGCAAAATTGTTTGATAAAAATGAAAACTAGGAAGTACAATCCAAAATCAAGGTATTTTAAATATATATGAAACTCATGTTCCCTTGGAAAACATACCTTCTCGTCGTCCCTTAGCCTATGCAGATTCCATGCCTTAAGAAGATCTTGCCAATACTTATTATATTTCAAGATGAGTATCCTAACAGCACTATTTGCCACTCTATTCAGGGAATCACTATTATAAACAACATTCTTTTACAAATACCTGGCTACAGATCTTCCATCCCTATTATTTGGATAGTTATCCACCAAAAGAGCATTGATGCGAGCAAGTTTTTCTCATCGCTCCATTATGCTATTTGCTAAGCTACTTGAAGAGCATGTTGAATTATTCCTTTTTTTAGGGGGGAAAAGTGGTCTTAGACTCAGTTGCCTCAGAATCTAGAAGTACAAGTCGATGAATGACGCTTTGAACCATACCTGATTGAAGCTACAAAAGAGAATTACAAACTAGATTAGCATTTGGAAGATGAGATGCTGAAAGCAAATAAGAACTTTGAAAGTGGATGTGGATGAGAATAGAGTAAGGGAATCTTTTATCAACTTAAAAAATCCTATATATATATGAATAGTTTCTCCTCGTAACCCTAATACGCTTCTGATAGGAATCTGTTTCTAATTAGACAGTCAAGTATGGATTAGTGACACATGTTATGGGTCAGACATCTAATGGTTATCATACTACTAAAAGTTATTAGGTCTTGTAGAGTAATGATGGTTGGGATGATAGCTGTCGCACTTACTACTACGAAAGCGTGAATGGGTAGGAAAATTAAAGGACCGTAACCTTTTGTTTAGGATATCATTCATTACAATTCAAAACAAAAATCAAACCTTCCCACATCACTTGACCACTTGAAAATTTATTTTTTGTCTTAACCATTCAACTACCCAAACTGAGCATTAAGCTTTATTCACTCCCATTATTGAGTTCTCAACTAAAGGAATTGGGGGGCAAATGTCGATAGCTAGATTTCACTCTAAAATATTACTTAGCTACTCGACTGACGAGAAGATGACTAACCTTATTCTCAATCGATGCTAATTGAGACTTAGTCTACTTGATAAGCTTAGGAGCTTGACCTATTAATATGTCCAGTTTCAACTTAGGAAAGTAGCACGAATGGTTATGATTTGGTACAATCTCATTATATAACTGCTCATTATTCTTATATTTTAGGCATGTGCTAGATTACTAGATCTCTATGTAGACTGCTATTTTAGACACCTGATGTTTGTTTATAAATACGAAGAGAAAGTATTGTAAGAGCTCTCTTATGACCTACAAACTTTGTACTTATTTACTTATCTTTCCACAAAACAACTATTAACTTAGGCATTGGAGTGATTGCATCGGATTAATCCTGGTTTTGAATTACAAAAGAAAAGAAAAAAATATGCTACAAAATTGTCCGACCATTATTTATGAAGACAAAACCTATTTACAGTAATTCTATGTTTACAATACGTAAAAATTACAAGGGAAATCAATAAAACTCTAAGCCATTCTATATTTTATTTCCATCTTGTTTGATTATTCGTTGATTCTAGATGTTGTGAATGTATAAAGGATGGGTTCTAAAGGCTTTTAAGCTTGTGTGACCTCACTTGTTAAAGAACACTTTCATTGGTCATATCAAGCTTAAGTAGGGATAGCCTAATCAACCTTAAGCGGTAGTTACACCACAGCACTTAGAGCCTACATAATGGCCTCCCGTCCAAAGGTCCTAAGACGGTTTGGGTTCAACTGTATCTATCATGCATTTATGGTACATAAAATAAATTCTCCCCAAATTAAATAAATAAAACTAAACCTATAAAGAAAATGTTAGTACAACTGTGGTATAAACAAAGAATGAATAAATAAATTGCATTTAAGGTGATTTTAGAGATCTATTTTAATTTTGGAAAATTGAATGGCTAATACTCTTGATGGTCCCTAGTAAAGTCGCCAAGCCGTTAAGCCTAGTTTTTTACCCTCCCAGTTTTATAAAATAATTTTTTTTTTTAAGCCAATCAGTATTAAACTCTACTTGTTTAACACCAACCATCAAGGTTTAAAGAAAAGTGGTTCTTAACTCGAAAACGTTTTGGAGTTGTCACCTGACCGGAGTCGGGAAAAAGAGTTAGTTATAACTTACCTACTAGTCTCTCGATAAAAAATTGATTTTATAAAATGGTTTTTGAAATAAAAGATTTAGATCTGGAGGTTATAGTTTTTAAACCCTTACGAGTATTATTAATTTTCCAATTCTAAAATTGAACTGAAAGGTTACCTTTCAATTTTAAAAGATAGAATTTGATTCTTAGTTACTCTAATTGGATAAACGAAGTAACCCTAAACTAAAAATGGAAAATTGATTTTTTTTTTTTTCATTTTTATCATTGCCTAGTAGGTAACTACGTACCTGCTATTTGAGATTAAACGTATATAGTTCTTTTTTTTTTATAAAACTTTAGTGGGTTGATAGATTTTAATTTCGAAAAAGGTTGGGTTTATGTTTTTACCCGATTCGATTTAAGGAAATTTTCCTCATCAATATCTAGTCAGTGTTTTATTTTTGAAAATTCTAAAATAGTCCTAATCTAGAAAAAGGTTAATTTATTTATTTATTTTTTCGAAAACCTGATTTATTTAAGTGATAAAATGAATTTGTTTTTCTACTAACTTATTTATTTTTTGTTACCTTGTTTATTTATTTATCTATTTCTACAAGTAAATGAAAGATCTCCCTTTTTTGTTCTTTTCCTTTTCTTTTTCTTGTTTTTCTTCTTTCTCTTTTTTTTTTCTTCTTTTTCTCTTTTTTAGTATTACATGTACATGAATAAAAGGATAAATAGATAAACAAATAAATAAATAAATAACAAATTAAATTAAAGAAAATCAGATTGTATTGGGCTCGGGTCAACTTGATCGACTCGAGTCGGCTTGGGTCCACTTTGATCAACTTCGGTCGGCTTTGAGTCAATTCAGGTTAGCTTAGGTTAGCTCGAATCATCTCAAGAAGTCAAATTGAAGTGTCTTACCTAAGGTTTCTAGATGCAAGGATTCTAATGGTGGTGATGGTTTTTGCCAAAAACAACCGTAGGAGAGGCTATCCTAGAGAGAGATAGGGATCAAGCTAAAGAGAGAAAGCTTGGATTTGCTTACCTAGAGTGTTTCTAAGCTTATGTTGTGTGTCCTTATGTATTTCATGTGCAAGGCACGTTACAAATTCTAATATTAGAAGCTGAAAATCATGTAAGGCTTTGCCAAAACTTCTCTATCATTAGCATAATGTCTGGATTTTATGTAATTACTTTTTCTTCTCATCAAGACTTAGGCATATTGATCAAAGATGACCCTTGGTTTATTAATGGTCATTTTCTAATAATTAGAAGCTAGGAGCCAACTTTCTAGGCTTCTTCATCTTCATTTAGTTTAGTAGCTATCTAGGTAAGGATTTGCAAGCTACCTCTAGAATATTATGATTTAGAGCTTCTAAAATCCTTTAGGTATTCTCCTCTTAACCCAATTGTTAGAATAGATACATACATGACTCAAGCTAAAAGAGAAAAGTTTGCTCATATATGTATATAAGTAAACTCTTAGCAGCCTTTAATTCATTCTATTTGGGTTTATGATTGCCTTTACAAGCTTTAATATGAGGGATTAAAGCTTCTTCGCTAAATTTGTAGGAGTATTGGTGACATAGAGAAAAGTTGCCCTGGATTTATCAATATAAATAAGGATAGCTCAAATAATAAGGTTCTTAAACCACAGCAACAAACTCATAGTCAATAAAATGCTATTCCTATTGATACTGGAAGGATTGATAATAAAAAAACAGTATCCTCACCCTTGTAATAATGAATTGATCTTTTTGAAGAGGAATAAGGGTCTCATAACATGGAAATCCATGAGAAAAGTAATTATGGGGCTTAGGTACTTGTAACTAGGAAAAAAAGTAAAAATAACAAGAAAAAAAGTTGATTTAATGCAAACTAAACCACTAGCAAAATCATCATAAAAAGTTAATATGTCAAAGAACTTTAGCCTACAAGCAATAAGTGACGAAAGCCTTAAGGTTATCTTAGATTTACCAAATGTAACTTGAGCCTAGATTTTTCATCCCTTCTTTTTAATTTCGATTTCATATTACATCTACCTACTATAATACGAATCACTTGACTAAAAATTGAAAAGGTATTTCAAAAATGTGTTTTAAGAGTCGTCAATTAGCTAGATTTGGTAAGAAGAAAAGATTAGGAATAAGCGATTACATAGGTTCCCAATTAAGCTACCATTCTAAACTAAAAACCAAAAATCAGAGGTCCAAAGACTATTAGTTTTAAAGCCAAAATGACTAACTAGATTTATAAATTGTAAAATCATTGAAGAAAATGTAGGTCACTTTATTAACTTGAAAGAATCAATTGATAAAAATAAATAAAGACAAATTAAGAAAACTAAAATTAATATAGACATGTATGGATTGTTAATAGGAATATAATTTATAGTACAACAAATAATGAATACCAATATAAGATACAATATTATCAAAAATTAATTGTACAATTACACAACACAACAATGTAGTATTAACAACATGTTGTCACTGAGTTATCCTATACTTTATATAGTTTGATAATTGAATTTTCTATATGATCGATTAATCATTAAAAGAATTATAGATACTACTTTATTATATATTACAGTACTACAATATACCATGTAAAGATCATATCACTAATGACTATAACACTATTATACACATAATAACAATATAGATTTTGTCCATACGCTAATGTACACAGTACTCTATTTTCTTCACCTTATGAAACCAATTGTTAGGTAAAACATGTTACCTACTATTTGTATTTTAAAATAAACACCATAAATATAGAATAAACAATTTACTTAATAAGAGTTTATGCATCAACAAATTATGGTATGGAATAATTAGATGCATATGTAAAATTAGAAATCTATTAGTCATATAGAAATAATAATAATAATAATAATAATAATAAGGGGACAATAATTTAAAAAAAAATTCATTCAAGAATGTACCTTCGACTTATGAATAATGGCAAAAAAAAAAAAATGATGAATTAATCAATTACCGTGCATATGACTTATTCATAGGTATATGCTAAAAAAATATGCTTTGTTGACCTTTTCATTACTATGCATTGCCATGTAAATAAAATTTAATTATATTAAAAGTTTAAAGCAATAGACTATTTATAGTTTTAAAGCAACAAACTATTTATACGTAATTCATACGTAATTATGATTTTATGAAAAATTCAATTGATATACAATACTACAATAAGTATGTATTAGAATAGATAGAAAAAAAAAAAGAATAGATAGAAAGAATTATATCAATATTGCAATGATGATATTATGATATATGTATATATATATAACTTATAGGTTTATGTATCACTTATTAATAACAAATAGCAATGGAAATAAAAACTTGACAAATCACAAACATAGAGGCTATTACACATAGTTACTAAAAGAATAGCAATACAAACACTATTTAATAGAATAGCATTATAGAGTTTTAAACAAAATATAATCCAATATACAATAGTTCATTAAAAAAAAAAGGACATAAAGCTTTTGGGGTTTATATAGTATGACATTACCAATAAAATAAAATGAAAGAATATAAACAATAATATAGAAGAGAAATAAACCACAACAAATCACAAACATGATTATGACCTATTATACGTCATTGTTTATGTTAGTATGATATTGTGTAAGTGATGTTCTAATAATAGTATATTTATTTGCATGATTTACAATATTACATAATATGTTAATATATATAATCAATGATATATTGATTCCTTATGAGGAAGTTATAAATGCAATCTACTTATTATTTAATGAATTAAATGAAATAGATACAAATGTAATATACAATAATAAGTTGGCAATGAAGATATATAATATGTATTGCAAATACTTCAATTAGTTTTCATTATTAATCTATTATTACTGATTTTTAAAGATTTAGTATTATAAAATTGAAAATATTAAAATATTTACATGTAGATACATTTTCTATACAAAATTTCTATGATAAAATTTTATAATATCTTATGAAGACACAATAGTATGACTTTGCAATGATTACAACATATTAATAATTCTTAAAACCTAAATATATATATATATATATATATAATTTAATAACATGACATATTATATAATATTAACTATATCATAGATTTAATGTACATGAGTTCTCTTCATAAATAATAATATATATAAAGTTTATTCAAGAATAAAATACAATATCAATATGACAATAAGATTGATTAAATGATACTTACATTCTAATTATATCAGTATATTCAATATTTATGATCTAAATTAATATAAAAGCAAAGATATATTTTATTAATATTTTGGTTACAACAGATTACCACTACAACAAGTTTTTATTATAAAATTAAAGTATTACAATATTGTATATACACATTTTACATGTGATACATGTATAACATAGTGCTAATAAATTAAATAAATGATTAAATTATGACATAATGTACAATGCATAAATAAATTGATTATGACCATGGCCTAAGATCAAGATACCTACTCATAGATGTTTCGTTTTAATATTAATCTACTACCACTAAATCCAAAAGATTTTGTTTCTTATAAAATTAAAAATTTTTAATTAAAATATTTTCATGTATATAAATCCTATATAACTCTTCCATTAGATAACAAAATTTTATAAATAATTACATGGTATTATATGATTACATTACCTTTGAATAATATTGAATAACTATATTGCAATGATCATAAACAACCAATATGATATATAGAATCTGCTAATAATGATAGTTTACATTACTAAATATAAGTAATATTACATATCTACATGTTGTGATATTGCTATAGAAAAATATTTACAATAATTTTATACCACATAAGCAATTTATTTAATGATAAAACCTAACAACAAAACAACTTTCAATATAATACAATGTGATAGTATGATGGAATAGCTAATATCTATAATTTAATTAGTATACACAAAACATATTTTATCAACATCTCTATTAAAATAAAAAGAATCTTCCTTATCTATTATAAAAAGGTTATAATGTTATTTATATATATCTTAGTATAACAAAAGTACAACATCATGTTGTAAAAAGAAAATTTTGTTAACAAGCAAATACACAATTTTAATTGTAGCAATAAAGCACATAAAAACATAACATTTAAAATACTAATATGATAGTATCTATGGCATTTTAATAATTATAGCATTTGTGAGACATTATGAAAGTGCTACCACCTAAATACATGTAATAGTTTTGCAATGATGATATTATAATATATAAAAAATATGAAAACGTAAATATTGTAATTAAAATGACAACTTATATCATAGTTTACAACAACACAACACTATTATTATTATTATTATCTCTCTCTCTCTTTTTTTATAAAGGATGGTTTTATAATTGTCATATAAGACAATGTTTACAAGAAAATGGAATAAATAAAAATGAAATAAATTGAATAATATTACAAAAAAAAAAAAAAGAAAGAAAAAGAAAAGCCACAATCATAGAATGGTTGCACTCAAGAAATTAGATGACTGACTGATACAACAGTTTATAGTATACGAAATTTCTTTTCTACACAATACCATTGCAAGCAATAAAACTTTAATATATATATATATATATATATATATATATATATTGATAAAGCTCCTTTAGCAACAAAATAATAAATTAAACAAAAGCTTATAATAGGTTAATATGTTTACGTCTTTATTATGGAAGGACTTCTCCTAAAATTATTATTCTCTAAAAATTTAAATATCATAAAATTATGTATTGTGTATATCTTAAGTGTAAAGTGGCCTGATTGGACTTTTATTATTACAATGTGCATACTAATGTATTTCATAGAAAGAATATTATAACCATATTACCATACCACATATAAATAAAGCTTATCATCGAATACATACTTTTTTTTTTTTTTTAGGTAAAGTGAATATATATTGAAACATAAAAAAAAAAAAATTGCAAGAGTTTAAAAATACACAAAAACCCCATTAACCAAGGTCCTTAGGAATGTTATCTTGCTACTAAGATAAAACAACACTTCGATCATATCTGGATTCAACCATAATATAGTTTCCAATAAAAAATAGAAAATCAAGAGCAAAACAAAAACTCTTACTATCTTCTAACCCCCACTTAGATAATAAATCCGCAACATAGTTTGCTTCATGCCTGATCTTGCAAAAAGAAATGATATCAAACTAATTAAGCAATGGTAAGCATTGCTTGACAATAAAATAGTTTGATGTCCCCAATCGAAATCCTTATTCAACAAGGTTTATGGCAATAAAGCTATCCGATTCCATAATAACTTTCATCCATCCTTTCTCACATGCTAGTCTCATCCCATCCAAGATAGTGCTTAACTCTGCTTTGACCAGTGTTAATCCTACTCTCTTTAGACATCTCTCCCCAATCACTTTTCCTTCATGATCTCAGCCAATTGTAGCTATAGCTACTTTCTCTTCCATCCATTCCACTACTGCATCACAATTGGCCTTGATGTAACCTGTTGGTGGCTTGACCCAGGAGATGGCCTCCTTTATACTTTGGTTACCAAGCTTCTTCCTTCTATTTGTTGTCCACTACTCATAATCTTCCTTTCACACTATGCTTATCCATCTCGGCTTTGGTAGATCCTGAAATAGTTTCATTTTGGAGTTTCTAGATTCCATGCAATATGAAGAGGAAAATAACATATCTTGAACATTCTTTATTGTTCCATTTGACTTTCCTAACATATGCATTACATCTCACCTATGCAATAGAAGCTTCTGCATCATTACGAGGGGGTAAATCTTCCCATTACAAATGTCTCCAATATTATCTTGCCACTAGATATTCTAAGCATAGATGTTGAGCTGTCTCCTCACTTTGTCTACACAAGATACAAGTCAGATCAACTGCAACTTTCTGACACAAATTATCCTTAGTTGGTAAGCCATTCTATGTAATGCACCAAACAAGGTGCTAGATGCATGGAGTAGTTGAGGTATACTAAATCTAACTCCATTTCCCATCCTTCTTATATGCATCATCTTTATGATACATGAGTTTATAAGCCATCTTACACTATATTGATCCATTTGGATCATGTGGCTAGAGGAAATCATCCTCTTGGTTTTGTGTTGCTCAGTAGCTAAGTTAGGTGTCAAAACGTCTTAGCCAGATTTTCACTTCATTAAATAAAGGAAAGGCAATAACAAACTCATCCCATTCCTTTTGAAGACTCTATGCTTTAGAGACTGACAACATCCTTGAATATTCCTTTAGCATACCAAAAAACCAATTCTGGATGCACCCATTCTTATTCCAATGATCACTCCATAACTTTACTTGCGATGTCCTACTTGGTAAGAGAACCACTTTTCTATTCAGCCAAATAAATTGGTGTTTCAACAACTTGAAGAAACTAGATCTTGTTTGTGCATAAAATTGGTTTTGTTGGTATTTATACTTCTTTCTCAAAGCTTAACATCGAAGAAGATCCTTCTTTCCCACTTCCTATGCCAGCTTAACAAAATTGGCCTTATTCCTCCTTTAAATGTCCAATAACCTTAGTCCACCGTCATCTTTTAGGCACTTCATCCTAGACCAAGAGATCCACTGGATTTTCTTTTCTTCCTTCTAAGAACCCTAGATGAAATTCTGGTATGATTGTTCTGGGTAGTTAGATATCTTTTTTGGTAATGGTGTCATTTGGGAGTAATAGTTAACAAGGCTTTCCAAGGATGATCTTACTAAAATTTTCTAGGCTGGTGCATTTAGCATCTTTACTTTCCATCCTAACAATTTTTGTCTTGTTTTCTCTAGGAGGAAATTAAAGGTAGAAGACTTTAATTGACCTCCTTGTTATATTGGGATTCTTAGATATTTGCTCCCTAATATGTTGGCATTTATACCAAAGACTGCACAAATTTGGTCTCTAGTATTCAAAGGAGTGTTATCTGAAAAAGTCAAGCCAGACTTGTTATAATTAACTTTTTGCCTCAACATAGTGCCAAACATATCAATTACTTATTGTATCACTCTCTCATTTTATGTTGTTGCCTCCCCCATTAGAATAATGTCATCTGCAAGGAGTATGTGGGATAAGTCAGTACCATTACCTTTGATAATCATAGGTGCCTAAATTTTCCTTTTTGCTAGTAAGTTGTGTATTTACTCAAGACTTTCATAGCTATGATGAACAAATATGGGGACATAGGATTCTCCTGTTAAACCCCTTTAGATAGTTGGAACTGCTTTAGCATAGCTCCATTGAAAAGGATCCTATAGGAATTTATACCCAAACATGATCCCACTATCCTAATCCATAAATTAGGGAAGCTAAATAGTTGCATAGCATGTTTGATAAAATCCAACTTGAGCCTATCACAAGCCTTCTCTAGGTCCAGTTTTATCACCATTATCCCTTTACCACCTTTCTTCAACTTTAGAAAATGCAAGACTTCTTGAAAGACCATAATATTGTCCTTTGTAGATCGGCTTGATACAAAAATTCGAGCTTGGGATGTTAGATGCATGAACTCTTCTATCAAATAAGACTCTATCATGGAAAACATAAATGAGTACATGCCGAATTTGGTAGTCCCTATGGAAACCAAGGTCAATTCTCTGAATGCCTACACCTTCTTCCACTAATCATAGTTAGACAGCTTTGTAGTAGAAGAAGCTAAAGGCTAGCGTGGAGTCATCCTCTTGCTATGGGATATTGAAATTCTTGATGTTGAAGTTGCTAAGTAAGCTATTCTGGAATTACATGTCATTTGTATGGTTAGATTGAGCAACAAACTTTAGCTATTTTAGTCAATTATGGATCCTTTAACCCTGCTTTTAAACCTTATCTTTGGAAAAGTTTTAGAGAAGTATCATCTTCTTTTCATTCTCTACCTTAGATTGCATTGCGTAACTTTAATGAAATTGTTTTCCCACATAGACAATAGGACACAAGGAATTTCAATAAGGCATGGGCTTTTAATTGTTTAGATTATCTGAATGACTATGAGTTACTTACATGGGGTTTGTTAGACCTAAGCTTACTTAGTTCAATGACCAAAAACTAACCTCCCTCATTCAAAGAAGGTTAGACAAGACATGCTGCAATGTAAAATGGAGGGAATTATTTCTTGGATCCAAGGTCTTTTATGTTTAGAAATGCTATTCAGATCACTATGCAATATTACTTAACACTTATCCTTTGAGAAATTATTCTTTCAAAAATGGGCTTTTTAGATTCTAGCTTATGTGGTTCTTACATCCTAACCTTTTAGAACTTATAAAACATACTTAGCAAGAATGTGATTTCCATTGCTTGATAGCCCTAAAAAAGATTCCAAGAAACTTTAAGTAATGGAATAAAGTTTGTTCTGACCTAATTCATGTAAAAAAAAAAAAAAAAAAGAAAGAAAGAAAGAAAGAGTTGCAAAACCAATTGCACAAAATTGATGCCCATATCACAAAAAACCCCTCTCATCATCTTATTGATACGAGGCAACATTTAAAACAAGACTTAGGGGAAATTTTGAATAGAGAGAAGAGTTTATGGAAGATGAAATCCAGAACTAAGTAGATCCTAAAAGGAGAAAAGGAACGCTAAGTATCATTAAGCCTTAGTGCTAGCTAGAAGATCTAAAAATAAGATCCTAGCACTAAAAGATAACAGAGGAAATTGGATTTTCAATCTCATACAAATAGGATGGATAATTAACCCTCATTTTGAAAATCTACTTTCCTCTTCAAAAGTAGCAAGTCTAAGAGATAACTTCTTAGGCTACTTGCATGCCTCATCTTTGACTATTGAATATAAGCAACAGTTAGCTTGCTGAATGAGTCTTGAAGAGATCAAGAAGGCAATTTTTTCAATTAGATCCTCTAAAGCTCCTGGAAAGGATGGTCTACATTCCCTTTTCTTCAAGAAAAGTTGGAACATAATAGGAATCTTAGTCACTTCCTTTTTGGAAAGTATTTTGTCATCTTGCTCCATCCTGGAATATTTAAATTAAACTCTCATGTAACTTATTCCCAAAACTAGCCAAACATCAACCATTTCTAACTATAGGTTAATTAGCCTATGCTCTACTCTTTATAAGGCTATAATAAAGGTTCTAGTTCATAGGCTGAAGACCTTTTTGGATGATCTTATACATCTAACCTAGACTGGCTTTTTTCTTAGAAGGAAAGTTGTAGATAATGTTTTTTTTTTTTTTTTTGTTAAATGAAACCTTATATTTGTGTAATAAGAGAAAGGAGAAAAAATGGTTGGATCATCAAGCTAGATCTAGCTAGAGTTTTTAATAATCTAGAATGGGATTTCATCCTTAGGGCATTACAAGGATATGATTTTCCAAAATGTTGGATTAAGTTGATAACGAGTTGTGTTATCTTTGTTAAATCAAAAGTCATACTTAATGGCAAGTCTCTTCTTCAAATTTCACCATCTAAAGGGATTAGATAAGGGGATCCATTGTCCCCCTACTTCTTCATCTTATGCATGAATTTTCTTAGTGATGCCATGAGCAAGAAATCACACAAAAAATTAGGTTTTAAAGTTGAAGGATCTTAACTAAATATATCACATATTACTTTTGCTGATGATATAACTTTGAGTGCTCAAGCTAACATACACAATTCTCCATAATTGCAAGGACACTTCAATAGTTTGAGCAAACAACTAGATTGAAGGTTAACAAAACAAAATCGAGTATCTTTTTCTCAAAAAATGTCTCATCTCCAGTCAAACACTAAATTACTTTGTTTATGGAGATGAAAGAATTGCTATCTTTTGGGAAATAGCTAGGTTTTCCTCTAAATGAGGGCCTTAAACCAAAGTTGTTGATTTGAAGTTCCTTGTTGAGGAAGCATAAAGCAAGCTAAGTGGATGGAAAGCTAGATGCCTTAGTACAGTTGGAAGAGTGGTTTTGGTAAGATTAGTATTGCAAAGCCTACTAGCCTATTATATGCAAATGGCTAAATTATTAACTTCAACAATTGGAAAGCTTATCAAAATAATTAACAAATTCTTATGGTTAGGCACCAAGGACAAAACAAAAGTATATTAGCTAAGTTGGGAAAAAATAGCTAAGCCAACTAAAGAAGGAGCACTAGGATTACTTAATCTACAAATTGGAAATATGGTATATGTGCATAAAAGATACTTTAAAGTAAAATCTAGAAAAGTTCTTTGGGTGTAGTTGCTAAAGCCAAAGCATAGAAACTCTATAGAAGCAACTTTCACCAAAACCTCACAAGGGTTGTCCCACATGGCCAGAGATATTATTCAATCAACAGCATTGATACAATCATCTCAAGTAGTTTTAATTGGAAATAGAAGAAGAGAAAACTTTTGGTTTGACTCTTGAAACCAATTAGGGAAGATTAAAGGAATCATATATGGTCCTCTTACTCAAGAAAGAACTCAACTCATTATTTGGGATTGTTGAACTTCCCTTACCACCTAGAATGACAACAAAATTGGCTTTTTTCTATTAGACATTCTTTTCCAACTAATAGGAGCATTTAGCCTAAATCATGAAGAATAGGTGAAAGAATTTTGGATGCAAATTTTAGAAAGATTCCTTCTATTTAAGATGTTCACTAGGCCTTAGCTAACCATAATCAAACAAAAAATAATTAGGCTTGGATTTGGAAAGCAAACTTTGCACCAAAAATCGAAGTCTTATTATGGAGAGTAGTTCAACTATCCTTGCCAACAACATCAACTCTCTCTTCAAGGGGTATTATACAATTACCGGTATGTCCAAGATGTGCTAAACAAAACGAATTACACATTTATACTTTCTTACTTTGCCTTGGCCCATTTGACATCATTAGTCATTGACAATCTTCTTCCCACAAACAATCACTTAGTGAGAGCTCCTTGTTAGACTGGATTAAGTAACAAACATTAAACAATCCAGTAGGATAATGGTCAACAAGCACTGGGCATACTTGAAGGCTACCAGGAAATGTATAGATGTGAAGTCAGTAACCTTAGTTGAAACCTGCCTAAATCAGATTGGATCGATTTAAATACAAATGGGTCTTTCTTAGCCTCCATAAATCAAGCAATTGTACTAAGAGATTGCAAAAGGCAAATGGACTTTCGGCCTTGCAAAGGAAGCTGGCTCCCTTGATATGTTACAATTGAACTTTGGGGGCTTTTATTGGGGATTACATTATTGTATCCAATTTAACTTGTATAAAGTTCAAATCTAACTTGATTCAACTGCGGCTGTTCTATTGGTTGATGATAATGCTAACTAGCATTTTTTTTTTAATCATAATGTTATTGGTGCCTGCAAGGGAAAAGCTTTGCTAGCTCCAGCAGTGGAAGATTGAAAATATAAATAGGGAACTTAATTCAGTGGTAGAATCACTTGTGGGTTGGGCTGAAGACAATGATCATGATGACAGATGATTTGTCTCATCTTCCTTTATTTTTTTTATTTTTGTTGAAAAAAGACTTATTACCTTTTGGTCTGTACAAAGAAATAAGAACTCCTATATTTTGTTCTTCATTCGGTCGCTTTACACCCAGTCGGGGTGAGACTTCAGGAGCTACAAGCGCCACCTTTTGCGGCTAACATGCCAAATTTTTATATATACGTTTAGTTAATGTTTTATTCCACCGAAAATTAAGAATATATATATATATATATCAGCTGGTTAATTATTTTATCATTTTCAGCTTCGTTTTTAACGTGGCAGATGATTTTTTTGCAAATTAACACGAAGCAACTTCAAGTGATACATGGAAGCCCTTCGTATTATAATTCGCAGTAGTGTCCTACACTCGTCCACTTGGAGAAACAAATTCCAGCATTGAGGAAGACGTGAACAACATGGCACGATTTAGCAGCACGGTTCATCTCTGGTCTAACAAACAGCAACGTATATGCTTCAACAGATTGCCGTGGAGATAAAATCTAAGTTCTAATATCAAGTTGCAGTTATCGAGTTTTACTTATCTGGGATTTAAATTTAAATCAAGGAGATAACGATATTGATTAATTTAAGAGAAATATCTCGGATTGTTTTTTCAAATTTAAATAAGAAGATAATATTTGGTTTTTTTTTTCTTAATTTTTTTTAAGCATGTCAGTTGGATGTTGGAGATATTCATGTGGAGTTCAAGCTACTTTCAAGGGATATCTTTCGGATTTATTAAAAAGCTATTTCTAAGGAGAACCTACTGGTAATTGAAGAGAAGACCTCGGTCAGCTTTCCTAGTTTTTATATCTTGTAGCCGTTGAGAAGTCTGAAAGCAAATGAGAATATATAAAATAGATAAGAAGAAAAAGAGATGCACGAGCAGAAAGTGAAATATCAACAAAGTATTCTCATCTCCATCCGAGCTAATTCTTTTTAGTATTTCTTTTCTGAGCGAACTGATCTGCATCTACCTACTGTTAACGTTACTCGTATCACAAAGCATTTTAAAGCAAAATCAAAGGATGGCAATATAACAACATCTTTCATATTTACTCTTTTTATTTTCGAGCTTATATTTTGAGGATCCATTTTTATTATTTAGTTATAGTATTTTTCAGTCTTTTGAGAGCTAGAAATCCTGCTAGTAAAAGGATTATTTTGTAATTTTGCAGATATGTGTTCAGCCAAGGACAGACTAGAAAGACAAAAGTAGAGGACTTGGTAATTGTAATTTCTTCAATTATTTGATTTGATTTAAAGTGAATAGTAGACTGATGATAGTGTAAAATACCGATTCCAATAGTGAAGTTAGAAAAGCACAAAAGATAGAAGGTAAGCAATATAATTTTTTTTCTTTTTTTTTTTCCTCATCTTCTTTCTCTTCTCTTTTTTAATTTCTGCAAGTTTATTTTATTTGCTCATTGAGTATTGTTATTGACACCAATTTATCTTAAGCAATAAAGGGAATTATAAAATTAAAAATATTTTAATTTTTAACAAGTAGGTTATTTAATTGAGACCTATAATCTTCTTAATAAAAATATGAAAGATAAATATAATGAATAATTTATTATTTTTTATTGTGTTAAGTTTTCCTTTGTTGTTTTCTTTCTTTTTTTCTTTTTTCTTTTTTGAAAACTACCCTAAACTTTATGTAGCTCGAATCATGTCTCAACAGTTAATGAAATACCCATAGGTTATTACCTTATAAGGGTTTTTTGGTCGAATGAATTAGGTACCTTTTAAAGACTTGCTTGATTGCATCCATAGTTCTGTTAGCTAAAGCAATTTCAAGCTTAACTTTATACATTAACTCATATATAAGGTATACTGCTTTGCTTTCTTATATTGCTAGTAAAGATGAATCATATTCAAATGAAAAAAAAATTATATTAATCAAATTAATTTACTTAAGAGCAATGATAGAAGAACAGTTGAGGTTAAGAAAACCCAATTGGATACATGGGCATATCTCTTCTATATTTAATACATTTTACACATATGAAACCATTGTTTCTAATAAAACTCACCCAATTAGCAAGTGTAATAAATTCCACAATAGGGGTAGCGTATTGAAAAAAAGGAGGAAGAAAAGAATACTAAGCACATTAAAAATTGGTTATTCTGAATATGGTTTATGAATTAATAGTAGCTTAATCATCACAATCTTGAATCTAACTAGATCTGTAGACATAAACCTATGGCGGTAGAAATATAACACCATAGGACATTGATAGCGAGAATGATGAAAAAATCCAAATGTAATATTAGTAATGGTTGATATGCAAATATTGAGATTAATAATTATGAATCTATGGATTTAGGGAGTAAAGGCATGAAAGAGGTTTAGAAAGGAATGGTAGGTACGTAGTCGTCTCCCTCACTACGATCTAGGAGTTTTGAGAGAGAGAGAGAGAGAAATATATACTAGTGTATTTTATTCACCCCTTCTCCTCATTAATGAGATTACTTATTGTAAATAATAACTAAATTAGATGTACAACATTTTTAGGTTAAAGTTAATTATAATATGTTGTGCATTAACCGCATTAAGCAACCATATCATATATTTTTGTTTACTTACACTTTTGTAGTTTTTAATATAATTTTCATAATAAGTATATAGTTTATTAATCTTAGAAATATTTTTTTTCCCTAATAGAAACTTGATAGCCATATGTCATTGATTGATGTTAGATTTTTTTTTTAAATTAATAAAGAGTTCAATTCACACACAAAATACATTTATTAAATGACTCGACTTATAGATTTAGATTCTTTTTTATTTTCTTTTAGATTTTTGGACACAATTAATAAGCAAATCATTTTCAATATTGAGATTTAAAGTAGAATTATTGAGATCTAAATGCAAAAAGCAACCCATTAATACATATTTTCATCTATAAAATTAGTTTTTTACCAACGAATTAAGTTTGAATCCTTATTTCTCCATTAGATGTATATATAAAGGTATAATTGAATTAAACTTGTCCTAAAATACTCAAATTTAGTTTAAATTTTATTTAAATTCGATTTGGTGATGGTTAAGTTAAGTTTAAGTTCAAGCTCGAACTCAAGTGAACTCAAACTACTTAAGTAGTAAATCAAGCCAAGCTTGAGGTTTAAAATACTAGGCTTGCCATGCTGGTGAGTGTAATTGAACTTAATATAACTTTTAATATATTTTTAATTTATTTGAATATAAGTGACTTTAATATTAGTTAGAGAAAATTTATAAAATTTTAAGCTTAATTGAGCTAATCAAGTCGAGTTAAAAATTTATAAAAAGTTTGAAATTAATTAGGTCGAGCTTGAACTTGTTACATATATTTTCAAGTCATAATCGAGCTTAAAATTTAAAGTTTGATTGAACTTGAATTGAGTTTAGGTTTTGGGTTTTTAAGTCAAAAGTTTGAGTCCAATATGGTATTAATTCGACTCGGTTCAATTATACCCATATATATACACGCCAGTTCTCACCCATAGTTAATTGATATCTTTATAACATTCTTTTAGGACATTGAATGTGGAGATCATTGGTGGTTGGCTATATTAAGTAGAGTGATAAGAAATACCATTAATTATGGAGTTTAAGAGCATACACGCAACCGCGAGGTCATTTCAGCTCTACAGTGACAAGCTGGCTAGCTACTCCCTACTATGGTATTGCTCATGTGGAGAACAAGAATGGGGACCCATAATTAATTGCTCAAGAAAGAAACCTTATTACTATCTAGGAATTTTCTAGTGGGAAATTGGACACATTTTTAGGTTTGCATCGATTATCGACTATACTACAATGGAAAAAAAAAATTATGGATGGAAGATAGCTTAACAATTAGATGAAATTCTACGTTTAAAGTTTTGAATTTATTAAATATCATACTCAACTGAACTTTTAGTTATCAAATCTATTAAATCTTACATTGTTTATATTTTTGTTTATCTAGCCCAAATTTTAAATAATTTTTATTTTTTCAATCCCTTAATTCCAAAAGAGCCCTCTTGAAATGAGTTACTTAGGCAAAGAAATTAAAAGATTGGTTTTTGATAAAAAAGCTATTGAAGTTACCACCAATAAAAATCCAAAAATGAAAATTGAAATCAGTTAAGTAATTTGATTTTAATTTTAAAAAAACTAGCCTTTGAAAACCATAGAATCTGAAGTAGAGGATGGTCTTTTAAAACCAAGTAACGGTTACCTAGTAAAACTTCCTGAACAATGAGAGGGTTAAAACAATTTCAGAATAATGACTAATGATGCATGCAAGAAAAAAAGAACTTCCATGTATTTATTTATTTATTTTTATTTATTGTTATTTTTTAGGAAAATATCTAAGTTCAAATAAAAAGGAAGAGAAAAAAAAAAGAAAAAGTTTTTTTTTTAAATTGTGATTGCTATGAATGCCTATTTAATCATTATTCGAGATCAAATTATACGTAGTTATTATTTTTTTTAATCAAAATTTTAACTTGTACTTTTAATTATGTTTCTAAAAAAAAAAATTACTTCACTTTAAGTCAAATTTTATTTAAGAAAAACTTTAAAAGGGTCCTAAAAAGAATGCAATTTCAATTTCTTTTTTTTTCATGAAAGTATTTTTCTATTTAATTTGTTACCCTTTTTTTTTAAATGTGAAAAGAAGATAAAATAAATAAGTTAAAAGTAAATTTATGTGGTATTGAAGTGCCTATGAGTTAGATTGTAGATTGAATATGGGTGGAGTTCGAGTTTGCAACGAAGCACTCCATCAACAAAGCTTTCCTGATCATCTCGAGCCATTGTTAAATTTTAATCTCCATTCAAGCATTATAGATACCTTATTTTTACTCCCTCGTAATTTTAAAATTTTTTTTAAAAGGTCTTAATTCAAAAAATAACAAAAATTGAAAAATGATAAAGAAGACAAAAAAATTATAGAAAATTTTCAAAAAATAAAGAAAAAAATTCGAAAAGATTAATTTGATTGAGTTATTATTATTGTTTTAAATTAACTTAATAGAATCGCAACTAAACACACCATCATCCCCTTCATGATCAATTCGAACTCACCCAATCTCCATTGACTAATAGCCTTTGTCCATCAAACTAACTTGCGAATATAACAACACTTGTAACCTACTCTTCCTTTCGCCACAAAATCATTCTTGTACAGCCCTCACTTCTTAACGCAAAACCATTTGCAATACACTACTCTTAACCCTAATGTTAGCCATACGTCAGCAACCCGACCAGTACCCACACTCACTCTTACACTGACACAGCCCTAATAGCGTTATGTACAACGTACTAAGGGATTGAACAACGTACCAACAACTAGTGACATATGTACGACCCTACCATGCACATGTGATCCTCTCTCAATAGTGAATAATAATAGAAAATGATACTCAAAGTATAGTGATATGCTCTATCTTGTGTACAATCAGGTAAGTTGAGTTGTTTATTTATTCTTTTTATCTGTTTTGTCTTTGCTCTCTTTTGGTTTATTTGTCTATCATACATTTATTTAGTAATTGGTTTAGTAGTATTCTTTAAGATATGTAAAAGGAAAAATATTTTGGCTTAGGAAATTATGCATTTTTCGAATTTTTTTTTTAAGCATTAGGTCTTTAGAATTTCTCAATTACAAAAATACTTTTTTCAAAAGAAAAAAATATAAAAAATAATAATAACAAACCCTTTTCCAAACTAAGACATTTTTTTGGGAATTTTCCATAAAATAAAAAAAAATCTTTAATAGATATCTTTTCCATAATTAAATACTTTTTTTTATGGTTTAGGTTTTTTTTTTCATAGTTAAATATCTTTTCTATGGTTTAGGTTTCTCTTTTATAGTTTAAACATATTTTCCATGATTTAGATATCTTTTTCATCATTAATCTACAATTTAGACATCTTTTGTATACTTAAGTTTCTTTTCCATGATTTAGATATCTTTTCTACATAAAAATTTTATCTATGTAGAAAATTGCATATTTTATAAAAATTGTATTTTTAAGTTTTCAGGGTTTTTGTTGAAAATAAAAAAAAATTTATCACTTATTTGTTCTTTTTTAAATAAAAATATTAATTTGAAACTTTTCAAAAAAATTAGGTTTTTAGGATTTTTTTAATAGGGAATAAAAATTAGGCTTTTAGGGATTTTTCTTATTTAAAAAAATGGTTGAATTTTTTTTTTTTTTATAAAAAGAGCTAACTCACTAAAGTTTTTTTAAGAATAAACTATGAACGTCTGATCCCAATTAGTGGATACATAGGACTTTTGGGGCGACGTAAAATTTGTAAAAAACTTTAGTTTTCCATTTTTTGTAAATTATAACTCTAATTAACTATTTTTGTAAGAAAAATAAAATTTAATTTATTTATTGGTGAGTGGATTTTTTAAATATTAAAAAGGGTTGTTTTGAAAAAATAAGGCTTAATTTCGAAAAATTAATAGTGGTACCTATAAGGGTTTAACAGCGTAGCCTTTAAATTCAAGAAATTCAGTTTCTTGAATTCTTTTAAAAAGGTTTTCAAAACATAAACTAATGGTTAAATTAGAATTGATTTGCCTAATCGATTACCTTTCTTGGTTTTATTAGGTGATGATTTTAAAATTTTTTCAAAATAAAAAAATCGAGTTTTTTTTTTTAACTTTAGTCGAGGGTTAAACTAAATATGCATAGGGTTTAGTTTGAAATCAAGTTAAGAGAAATAAAATTAAAATAAGAAATTAAAAAATCAGGCTCAACAACTTAGTGACTTCATTGGGGATGTCAAGAGAGCTAGTCACTTGAATTTTCTAAAATTAAGATTATTTTCAAGAATATCTAATTCAATTATTAATATAAATTTTCTTTTGATTGTAAAATATAAATTGTTATACTAACATATTTGTTGCAGCTTGCTTATGAGGTTTTCTTAAGGGAGGGAAGGAAGGGGGTAGGGTGCAAGGTTGTTAAATTCACAATTTTACCTAGAATTGTTAGAAGGTTTATAAAATCAAAACGTAAAATCGAAATGTAAAAACGTAAGTTTCTACAATTTATGTAAAATATCTTTAAAAAATTATAGATATACTTATAGTAGTTATTCAAAACTTAAAATATATGATAAAAATAAAAAAAAATTAAAGAAATTTTTTTTTTTATGATAAAAATTCTTAATATATAATTTAACATGTACAGAAGAAGAACAAATGGAGAAAAAACTAAATTTTTCCCTTTTTTATTTAAAGTAATAAATTAAAGAGAACCAAACATTTTAACTCATTTTAAGTTATTGACAGTATAAAATAAAATATATAGTTTTCTTTGTAAACTTTGTTATTAAAGTTGAAACTTGGATGAAAGTTATGAAAATAAAATAAAAGATTAGGAGAGAAAGAAAGAGGTAAAAAATTGGAATATGATAGGATGAATGTTGTAATACCTTAATAATTGATGACTTGTAAAAGGTTAGTTGTAATTTTTTTCTTTAATTTTTTAACCTATTTAACTCAGATATGTAAAATTGAGAAACTCAATAAAAAACGTATGTTCCTACCTAATTTATATGTAAAATCGTTTAAAAATGTAAGTTTCTATACAAAAAAAAAAAAAAATTCTACATTTGAGTTAACTAAAATTGTAAACTCGTAGAATTATATGGGTAAAATCACAATTTTGACAGTTATGGCGAGGATTTTAATTTTATGAATCATACGTATAGTAGATGCAATCAAAACCAGGCCATCATAAGACCCTAAGAAGGAGACTGTTGTGTAAGTTTCGGATATTATGGGACAACCACCTTTCAGAGCCAATTAAGCTACTCCACTCAAGTTGCGATGTGATCAGGAAATTGTTTCTTCGAAAACATATGGGGATACAAAACTTAAGAACTTTTAGAACCTACCATAATTGCATACACGAACCCTTATTGATGAATAAATAATAATAAGGCATGTTAACTGAGGGTCATTATTATGTTGGAATTCCCATATTATCCATGCAAATCTAATGTAGATTAGTTCGGTGTATAGGAATTTCTCAATATAAAATTGTAAGTCTCCTTATACCTTGTATTTCCTTATATTTGTATGTATTGTTTATATTTCCCCCTAATTTCAAATTTATTATAATAATGAAATTCCAATATAATTACAACCTTAAACATCTAATAATGCCATATTACGATTTGATTGTTGATTCCTTGCATCTGTGTGTCTTTATTTTACATTTTTTATGTCCTTATTCATGCTTGATAATTATATCCCAATTTCTAAAAGTTAGGTCATAAGTAATCTTGTTTTGTTGCCCTGTAAACTACTACACTTTTCTTGAAAATTTGTTCTTAAGTGATCAAAAGTGAAAAGGAAAAAAAAAAAAAAAGAATTGATCATGTAAAATAATTTTAGGTAATTGTTATTTTGCTAAGTATTCTACAAGTTAAGAATATTCATTCTTTTAGATAGAATATCACGTTATAAATAGGTTTCCTCATTTAGAATAAATATGATTTAAAAGTGATCTTTGGTTCCATTAAATAATAATAGAGTGCAATGTTAAGCTCCATTTTCTCTATTTTCTTTTTGCCGTGATCCTTTAGTCTATTATTCTTCATTCTTTAGTATTTTTCTTTTATAAATAGACATTTAGTATTGTTATTCTATATGTAAATAAATTCTGTAGGCTCATATATAGAATCCTAAGAAAGCAATCCCTCATTTATAATTTGATCACTCGATCTCTGTAAAATAATGCCTTATCTCTCTCTCTCTCAAAATAAAAAGAAAAAAAAATAAGGAAAGAAAAAAAAAAAAAGAGAAGGTTGCTAACAATTACAAATCCCTATGGGACTCAGGACAAACATGAACCACATGGCCCATTATGGTAGCTAACCCAAACATGAACCACATGGCTCATTAAGGTAGCTAACATAAATATCAACTACTTGGTCTATTGATAATTCTGATTTTAAACATATTTCATATGGTGATTTTATAGTATTTCCCTTACATTTTTGGTTTTTTTTTTTAAAAGAAATTGATACTTAATTGAATAAAATGTAGATTTCAAGGTTTGAACGCGTTCTAGGATCGAAAACGAAGAAAAGGAATCAAGTTTCGCTCAATTTGGAGTTCAAATGAACGAGTTATGAAGTTTTGAAGTTACACAGTTTAGGACATGGCCATGTCCCCAGGCTGTGTTCATCCAGAAAAATTTGCTAAGGTCAGAAAGTTACACGACCTGGGAACACGGCCATGTCCTAAGCCGTGTTTGGTGACGAAAACGGAAACTTTACAATACATTATAAAAGGACATATTAAGGTTTCACAAGACATATGAGATACTAGAGAAGAGAAGAGACTTGAGGAGAAGGAGAAGAAAAAGGCGAAAGCAACACCAACTTCAAGATTGGAGAGATGTTTCATCAATCAAAAGGGTTTTTCATGTTTTATTTTATGTTTTTGATGGAACTCGTTTTTAGTTTCATTATGATAGCTTAGAATTCGTGTATTTAGGATTATGGAACCTAGGGTTTCATGTGACTCTTGGGTTGATTTATAATTTTCAATAAAGTTTCTATCTTTTCTTGATTTAATTATGTTATTTAATTGTTAATTGATAATTCTAGAGTATCAATTTATGATATTATGCATGATGATTGAGAAATTGCATGTGTAATAAAATCTAGGCATAATTGGAGAGAATTACATATATACTTAGAGATAAAATATATGTTTCTTCCGGAAAGTTAATTATTTGTATGGGAATTCATTATACATTAATGCAATTCTAAGTTATATTACTAAGTGAAAAGATTCTGGTAAATAATTTAGGATTATGGTTAATATGCTTAAGAAAGGTATTAACTTTAATTGTGAATCCTTCTGGTCAAGAATAATAGAAACTGAATTGAATATATTTTAAGTGATCACATGTTAAATACTAGGGGAAATAATTTCTAAATACGTTATTGCATACTTGAAGTTGTTCTTAGTTTTATTGCTTTCTAAATTGCTTAATCAAGTCTCATAATTAGTTTAGTTTGTTAATTTCAGTATTTTTAATTCATTCAACTCATTACAATTTTCCGGTTAGATAATAAAGCTAAGGTTAATATTAGTACTCGAAGTCTCTAAAGGATCGACTCGAACTCACATCTGCTATATTAAAACTGATAGGTGCACTTGGCTGATATCATCTATTAATGCAGTCAACCTAAGCCAAAACCCCTCGTCCAATGAGCTTAACCATGAATATGAAGCTATCCTGGGTTTAACTTCTGGTAAAAACAAAAAGGGCATTTCAAAAGACGTTAATGTTGGCCCATTCAACTCTAAAGAATTAGACTTGAAATTACACATGGAAGCTAAGGGGCATTAATACTTATAAGATTGGGGCAATTTAAGTGAGAATGCGAAAGGAATGGGCCATTTGGTCTTTGAAATTTAATTTTGAACTCACATCGAATGAAAGGTATCATTTCTCAAATTAGGGCATATATGAGAGAATGGGGGGCAAGTTTCAATCTCTACCCTATGGCAAATCAATCCTTATGTAGGGATTTTTAGAATGAAAGGAGGTGAAATGCATCCCATACATTAACCTGTAAACACTTTGAGAGATGAAAGACATCATGATGAGGGATTTTTAGACCTATTCCTTAAAGGAGGTCAATTTTGAATGTGATACGTAGATTAAAATGAAGTTAGGCATTTATTTTCAAATCCTAAACACAATTATCCTTTGTTAACCCCATTGAACTAATTTGAAGTACTTTCAAATGTAATCTTGTCAAGAACCATCTTAAAATGCGGCAATTTAGAGGTTAGGGTCATTAATTAAGAGAGAATGATAAAACTGATTTATGCTTGTCTTATTAATAACATTTCATGGATAACTTTTGTTTTTCATAAATTATTTCCTTTAAAGAAGAGCGAATACTTTTACAAATACCTCAAGACCACACATACCTTACCTAAGCTTATACACTTGAAACCTATGAATTTTAGGCCTTAATTTATCTAAAGATAAAGACTCAACAAAATAGATAATTACTTTTAGGGAGAGAAAAGAAAGAAATGATAGCGCAAAAGAGAGAGAGAGAGAGAGAAAACCAAAAGAAAGAAAAAGGAAGAAAGACTTAAAAATTGGGCTTAAGAAAAGCCTTAACTAAAGAAGGTCTAGAAGCCTAAGTTACTCTAAAAACACAAGGTCTTAAATCACATTCCTAACTGCAAACACAAAACCTTATATTCATTTCAAAATCACATTCTCAACCCTAAACACAAAACTTTATATTCATTTTAGAATCACACCCCAAATTACGAACTCAAAACCTTTCTATCCACATCCTGAATCACACAAGACCTTCCTACCTACAATACCTCCCTACTAAAAACTTTTCTGATCTTAAAGAATAATTTGTCTAAAATAAAAATTATTTTTGAAACTAGGGTAAGTACACATCTAATTTTTTATAAAGATTCCTGACTTGTATACCTGAGTTGAATGAAATTATTCCTTTCAAAATAGTCCCTTACTGATCTCTTTTTGAAACCATTTGACCTAAAGCCTAATTTATAATATTATACCAAAAAAGACCTAACAATTTGATCAAGGCGTATCACTTGTAAAATGGACTATTATAATTTTTGAAATAGTAGTTAAGAGCGAAATCTAGACCAAGAATGCATGAGAAAGTCCTCTTTGACTAGACTAATTGTGAGTTTCCTTTTCCTTATGAAGGAAATATTTAAAATCACAAGGCCCTACCAAGAAGATTAGCATTAGACATTTTCAAAGAATAAGAAGAATATGAAATGCCCTATATGGTTACCAAGAAAGGGGACAATTATAGCCTTTGCTTCTTAAATAAGAATTTGTATCCATTAGCAGACTTTTAATAAAAACAAAAAGAGAAGATAGAAAAAGGAATAAAAGAAAAAGATTGAGTAAAAGTAAAGGCTTGTTACAAGTTTTTTCCATTTATTTTCAAGTCTATGTTGGCCCGAGTGGCCAAATCTTTAATTCATGTCATCTACTTCTAAGTCATTCTCCCTGATATAGTTTTTGATATCCATTAATTCTTTTTCAAGTCAAGAAACCTTATCCCTTATTCCTTTTTTTGTCATTAACAGTTTTCACCAAATTCCTTATTTGTAAATTTTTGAAGTTATGAGGTTTTTCAAAAGGTTAAATCCCTTAGTTTTGCTTCTTAGGGTTTTTAGTCGACCCACACAGCGCTTACCCTTTTTCTTATTTCCTTAGGGTTCTAACTAGCTCATAGAACACTATCATGATCTACATTTTCTTTAAGGTTCTAGTCAGCTCATAGAGTATTGTCTTGATCTGCATTTTCTTTAAGCTTCTAACTAGCTCATAGAGCATTGACCGAACTCAATTCTCATTTAAGGCTTTAGCTTACTTAAGGAGTGCTTTGCCCGATCACTTATGTCAGTTAGCTCTAAGGAGCATAGCTAGGTTTTATGTCGACCTTTCAATTAGAGTTGCTAGTTCCTTAGAGACGCTCCTACTTATATTAGTTAACTCAAAGTAGCACGACTAGGTTTCTTGTCAACCTTTCAGTTAAGGTTACTAGTCCCTTAAATACGTTCCTGCCTGTGTTAGTTATAGCTCAAAGGAACACGAGTAGGTTTTACATCGACTTTTTAGTTAGGGTTGCTAGTCCTTTAGAGACGCTCTTGCTTATATCAGTTAGCTTAAAGAAGCACAACTAGGTTTTATGTCGACTTTTCAATTAGGGTTGTTAGTCCCTTAGAAACGTTCTCACCAATGTCAATCAACTTGAAGGAACACAACCAGATTTTCTTTTAAGGTCTTGGCTAGCTTAAAAAGCGCTTTGCCCATTCACTTATGTTAGTCAATTCAAAAGGGTGCAATCAGTTTCTCATTTAAGGTCTTACCAGCTTAAAGAGCACTTCGCCTATTCACCTAGGTTAGTCAGCTTAAAAGCGTATGACCAGGTTCTCATTTAGGGTCTTAGCTAGTTCAAGGAGCGGTTTATCCATTTACTTAAGTCAGTCAGCTTAAAGGAGAATAACCAAGTTCTCATTTAGGGTCTTCGCTAGCTCAAGGAGTACTTCGCCCGCTCAAGGAGTACTTCACCCATTTGCCTAAGTTAGTTAGCTTAGAAGGGCACAACTGAGTCCTCATTTAGCATCTTAACCAGCTTAAGGAATGCTTCACCTGTTCACCTAGATTAGTTAGTTCATAACAGTACGATTAGGTTATCATTTAGGGCCTTAGTTAGCTCAAAGAACACTTTGCCCGTTTATCTAAGTTAGTTAGCTTAAAAGGGCATGACCAGGTTCTCATTTAGGGTCTTAGTTAGCTTGAGGAGTACTTTACCCGTTCACTTAGATTAGTTAGCTTAGAAGGGCACAACTAGGTTCTCTTTAGGGTTTTAACCAACTTAAGGAGCTCTTTGGCCATTCGCTTAGGTTAGTCAACTCAGAGAAGTACAACCAGATCGTTATTTCGGGTCTTAGTTAGCTTAAGGAGCGTTTTGCGTATTCACTAAGGTTTGCTAGCTTATAAGGCACTATCCTCCTTTTAGTGTCTTTTAAGGTTAGCCAACTTGTAAGGTGCTACCTTCTTTTTAGTACTTTTAGAATTTTTCCCAGCCTATAAAGGCATTATCCTCACTATAAATACTTCATTTTTGCTACTCTTAAGATTTTTTTTTTTCTTATTGGGCTAGATTTGAAAAGAAAATAAAAAATAAAAAATATAAAATTGAAAATTAAAATAATAAAAAATAATAAAAGTGTTAAATCAAGTTGAATTGAGTCAACTATTCAATGTTGGATTGGAGAATAGTATTTATTCAATTTAATAAATTCTGAGTTATTGAATAGTTGAGCTTCATAAAAAAATATTTTTAATCCAATTAAATATAAAGCAAAATTTTCTCTAATTTATAATGAGCTAAAAAAATTTAGAATTTATTAAAATGAGTTAGTATGTAATTTAAGCTAAATTAAAAAAGACTGAATTAGGTTCAAGATAAAAAGCTTAAATAAATATAAGGTTTCTAAATATTAGATTTAATTTTCAATAAATTTAATAATAGACAATAGATGGTAAAAAATACACGTTTCAAATTCACGTACACTCGCTCACGAATCCACACGGTACTCACACTCGTCACGTCCAGTCACAATTCAAGTCCACTGTCCACTGTCTGATCACAAGACAACTCACGAACACATATAACCCAATCACGAACACACAGCCACATAAATACGATCAGCGCCACACGTCTCACACACTTAACGATTGGGCTACGCAGCATATACACACACGTCTGATACACTGCACTTCGCTAGCACTCAACCGTCCACAGCACACAACACACTATCCAACCTTCACTGAACACATGTCCAGTTTAATTTATGATCTTGCAGTTTGTTTGAACTTCTGTACTGAATTATGAAATCTTTGGTTCATTACAGAGAAGAGTTCAAGGACGAGGAAATGGTCGAGGTGAAATCCTTGGACATCAGAAACTTCCTTTGAGGTTGAAATTATTTTAGTAGATGAAAAATTGGACAAAGCATGCAGAAATTGAGTTGTGCACCAATCGTGTTTCTGCTTCCTCTTTTTCTTTCAATAAAAGGGGAACCGACTCAGGAATATGCTTCTTGTTTGAGCAGCAGAAGATGTTTCATTTTGAATGGTTCTAGATTATATATTGGTTTCTCACTTACATTTCCAGCAGGTTATGACTTTCTGGTGTTTGATTTTGTATGTCCCTCAAGAGGCAATTGTTGTCAAAAGCAGAAATAAATGACATGGAAAATTTTCTATTCTAAATTCTATCTACCATATCAATAATCAATCGTCTCAACAATATCCTGGGCATTGACAGTCATGAGATAACAAACATGCTAATCTTAATGATATTTGGACCAACGGACTTTGAGGTTAGAGATGAGGCTAGCTCCGTAGCGTTAAATTTAATCCAGTAGCCAAAGGGTGGAGACTAGTGGTTGTGAGAGTTTAACCACTGAACTCTTGCTTTGAGTGTACAATTGAAGCCCTGGGCCAGAGGATATGAGAAAAGTGCATCCCCGTGGTCTACAGCCCTGTTCCCTCGAAGCTTTAGGGCAGTATTAATTTAAACAAAGCCATTCTTCAAGATGAAAGGAGGAGGAGCCTTTACGGTTTGTCTGTCATGGACTCCAATTGTCAACCATAATAGTTATAATTTGTTTGCAACCCCTCTAAGTATGCTCCTCAGTTTTCCTTTCTCTATGTATCATGAGCTCAATCCACTTAATCTCAAGGGCCTTTTTAAAAGATTTACTTTCATTTACAGCATGCACCTCAAACCATTCGATCTATTTAATTGCTATAATCTTCACTCAATATAGGATATATTAGGGATACAATTGGAGTGGGATTGAAACAAGTTTTGTAAAACCCAAATCTTCACATATATTTGTATATATATATATATCCTTAGACTTATTGGGTACTTTTAGATCCATTTTTAAACATTTTGAAAACTTTTGTCATCTTCAGTCAGTATAGCATATATGAAGGATGCAACTCCTATAAGGTTTAGCATTTTTCGAAAACCTTATAGGATTTTTCCTTTTATTATTGAACTTCTCATTGGGCCTTTTTATAATGTAGAAACTCAATCCTATATATTATAGGGTTTTGAATTATGCAAAAAATACGATAAAACCTCTAAAGGGTATTTTTTACAAGTTAAGTGCGTTAGGATAATGACTAGCTTAATAACACCCTAACCAGTGTTGTGGAGAATTCTCCAATTAATTCTTAGTTTAGACCTACCATCTCTTTCCAGGTCACTTAAAGATAACATATGCCAATTCCTTTTAATCCAAGGGCTCGATGGGCATTTCTTAGCCATCTAAGTGATTGATTGCTTAAAGCTTTTCAATTGAAGATGCTTATTTTTACTATCTATATTTTTATAGCATTCACAATCCAAAAAAATAAAAAAATAAATGAAAAATAACAAGAAAAAAAAAACTAGAAGAAGGAAACAAAAAAAAAAAAA